>JARHVA010001391.1:970000-1100000 GCA_037957365.1 Torreya grandis | reverse complement strand
TTAAAAGTTACATAGAAGATCACATGGAGTTAAATCAGGATTCAAGATGCATGAAGAACCCTTTGAATTGTCAAATATCCATCTCTATCTTATGCCACATTATTTCATGATTAAATAATTTTTTACTCTAAATATACTATGGAGTAAATTTGAAAAATAATTCGAAGTTGAAGTTAGAGTTACAATGTAGTTAACTTGACTAACATGTAGAACTCTTTCTTATTTTTGAAATTGATTACTGTATCTCTCTTCTCTTCTATATGTATTATATTTTGAATAAGTACTATGATTGTATTATTATTTTGGATTATATATTCTCTACCAAAAAATTTCACTACATCACCTTTGAACAAATAAAGAGCTGAATTTTCCTCCATTCTCAAGCTTTCATGAAGTGTGTGTTTATTATTCATTGATATAACTTAGTCAGTTAATGTCTTTCCTAGATTTATGTCTAAATACTTCACCTTTATGGAGAAAATGATAAATATTTCAGGTTATATAGAGTGATTAAATCAATTTTCTACCTAATCTAGAAGTGAATTAAACCATTGTTTATTCCTTCCTAGCTAGTGTGAGTGTTTACCAAGACCTCTATGTGAAATAATGATGCAAAAGTCATTGTATGAGAATGAAGTGAATGTGTGTAATTTATTTGGATTATAAAATGTGTTATTTATCTAACACCCCAACTTTCAATTTTCATTTCCATTTCAGCTTTAGCATTATTCTTTTACCCCTTTTCCTAGTTAAGAAAACACTATTTGAGAGAGTTTAGAGGGAAGTGGCTAAATTTACTAAAGAAAAAAATCCATTCCTATATATATATATATATTATCCATCATAATGTGACCCACACCTTGGAGAGTTTTCATTATATCAACATAAGTGAGAAGAAGCACAAGTTATTTAGAGGGTGTACTTCTAAGTGATAATAGTTTATATCATGCCCACTAGGACACAAATTGAATATGAGAAAGGAAATTTGCAAAAAAAACTCTCATTTTCATGCCTAAAGTCACTATAAGGTCTAAAATTATAGGTATACCACTTGAATTTATTGAATTATATGAGAATTCTAATATAAAAATATTTTTTTTGATAATAAATCCATATCTTGCATGACTATTTCAATCACCAAATCAGCCTATTATACAAACCACTTCAAGTTAAATTCCTACATTCACATGGTTTTCCCAAGGAACCAAGTATGTGTTCTTTTCAATTATGGAATCCCTTTAAATTATCTCAATATGATTATATTCTAGTCTTAGCCCTCAAAAGTACATAATATTTTATAGGTGAAGATCAAGATAAACCCATATAAAATATCAAAGATGTGGCCAATCTGTGTTCCTTCTGCCATAATACCGAAGAGAATGTTTCCATTTATTTACTTACTACATCCTTTAAGGTAAAGTCATTTAAATGGTATAGTAATCTTCCCTTGAATTCTATTACCTCTTGGGATGATTTAGGTGAACCATTCTACAAGTAATTTGAATATAAATTAGACCATCTATCTCTTATTAAATAACTTAGTACCATAAAGAGAGAACCACATAAATTTATGATTGATTTCTATCTTAGATTTTAGAAGACATGGAACAAAATACCTCCTATCATAAGTTGATTTCTTGAATATGTTTTTTTATACTTTTTAAGAGCCATAAATCTTGATATTTTAGTTATGATTCAGTCCATGGGTGGTAGGACACTCCTAGATGCCTATGATGTTGCCATTGTAGATTAAAATAGTCTAATTAAAGATGGTAAACTCACCTAGGCCTATAATTCAAATTTTTATAGAATTTTAACCTATTATACCTCCTTAAGCACCATAAATGGCCCCAATTCCAACCCCTAAAAATAAAGATTGAGATCCTTACAGTCAATCTGGTGGGATTGATGAATTAAAAAAATATGCTACAATAGCTTAGTAATGAGTTATTTCATCTAAGGAGGTAGCAATTTCAAGCGACCAATAGGCCATCTCATGTTCCAAATCAGTCCACATATCAATCATATAGAGATCCAAGACTTCCTTACCAAGGCTATATATATATAATTGACTTCCATATCAAGCTCAAGGAACCATTATACTATTAAAACCATATGTTTTAATCAATACTAATATTCCTTCCTCAATGAAGGCTCTTGTTCTAGTACAATATAATTTGATGCAAGAATCAAGTTGGTAGCCTTTTCAATACTAATGATAAATCAAGCTTCACTATCACATAATATAGTAATTCCTCAAATTACATGAGATGAAGCTTTCCTTCATGAAGGTAAACACAATGAATCCATGATGAAACAAGGGAAGTGAATCATGGATAAGGATAACCAGATGCAACATAGGTAAAATTTTAAGTTGATGATCATGTGGTAACAAATTAGATTGGTCAGTTTATAAAATAAAAGAGATTTGTTTCATCTATTATAAGATCTAAGATAAGGTCTATATATGAGCCAAATGAGATAATAAATGTTTCAAATGTTACATATATGATTTTGAAAAGTACTAATGATCATATTACTACCTATTTGGCTTAGAAAAATTAGAATGTTAAATCAAGAAAGCTTTACCAAGTGCCTCAAACACAAGAGCATCATATTTATCCAAAGGTATAACCAAAGGTTGGAGGATAATCCTTCAACATAGTATATTGTATAAAAATTTTAACATCAGCATGAGTATGTGGGATTTATTAGAAATCCCAAGATAAAAAGAAATACTTATTCATGAGCTTTCAAGCCTTAACTTGTCTAAAAAACCAATAGAGAAGGAAACAATGATTCTAGAAATTTTGGATCAACAAGAGAAGAAATAAGAAAATTAGGTAAATAAAGGGGTAAAGCTCATAAAATATAATAATAAATCAAAGTAAGACACCTTATTTTTATCTTTCCTTGATTTTTGATGATACACTAGTTTATAATTGATGATTGATAGTGGAACAAGTAACACAGTAATGTGAAAATAGATTATAGATAATTTGGGTTTAGAAAATAACCTAAAAACTAAGGGTGTTTTTCAACTTTATTTATCTCCAACCAATTTAGTGGGTATAATAAAGAATCTAAAATAAACACTTCATGTATGCCAAAATGTGATTATTCAACAAGATGTGATAGTGGTGGATCTTCCTCCATATTTTACTATGTGTTTATCACAGGACTTCACTTCAAATATAGGTGGGTATATTTCAAATAATTTGACATAAATTTTATTAAAAATAAGATATGGAAAAAAAGTTACAACTCATTCATATCCTATTTCTCATTTTCATTTAGAACCATACATGCCTATTATTTTTAATGTTTATTATGTCATCTCAGATGAGGTAGAGTAAACAAGTGAAGTTAAAGTAAAATAATACTTTTATGGTGTGCCTAATTTGTTTTTTGATTAATGGGCTACTAATATACATGATCATGATCATTAAAATATGATATAGTAAGTACTTGGAGTTTATTATTTGCATGAGGATGGTTTATAAATTATAGCTTTATTCGAAGAAGGTAAACTAAATTATGGTTTATGGAAAATATATTTTGATGGATCATATAATAAACATGGTTCAAGGTATAATATTATAATCATTTATCCCTCCCAAAAAAGGTACTTTTCTTCTATAAAATTTCAGTTTGCATGCTCTAACAATGTGGTAGAATATGAGGCTTTAGTTCATGGTTTGCAATGGGCTAGAAAGATGGGAACTAATATTTTATAAGAATTTGAAGATAGTGAGAATTTGGTAAATCAAGTAATAGGGTTAAATATATGTAATAATAAATTTATAAAATCATACAAACATAGGGTATGGTATCTTCTAAAATATTTTGATGCAATTGACATAAAGGGAATGCCTAGAGAGAGCAATAAACACTGGATAGGTTGGCTAGAATTGGGGCACAATTTGACATTCTAGTTGATGTAAAGAAAGATAAAAATTAGACATACATAAATATTATGGTAATAATATATATTATTGATAATAATTTAAATTGGAAATATTTAAAGTTGATGATCAAGTTATTCATTTCTTATAATAAGAGGATACATTTTCTTTTAGAAATCGATAAAAACTTTTGCAACAGTATGGTGATCAAATACTCTAGCTCAAGTATAATAAGTTACCCAAGGGTATTTTCACACTTGAGAATATTTTTAGTATAGATGATGAGGTAATAATGTATAATATTATTTTCCTACTAAAGAAGAACACTATGCAAGCATTGACATAGTTAATGGGAATGCTCTAAAACTTGGTAAAGTATGTTCTCAATCTAAAAAAGAATATTTTGTTGATTTATGTAAAGAGTTTGTTGATGTTTTTGAATGGGAGTATATTGAATTTAAAGTATTTGATTCTATTTTGGATCAACACACCATTGAATTAGAAGAAGTCACAAACTAGTAAGGTAAAAACAAAGTCTAATTAATCCAAAATTGGAACCTTTGATAAGAACAAAGCTTCACAAGTTGATTGAATCAGCTATAATATTTCCTATCAATCATTATAATTGGTTTGATAATATTTTTCCTATGAGGAATAATAATGGATAAATCACATTGTGTGTGGATTTCCATGAATTTAAAATGCCTCACTCAGGGACTATTATCCATTTTCATCAATGGAAAAAATATTACAGTAAGTGGCTAGTTCAAAAAGGTTTTCATTGCTAGATGGTTATAGTGGATATAACCAAATACATGTGAAGGAAGAGGATCACATCAAAATATCCTTCAACATAAAGTGGGGAACCTTTTCATACCAAGAAATTCCATTTGCGTAATCGAATGTAGGAACAACATTTCAAAGAGCCATGAATATGTCATATCAAGGTTTATTAAATATGTTTGTTATTTGTATTTGGATAATGTTATAGTTTTTTCAAAGGATAAAAATGATCAAATATTTCATCTTAGAGATATATTTGAGAGATATAAAAAATATGGGGTGTGACTTAACCCAAATAAGGGTGTTTTTAGTGCATGAAGGTAAACTACTTGGTCATGTTATTTCTAAGCATGGTTTGAGTATTGCTCTAGAAAGAATAGATGTTATTCTTGCATTTTCCTTGCCTAATAATTAAAAATAATTGAAAAGTTTCCTTAGAAATATTAAGTTTATAATAAGGTATATATCTAATTTTTTAATTTTGTCAAAGCCTCTTATATCTATTGTCAAGAAAAATCAAAATTTTATATTGACTAAATAATGTATAATTTTTTTTAAAGACATCAAGAAAGACATTTCTAGTGTTTCCACTATCCTCAATGCTTATTTTTAAAAGGATTGTCTTTTATGCATATTATAATTTTGATACAATTTCAAGAATATTGACACAACAAAATTCTCAAGTTTTGGAGTATCCAATAGCATTATTTAGCCAAGTTTTGTAAGAGTATAAAACAAGGTACACATGTGTTGAGAAGCATGTACATTCCATTATCAGAAGTCTCAAACATTTTAGGAACTTTTTGTCTAACAAAAGGATCCATGTGATGGTTTCCCATCATAGCATCAAAGAGTTATTTTTGAACAAGGACATAAGTGAAAAGAGAGTAGAATGAATAAAAAGGGTCATAGAATATGATTCATAAATAAAGGTAACCAAGTTTATTAGAGGTAAAGGGTTGTGTGAACACTTGGCTCAAGATTTATAGGAAAGCAAAGAGATTGTTTTGGTCTTGAATGATGAAGATATTGTAACCAATCATACACCTTCACAAATATAATTTCAAAGTATCATAAGGTACCTTCAAAGTGGTATATATTCTCCAAAGTTAAATGGTTTAAAGATAAGGTAATTTTGGCTAAAATCAAGTCCTTTCTACTTGTTGATGGTGTATTGTTAAAAAAAGATGTTAATGACATGTTGTTGAGATGCATAGAGCCAATTAAAGTTAAAAGGTTACTTAAATAATTTCATGATGGATAAAGTGGAGTCCAATTTTTATAAATAATGATAGATCTAAAAATAATTAGGGGTGGATAATATTGGCCAAACATTTTCAGAGATTCACATGTATGGGTAAGGAAGTGCAAAAAATGTGCATTGTTTGTAGAAAAAGAGAAGTTTGTTGCCCTACCTCTTTAACCCATTTCAGTGGATCATCAATTTGTCCAATGGGGTTTGGAATTAATTTGTCTCATCAATCCACCTTCTAGAATGGGCCATAAGTGGATATTTATATTCACAAATTAATTTATTATATGGACTAAATTAGTGGCTTTGAAAGAAGAAAATGAATCTAGTGAGTTGGAATTCTATGAAAGTTTGATCACAAGGTTTTGTGTTCCTTTTACTATCATTTCAAATAATTTTATGTAATTTTTATGAGGTAAAATTGGTCAATGGCCTATCAAAAATGGTGTGTATCTTAGTACTTATTCAAATTATTATGCATAAAGAAATGGCCCTACTAAGTATACTAACAATAACTTGTTGAATATCATTAGGAGAAACATTGAATACAATTAAAGGACATGGTATTTAAAATTAAAATCAACTTTATGGGTTGATAGGATCACCTTCAAGAGATTCATTGCTAATTCACCCTATAATCTAGTATATGTGAAATAATCTAAATTTACAATCTCACTTTAGATCTCTTATTTAGAGCTAATGAATTATGTATAATTATTGGATAGTGAGCCCATGGAGGTGAGATATTCTAAACTTATGGAGTTAGAAGAACTTATAAATCATTCCATGTTAGCTATGGAGATACATCAAACACATGTAAAGAAAGAATTTGATAGAAAATAATCTTTAAAAAGAATAAAATTAGGTGACTTAGTTTCAAAATGGGATGAGGATAGATAAAAATTAGGAATAAAAAAAAAATTACTCACTTTGGTTTGTTTCTTACATGATCTCAAGCTACAAGCCTAACAATAACTTTCAACTAGTCAAGATAGATGATGAAGAGCTACCAATACTAGTAAATGGGATTCATATTAAGCATTTTTATTGAATATGGATTCTTAATTTACATATTATTATTATTATTATTATTATTATTATTATTATTCATTAAATAATTGATATTATGCACATTTTATTTTATAATCTTTAGTTTTCAATTTCTATAAGTGTTATGTTGCATATCTTTTAGTTGGTAGTTGTTATAGTTTTCAATTCAATAAGTGATTATACACAAATGTTGTAATTTATTAAGGAAGAAATTTTAAATTTAATATTTATTTATATGTTCATGGATCCATAACCCAATGGATATATATATTTTTACTGAGTGTTTAGTAATAAAATATCCCAACAAAATTGACAATAATGTTGATAATTTTAGCACCATTAGTCAAAGTTACTTATGCACAAGTTTTAAATAATACTAAATTCATGAAGAGAAGATTAAAAAAGCTATAAAATAATAATATATCCTTAATTAGAAAAAAATAATGATCATTAACAACTCAAAATTCCAAATTTTGATAAGAGGTTTCTTTTATTCCTCTAACTAGCTATTTTGCAAGCTACTGAAAGAAATTTATCAAATGCTCAGTACATGAAGGTGAAGAATATTTGGTTAAAATGTTATTATGGGGATATTTTAAAATATATTACATAAATATTAAATTCATTGGTTTTATCTTACATTTTATTAACTTTATGAACACTCTTTATATAAGAATAGGTGCTCTAAAACCCTTCTTAAACCTTCATTTGCTCAGTTTTAAGCAGTATGTTTACATTTTTGAGTTTTTTGTTATAAAATAAATGTGTTATGAGATATTATGGGAAATATAATACATTTATGAACTAAATAAATATTTTAGGTAAAGTGATGGAGAAATTCAAAGGATCAAGCATTAGGGTTTTAAGCAAGCAAGAGAGATAATTAGAAAAGGCAAATTTTGAGTAGTTTAAGTGATTGGTTGAGAAGATAAAATTATTGTAATGATAAGAGTAATTATTAAAATTCATAAATAAAAAATAAATAGGTATTTATGATTCATACAACTGAATAAAATGGTAAAACATATACCTATAGGCATTCATAAATGAAATTGGGCAAGCTAATCAACACAAAAAGTGCATATTTTGATTTTATCAAATGGAAAATTTTGAAATTTTACATAGGGGTATATTATGATTTCCATGAATATTTATAATTGGTTTTAATTTTTTAATATACTTTATGAGAGATAAAATTCCAATATACATATGTCATCATGAAGGGAATGAAGGTTTCTTCACCTTTTTTTATCACAAATGGAGTTGTTAATGGGTGTTTCAAGCATTTCCAATGATAAAAAATGATTTGAGAGTGTGTATAATTAATTTATAGGTATAAATAAATTATAATTCAATGAAAAAAAATTCAAAATAGGCTCATTTCATTGAAAAACATCTCTAGGTCATCCCTTAGGCAACAAATAGGCACTTTTTTGGGAATTTTTATTAGGGATTTTGGAGAAGAGTTTTCAAGATTTTAAAAAAATTCTAGGTTTGACAAATTTATACCTATCCAAATAACATAGGATGAGTTTTTGGCTAGGCCTAAAACTCATTTTTCGCCCCCTAATCCAAATTAGGGTTTCTTGAGAACAAGAGAACACATACGAGCATAAAATGGTGGTTTTTGGAGTTGTACATAGATTTTGGAGCCAAATTTTTGTTTGAATGTATTTTCGACCATGGTTATTATGTTAAAATCATCTTTTTTATACTTATCTATTATAATTATGAATATACATCAATTTTATAGCTCTCATATTGCATTCAAGAATCTTGTTAAAGTTTCAAAGATAAGCATATAAAAGAAGAACCAGTTTGTAAGGCTGATTTGGTCATCATAAAGTGTACACTTAAAAATAATATTTGATTTATTAATCAAAACTTACATGATATCATCTCTCTGACTTGGGCACCCCATTCTTGGCTAATTCTAGCAACTACAAACCAACTTCAAAGAGCCTTCAATTAGCCCTACAAAAGTGGAGTTCCAAAAAATGAAAAGGTGGATAAGTAGAGTTAAGGTATTGATAAAATTTAGATCCCTAATTTTAATAAAAATATTCCTCTTAAACATATCCATGAATCACACTTATATTATTCCCCCGTTGGTCTATTTTTAGAAGATATATGAGGCCAACCATGCATGCAAGTTGTATGCAAGATAACTTAAGTTGAAATTCAAGTGTGAAGTCAATATAAATCCAATAAAATCAAGATACAAGTGAAGGTAACTGAAGTCTAAATTTAATATTCATGAAATACCAAGAGGAGTTAACTAAAATACCAAAAATAGTTGACTAAAGAATATCAAAAGTTGCATAGAGGATCACAGGGAGTTAACTCAGGATTCAAGATGCATAAAGAGCTTTTTGACTTGTAAACTCTCCCTCTTTATCCTAAGATTCCATATTTCATTATTAAAACTATTTTTGACTCTAAATTTACTAATAATTAAATTATAAATATATTTTTAAGTTGAAGTTGGAGTTACAGTAGAGTTAACTTGACTAACATGTGGAACTCTTTCCTATTTTTAGAGCTAGTTGTCTTCTATCTCTTCTTATATTCTATATGTATTCTTTTTTAGAGAAGGATTATGATGATTTTATTATTTTAGATTATTTAAAATCTACCAAAATTTTGTACTACATCACCTTTAAATAAATAAAGAGATGAATTTTCCTCCATTCTCAATCTTTCATGAAGTGTGTGTTTGTTATTCATTGATAAAGCTTAGTATTTACTATATTTCCTAGGTTTATGTATGAACACTTCACATTTATGCAGTAAATGATTAATTATTGAGGTCATATATAGTGTCTAAGTCTAATTTATACCTAATCTAGAAGTGAATTCAACTATTATTCAATCATTTTTAGCTAGTGTGAGTGTTTTCCAAGACCTCTATGTAAAATATTGATGCAAGAGTCATTATATGAAAATGAATTGAATGTGTGTGAGTTATTTGGATTCTAAAGTGTGTTAGGTATATATATATATATAAAATTAATGCTAACATTAGTGCATCACCCCAACTTTCAATTTTCATTTCATTTTTTAACTTTAGCATTGTTCCTTTACCCCTTTTCTTAGTCAATAAATCATTATCTAAGAGAGTTTTGAGGAAAATGGGTGAATTTACTAAAGGAAATCATCCCTTAATTTGGATATTATCTCCATCATAAGGTCACCCACACCTTGGAGATTTTTCATTATATCAATAAAAGTGATAATAGGCACAGGTTATTTACAACATGCACTTCTGAGTGATAACATTTACCACTACTTGAATATTTTAGTCCTCCTCTTTGAATCATTTGGTAGCTTATACAATCTCTAAATATTCAAAAAGTACCAAAAAAAATAAAAAAAAAATCAAAAATCCTAAAATATTTCCAACATTCATAAGTTTTATTAGTTCCTTTACATATATTTTATTGGTTACATGTTGGTAGATATCATTTATTTCTATATAAATGTGTTTCATACATCCTTTAAGCATGATGTGAACATACATAGATACAAGATCTACGCACTTTTAGATTTTGGGTCTTCCCTCTACTCGTGTCATGTGTAATTGGGTGAATCCATTTATTTGATCATGATATATCTAGGTTATATTAGTCTATGATCATTTTTCATTATCATGTTGGAGATTATGTACTTACACGTGCCTTTAGACATGCTTATATCTTTCACAATGTCCTAGATATGTTATGTACTTAACAATTTTTACTAACACATATTATCCAATGACTACTATGATATGCTTATGTTGGTTTCTTATTGCCTATGTTTTCCTTTTTACACTTATTTGAGTATGTTCCTTGATTTTTATTTTCATACATTTTATTATTTTTTTGAGCATTTGAATACGCTCCATTAAGTATGGACATTATGCCTATGTTTACCTATTATGAAATTTTTATGTGTCATGGTTCGCTTTATGTTGACTTTTTAATATGTCATTCCTTTATTGTGTAAATTTAACTAAGTCACATCACTTCAATGGTTCAGAATTTGAACATGCCACTTGTTTGAGGTCTCCTTGGACCATTGTATTTTGATTTTCTTTTAAGTTCTCTTATATGTGTGTTTCATTGATTTTTGAATTTGTAATATTATTATATAAATTTTTACATGATTTACATAATGCATATTAGGAGTTGATGTTATCACATTCTATGCTATTTAATGATATATTAGTATAACAAGGTAAAGTTAAGCTAATCTACAAATCAATCCTAACACATAGAAGATAAATCACACTAGACCTTCTGCTTGTTGGTACATTTAAACAATTATGATCATGACCAATATGGATCTACTAGACTTAATGAATGGGTCTCTTACCAGACAATATCACTAGAGAGGGTTCCAAAGCCTCTATTTGAGTAATACCACACAATAACCCTAGCTAGGCCCTATGGTTTCTAAAAATGTAAATGACAAAGTTAATTAAAACTAATCTAGTGCTCACCTAAGCTTTTGGCACAAATGGGGATAATAAACATGAAACTAAACATGCAAATAATAACTCTACTCAATTCAATTTATAGGTAACCCTAATGTAAGGAGATATAAATAAATTTAAATTTCATTAATTATGTTATTTGTATCTACCAAAATAGAGTGATAAGAGTTACTAATATTTGCCTTGAACATAAACCTGTCAAAGCTCAATATCTCCCTTGGCTAGTGGTTGTAATAGGTTTTTGTGGTTTGTAAAGATTGCAAAGATATGTTAGCTCTAGGATATAATACTTATCCTATGCATCTAAGGCATTTATAAAAGATAATATTATTCTTTCCAAATATAAACCCTAAGCAATGACTCCTCAAGTAGAATAATGAAGATCAAATTGTAAATAAGCACAATTGAATGGTTATATCTATCTCTCTATCATGAAAATGTAAAAAAGAATGTGTTTATTTAACTGAATCTAACCCTAAACCCTTCCAAATTTTTATCTTACACATTCAACCTAGTTGACCTAGTTTTTTAATAAATAAAGTATTTAGGTCCCAGACTAAGTTAGCTAGGCTAGATTAGTCCCATAATGTGCTCATTTCTAAGAATAGGTTCATCTCATTTAAATATGTTTGGTGGATTATAAAAATGTTTCTTGTCTTAGGTAGGGGCTATTGGAGGTGGTGAATTATTTGGAAGAGCATGTAAGGAAGGTGTCAAATCTTAGGGAAATGTATAGCAGAGGATTATGTTGGTTGTAAATGGTAATATAGGGAACAAAACTATTATGAAGCACCAATTGTTTTCCCATCCCTTTCTTGGTGAAATATTTAATATATGCACTCATATAGATTGAATCTCTATGGGTTCCTATAAGAGATAAATCATCAGTAATTGATAAAGTTTAAAAAAATCATGTGTATACATATGCCCTACTTGAAACTCATCATGTGTCATGAATTTCAACATAGGATGGTGCTTTGGGAAAAGAAAATAACAACCCAAAACAATAATATAATTAAATTATAGTATTTTAAAGCATAAAATAACTATAAGTAAATTACTAAAAGGAAATAACTAAAATGAATAAGTAATATGTGTACCTTGAATTACCTTTATCATTGACTAGTTGTCTACTATGTTTGTAGTTTTGATCATGGAGGGCATGGAGACTACTTTGGAAAAACCCTAAATATTTATAAATTAAGGATTAAAAAACAAAAAAAAAATTAATAAATTTAAGATAAATAAAATGTGTAGGCATGATGTACTTCAAATTTTGGTAAGCTAGGGTGATAAATACTAAGTTAGGACCAAATGACCAAGCCAAAATTTAGAGTAAATTAGGTAACCAAAAATCCAAGGCTACTAAATGATTAAAAAAATTAAACAATTATACCTTAATTAAGAAAAGTAAGAAACTAAATCAAACCAATGATACATGATAAATGAAAATCTAACATCAATGTGAAAGCAATAACAATCCTTAAACAAATATAGGAAATAAATGGTAAAATTACATTGATGAATGAGTAGTAACTATTCTTACTCAATCATGAATGTAAAATGTATATGAAATGGAAAACAACATTGGTAAGTGAAAATTAATAGTCCAAACTCACTCAATAATGGAAAAAGTGTAGAAATATAGAAACAGACATAGTTGTCTAAAAAAAGGAATGATAATGAATGTTCAAATTTTTTAAATGAAACCAAGTCAATTCTAATAATGTAAATTAATGGTGTAAATAAAATAATCCATAGTCACTAAATCATATTATTTTTTTCTAAAGATAGATAAAGCCAAAATAATTTAGTGTTAGCATGTTTTAAGATGTGAATAAGAGGAAATATAGAAGTGGAGAAACTAATTTAGAAGTAAACTTTCCTATTAAGGGGGGAATGGAATGGGTTTTTGGGGGAGATGTAAGAAAAATAAAGGTATAGGAACTCTTTACTGAAGTCAAGACACTAAAATTAAGTTTGTCAAAATAAGAATACTTTTGACATTAAGGACTCTAAAGAAATTCTCCTAAAAACATAAATATTGGGTTATTAAATAAAGTATGAATATCATCTCATGAGGGATATATGAAAGAAAAATAAAATGGACCTACCTTCCCATAATGTTTTCTCTATTCCTCAGGGCCCTTTATAGATCCATGGTTTACTATGAATATTGGGAACTTACATGATAAAGTAGGTAGCATTAGATAATTTTTAATTATCCTATCCCATTATAATATCCTACCACACTCCAATATACCTTGGCTCTATTATGAGGATAACTATGGATTTTTAGGTTTGATTGGAGATAAGAGATGTGTTAGGAATCATGTCTATTGATGTGATGTTTATTTTTTTTATTTTTATTTTTTGATCATTTAATTTTATTTTAAATGATTTGTATTTTTGTATTCCTCCTCAATATGCATTTGGATAACCAAACATAAGTTCTCAAAATAATTATAATTTAAAAACTTTGAAGTTGGTTGCTTAGAAAGAGGACTTAGAGAGCATGGTGTCTAAAAGTCTTGTTTTTTAATGTTAAATAAAAGTGATATCTTGAATTTGACCTTATTTTATCCAAAGTGGAATTAAATGAAAGGAAATCAAGGGGAAATGAACATGAAATAAGTTAAATTACTTCAAATTTCAAAAAATGTGAAGATGTGAAAAGGGGTACAGTGATAGGTATGTATGATTCCCCATCATAATAATGTATGTAAGTGTATGGAAACATACAAACATTTATTATTGTGCAAGTTTTATTTAAAAAAGAAACAAAAATTGAAGCTAATAATATGGGATCACAAACTTATAACCATTTCTTAACATTTAAAAAAAACACTCAGTTTGTCAAAAATGTTTTGAAAGAATATGTAGATTTTATGAGGAAATCTTGGTCCTATCCATGGTCTTACATTATAACTCATAAAATAAAAACCCACATGGATGAAAAATGAGAAAATGGTATTTTTGAGGAATACCTTGTCCTATCCATGGTCTTAGAATACAACTCACAAAATATAGAAGAAAATGAAAAATCTTTATAAAATAACAAACTTTTGATCAAAAGATAAAAAGTATGAAAATTTGATTTATGATATAAAAAGTATTCATGAGGAAAATTGGGTACTATCCACATATTACAATGCAACTCATGAATTAAATAAACCAAAAGACCAAAGTAAGGAACTAAGGTTTGTGGATAAAATATACTATCATAGAGGGTGAGATGATCATAGAAGTCCTAAAATAAATGTTATTAGGACAAGATATAGAATTAGGAAATGAAGGGAGATATTTAAGAAAAATATTTGCTTCAAAAATTATGCATTGGTGGGTTATTTGAAAACATGGCCTTAAGTTCTAAGATAAAGAATGTCTTTTACTAGAAAATGTCGCACAATTTTTGGGCATATTTTCCTTCTTTATCATGGGTGTAGTATTATCTGAGCAATAGATCACCAACATTAAATGTATAGACTTTGACCTTTTTATTATGTTATTTGGAAATGTGAGACTTGTATTAATGTTTATGTTTTAAGTTAGCTAAATAATGTTCATCAAGGAATTCTAAGGCATGAAGATGAATTTTAAGCAATTTTTCATTAGGAATGGTACCATGAAGAGATCTATGTAAATATGGGAGTTTGAATTCTAATGGTAAGATGGATTTGAAATCATATACTAATAAAAATGATGTTACCCTAGTGGTAACACATATATTAGTATGGTAGCCCCAAAGTGTGGGATATAAATTAAGATGCCAATCAGTGTGAGTTTCTTAGCTCATTTTTTGTAATATTTTGTCTGGGATTTTGTTAGTGGCCTCTACTTATCCATTACATTATGGATGGTAAGGTATGTAAAAATTATGGGAAATTTTAAATTTATCACATAAGTATTTCATGTCCTTATTTTTGAAATTGCAACATTATCCAAGATGATAGTATGGGAGATTCCAAAGTGAAAAATGATTTGGTAAAGGCTAAATTTATAAATAGTGGTTCCTCTTACATTGATAATAGGCATGAATTCTACCCATTTGGTAAAATATCAAGGATCAATACATCATAACCTTCTTGTGATCAATGTTGTTTACCAATGAGATCTAATCCATACATAGATAATGGCCAAAGAGACTCCACTATTTGGATCTTATCTAGTGTGAGTGGATTAGATCATCATGGAGTTGAGAAGGATTACACTTTTGGCAAAATCAATAGTTTTATTTTTTAAATTAGGCTAAAAGTAACCCATAAATAAACATTTTTGTGTTTTATCATGTCTTATACAATGACCACCCAAATTCCTCCATGTACTTGTTTGAGGATAATAGGAACCTTTTATTTCATTACATAGTAGAGTAAGATACCCTATACATTATAGTAGTAAATGGTGTTAGATTGAAAGACATACTTGACATCTTGTTTACATATTCTACTATTTTCATGAGAATTTGTGTCTGGAGGGTAGGTTTGATGTTTAATGAATTATATTATGTTTTTTACTAGGGGTTTTGTCGAATAGTGATAGCCTAAATTTGATAGATGAATGAATAATTTAGATGGATATAATAAGGTGATTTTAGTATTTGGATAAGGAATTAGGAATCATTAATTACTTGATGAGGGTAAAATAGAGATACTCAAGAATTAATAGAATTAGTTGTGGAATTATGATCTCTTAGAATTGGTTTGATGTTAAAAGAGGCAAACACTTTCACAAGTGTGGTATCCATTTGATGATATGTGATTATATTTTTACTTTTACATTGATAATCACCATTATCTTATGTTTGATAAGTTTTGAGTCACCTAAACCATGTATATATGGGATATCTAAGTCAAGTGTTGCTTTCATGTCTAATATTATATATTCATATTCATCAATATTGTTAGTGACATCAAAAGTTAATATAAATGTCAAAGGGATGATCTTACCATGTGAGTTCATTAGAATATAACCTGACCTATCTCCTTAGAGGAATTTAGCACAATAAAAGTGGAGAGTCCAAGTGTCTTAATGCAAAAAAATGCTAAATTTAGGGAGTTCTTCAATAACTACTTTGGGTTTAGTAATATCAAGAATGATATTGGTATATTCTTGGTTATTTTCTTATAAATTGGTAGTGAAATTATGGAATGATATTTGAAAGAGATATCCTAGTTAATACCTTAGATATAAATAATGTTATCATCAAAGAGATTATATTGAAGGTGATTCATAGCTAGTATAGGTGAATTTGTAAGCTGGTTAGTGATGACTTGCCCTTTGATATATTTTTGTGTGACAATTCAAATGTCAAATTCCATCAACAGGACCATCCATTGCCAATTCTATCTCTAGTTAGGAATTCTTTGTAGAATAAATGATGTAGATTGGAGTGTATAATGACATAAGTAGTATAATAAATCATATAGTGATGGATATTTTTAGCTATGAAATATATAGCAAGGCAATCAGGGTCTACTTCCTTATATTGTTTTTCATAGTCAATGAGGTCTCGATTAATGTAATAAATACTATACTTTATACTAGTATCATCTTGTTAGGAAAGAATTTCCCCAATTGATATTGGTGTAGATGAGGTATATAATATCAATGGATGGTAATTTAAAGCTGGTCAAAGAGTGGTGGGATGGATCAAATATTCTTTCATGTTATCAAAAGATTTTTGGCATGAATCAATCCATTATATAACATTACATTTTTTTTAGAAGGGAATTGACAAATTAGATATGGTAAGCCATTTTTAGGATAAACCTTCATATTGTCCCAATATTTTTGAGGTAAGTGCATATGTTAGGAATGGAGTAAGGAATAGGCATGTTGATGATAACATTTATTTTTTCCAGATCAACATCAATACCTCAAAGAGAGATTAGGAAGCCTACAATTTTACTAGATATAACTCTAAATACACACTTATATGGGTTAAGTCACATTTTTTATTTTATTAATTGATAAAAAATGATAGATAGATAATTGAGGTGCATCATGTGACTCTTAGATTTGGAAATAAGGTCACTGAAAGATGTTTACACTATCTTGTGTATAAAATCATGGAAAATGTCAGTCATTACATGTTGATAAGTGGCTCTAGAATTTTAAGACCGAAAGGCATTTTAACATAATAATAGGTTCCCCATTTCATATAAAATATTAGTTTGTGTTGATTTCAAGGGCTATGTGAATTTGATTAAAGCTTTAAAAACCATCCATAAGTGACAAAATTTCATATCTAGTAGTGAAATATATGATGGAATCTATTAAAAGAAATGAAAAATTATCTTTTGGACATGTGAGGTTAAGAATGCATAAATCATTGGACATATAAATGACCATATCAATTTTTTTATAAATGGGAAAAATGTTTGATACCCATTCAAAATAATCAATAGGTTTGATAAATTTGACATCCAAAATTTCAATAATTTCTTTATGACAAGAGGTGGAAATTTCAAGTGGAATTTTTTTATGTTATTATATAATGGGTTTTGTATCTAGGTAGGTGATGATATTATGTACAACTAAACTAAGATTAATACCTAGCATATATTAATATTACTAAGAAAAGGTTTCATGATACTAATCTAAGAATAAGCTAGAGTTATCATGCTTTGTTAGCGTGAGTTATTTAGAGATAGTGATGGGTTTAGGACATGATGGTGTAACATATTTTACTCTTATTATTTCTTCAATGAGAATACTTGGAAATGATATGGAACATTAGTAAAAGATAAATATAATTTGTTTTAGGATCCACACTATAAATGAAATTATTAAAAGAAGGAGATTTTTGTATGAAGTTTCCAAGTTTATGATGCTGTCATAGAAGTTGAGGTTCTCTATCATCGAGTAACTCAAGTATGGCTTCATCACTAATGAGCATGGGTAAGGGTCCATAGTTTTCCACATCAACATTGATATCAATGACTTTTTTACCATTGTGATCATATTTAGAATGTATTTTTCATGCATCTATGGCTTTAACATCTAAATTAATTTCAATTTTAGGTTGGAATATAGGTTGAGGTTGAGTGGATTGATTTGGATTGGTAATAGGTGTGTTAGGTTGTGTTGCAGATGGAGGTTCAGTTGAATTGAGGTGGTTAACATTAGTGGTATTTATAGGATCATGATAAGTAAATAAAGTTAGTAAATTAGTTGGTTGTGTAGAAGGTATAGAAGGTTTAGAAGATTCCAAATTATTGAGAGTTGATATTTGTTCAACTACCCATGGAGTATATAGAAGTGGATGATTAAAGGGAGATACATGACCTTCAAGTTTTGATTCACTATTAGTCAATATATATATATATATGATATGGACATCATGTTTTAAGGCATGTAGTTTGGATAATATTTTTTGATATTGTTGTATGTCCAAGTCTCATTATTTAGCTTGAGCCATGATATAATTATCATCATATGTGTTTGAAATAGTACATGCATTTATTTCTAAAGGAGAATAGGAAGTAGATGAACCTAAATAACTAAATTTTAGGGATGTTATTAGTAAAGGATCTAGAAATAATCTTTCCACCCCATATTTTTTACATGTGAAGTCATATTTTATGTAAGAAGCTTCATGTGCATTACATGGAAGAGGGATTTTAGTGAAATATTTAACTAGAGGGACGATATGATCATGTGGAAACAAAGGAGAAATACACTCCAAAATTTAAGGAGGTAACTTTATAGTCTTAGAGTTCTTTGTAAATCATGAGGTTCATCATCATTAAAATCAGAAAGAGTGACCTATAAATATGGATTCATGTTTATAAATTCAAGTAGAGGTACACTATTAATGCATGAATAGTTGGAATATGATATTGAGATTTAGGGTTGGGTAGTTGGAGAATCCATGGATTATGATTGGCCTCATGTTTATATCATTTGCCATTTTGGATGAATTTAATACATTGACTAATTGAGGAGGTAAAAGACCTCATATGATGTGTCCATGGATGACCTAGGAGTATATTATAGGATAATGATAAATCAAGGATCATGAGCTTGGTATATATGGTCTTGGGTCTAATAGTGAGGGGTATCCAAATGAAACCATGTGGTATTTGATTTATCTTATCAATTCCTTGGCATGTGGGATGAGTTTGTTTAAGCTTATCTTTGGTACATCCAAGAGGTTAAATTAACCAAAGGGAGTTAACATTACTTCTTGACCCTTCACCTACTAAGACTTTTTGAATGAAAGTGATATTAATTATGATTTTAATGAAAAGAGGTGGATCATTGGTTGAAAATTAATTTCTTATTAATCATATAATATTCAAGGAATTTTATGGAAGGTTTGGAAAAGTTACTAATAGTATCAATAGTGCATACTTATATCAGTGAACGGTCTTGAGGAGGTTGTTACACCTCAAGGGATGGTTGATATTCAATGTATTATAATTGTTGCATTAATAATTTATTTTGATATGAATAAGTATGAAATAACTCCATGAAGGGTATTTTACAAGGCATTTATTTGAGATCTTCCAATAAATTCTAATGAGATTTAGAAGATGAAGAACCAACATGAGGCTTGGAAGTCAGAATTGTTTTTTATAATATAGAATTAGTTTGAGGTTATAATTATGGGAGTGTTTCCACATTTGTTTTAGAAGGTATGGTAGTGTTAGTTTTGGTGTCTTTGAGAATTGTTTGTCAAGTGATGTTTTTTTTGGCTTAGTGACATGATCTTTGTGGATGGGTTTAGGTTAATAATTAACTTTAACTACATTCACATATTTGGAATTGGTATAATATTGGTCATAATCAATGTAAATTGCACATATATTTTTGTTTTAAATTTTTTGGGTTAAAATTAGAAAAAAAATTGGATGGTGAGAGTATGACAGCTTGGTAACTTGTTTCTTTTGGGAGAATTTGACATAATCATGATGATGTATTTTTATCAAAGTGTCATAATTGAATGTCTCTCATAACATAAAATAAATAAAAAATTTGGAGAACCCATGCCATGTTTCATGAGAATGACCCACATCACCATGAAACCAAAAAAAATGTTAGGATCATGCCATGTATGTGGATTATTAGTGTAAGTGAAAGAATTAGGAGCTAATAATTTCTTCATTTGTTGAACTATTAAGGGTGAATGGGAAGTTTGAGGGTTATCCACTTTAGATAATCCTGTTGTAGTTTGAGGAGGATTGATATTACTTACATTAGTGGAGTTTTTGAAATATCCATTGATGCTTTTAAGGTTAGGCTCAAAGTATTCTATAAGAAAGCCTTATCTTTTAGCTTGATCAATGGCATTGTTTAGAGTTTGGGAAGAAAAATTTCAAACCTTATATTGAAGTGAACATGTTAAGCTAGATATAAGTAGTTTAAATGAGCTATCATTAGTCATGTTATGATCAACTTTGTGATCCAAATATTTCCATTGTTTAATGTAATCATGATATTATTTAGAAGGGGATAATTTACAATTGATAAAATGGCTAAGAATTTTTTTAGGAAGATCATTATGTTGAAATTAATTAACTAGAAGATTGATTAAATCCTTGAGTTTCCATATGTAGTGTTAAGGGAGTTGATTATACCATTCTAATACATCTGATGTGAAAGTTTTGACTATAATTTTTGTAGTGGCAAAGGTATTGGTTTGAATCCACTCTTTATAAAGATTAACAAATGCTTTATGGAATGATGCAGGGTCTTTAGTCCCATCAATTTAATAGTTGGAGATATTTTTCCAATATAAATAAAAAATGAATGGGAATAAAAGTTAATTTTGAAATATTTGGAACATCTTATTATCCATAGGGGGTTGGGGAATGAGATTCTCATGACATCTCTAAGAGGTGGATGGATAAAATTTGCTTAGTTTGGGGTATGGGAATAGAAATTTGATTGACCATGTTTAATAAATAATTTTTCATTTGTATCATTTGAGAAGTATTAGATGTTTGCATAATATTAATTGGTTAAACTATTTGTGAAAGTTTTTTAGTGGTGTCAATTGGTGGATTAGGGTTATTAGTGTTTAAAAGTGGATTATGAGGATTGGTAATAGGAACATTCCCTAAATTGGTATTAAGGGATGGGTTTTTGGTGTTTAAAATATTTCATATAGGGTTATTGGTTAAGTTTGTGTCAATTTCCCCTATAGTATAATAAAATTATTTTTAGAGAGAAGTGTCTTGATTAGTGTGAAATGGATCTGCTCCATCAGTGTCATTAGTTGGGGTAATTTGGACCATATTGCAGTCTAGAGATGAAGAGTGGGGGAAGGTGCACCAAGAGTATCATCTGGGGTAATATAGTATCATTTTGAGTATCATCTTGGGTATAACCTTAATCCATTTATATTAAATACTACCCATTCTAAATAAGGGCCAAAGAAACACAATCAAAGAAATCAACTGAGTTTCATGGGAAAGAGATAATAATAAAACTAAGTTGATCTAATTAACTTAATTTACTATATGGTTACAATTTTATATACTAAAAACTATGAGAAATAGGACTTAAATGAATAAAAATAAATGATTGAGCTAGTGAGAATGAACCTAATGATTTTAAAGATGTTTAATTTTTTGTTTTTATACTATGCCATCTAGATGAATTTTTTTTAACCTATTAATAAAGTTGACTGGGTTGACTGAGTCTAAAAACCTATATACAAAGAAGTGAATTGAGTCAAGTAATTGATCCAATTACCTATGGTTGAAGATGACCTATACAAATGAAAATAGATTTGATTATATTGACCATGGGTTAAACTTGTGCATATAATGTTAGACTAAGTTGATAGATTTGATCTAGTGATGTAAAAATGAATTAAATGATAAATGATAATAAATAAAAGTGTGAAAGAAAACCTGAAAGGTTTAGTTCACATTGAGTTCACCTAAATGTATAACAATGTAAAGTGAGGCTGATTTATAAATCAATCCTAGCTTAGGGAAGATAAATCATACTATCCCTTATACTTGTTGGTACATTTAGATGATCTAGGTCATGATCAATATTGATATACTAGACCTAAATAAGGGGTCTCTTACCACACAATATCACTAGAGAGGGTGTATGAAATAATAAATGAATCATGTCTATAAATCAATACTAACTAAAATAAGATAGATCATACTTACACTTCTAATTGGGGATACATTATATAATTGGTAAAATGACTAGTATGGGGATCCATTAGACCTAATTAGGGGATATCTTACCATAATAAACAATGTTAGGGAGGGTTCTAAATCTTCCATTAAAGAACAATCACACAATAACCCTAACTAATCCTTATGTTTTCATATTCACTAAACTAATAACAAGTAAAGTCTAATCTAGTGCTCACCAAAGCTTCTAAAATAAAGTGGGGGTAATAAAAAACAAAACTAAACATGCATAGAAGACATATACTCACATAAATGTATATAAAATCCTAATTAATTTAAGAGAAGTGAAAATGCATATCTGTCTACTCTTACAAAGGAGGAACAAAGTTAGGAATACTTACCATTTAATATGAACCCACCGAGCCTCAATCTCTCCCTTAGCCAAGGTGTTTAGCAAGAGGTTATTGTGGTATGTAAGGATGATAAGAATAAATCAGCTTTGGGATACACAACCTATCAATGCATCTAAAATACTTCTCCACAAGATAATATTTGTTCTCCAAAGAAATTATGAAACCTTAAGCTTTCTTCTCAAGTAGAATGGTGGATAAGTAGATGTTCAATAGATCTTACTTATTCTTCTCTTCTCTAACTAATGTCAAAATGATTTTGTATATATAGGCAGATTTAACCCTAATCCCTTCCAAAAAATTTGGCCAACAAGGTTAACCCAATTGAACTTGTATTATTATGGACAAAAATTCAACAGGTCATGGGCTAGGTCGGCTAAGAGCTGACCTAGACCCTAAGTTAATTTTACCCAAAATAGTACAGGGTTGACCTAGTTGACCTAGTATTATAAATAGTAAAAAGGGGCTTAAGGATAGGAAAAGGGGGACAAAAGGTTTAAATTGATTGAGGAGTGTGTAATAGATAAGAAAAATCTTAGGAATATGGATTTTAGGAAACAAATGTGTGACTAACAAGTGGTAAAAGGGACAATAATCTTGTAAAGCACCAATAGTCTACCCACCCCTTTCTCTATGCATACCTTATGGTATGTACTTAGAGATGTTGAGAAATGATGGGTTATTTCAAGATAAAGAGCATTAAGAAGTGATAAAAGTTTGAAAATATTATGTGTATACATATTCCCCACTCAAAATGCATCACATGTCATGTAAGTGTAACACAGGTTGGTGCTTCGGGAATAGAATGTGATAACACATAACACTGATGCTAAGTAAAATGTAGTAAGGAGAAAATAAGATAAATGAAAGGACATAATTTAAAAACACATACCTTTGATTACCTTAGTGTTGTAGATAAAGAAGAAAACTATAAGAGAAGTGAAGGCATCAAAATATGAAGAACATAGGTGAAACTATAGAGATTAGTACAAAAAAATAGTGAAAAATAATTTTTTTTAGAATATAGGCATATAGTAGTGGAAAATATTCTCTATGAAGACATGATTCTATAACTTTTTATGGTTTGAAAAATGAGTGAGTAAAAACAAATATATGAGAAAAACAAAGAATCTGGCAGTAAATATTTGAAAGGTAAAGAAGTGTAAAAAGTAAGTTTAAATAGGTTGAAAAGGAAGTCATTTGCTTAATTTTAACTTGTTTTGAGAGAAAAAACATATCTTGGAGAGACCAAAAAGAAGGCAATATATCTAAGTTGGTGAGGAGATAATAATCAAGATGAGAGGGATGACCAATGATTTTAATGGGTGTAACACAGGTAGGAAATTGAGAATTTCAAACTTAATTTTGAATATTTTACTAAAAATTAAATGATTGATATAAATTTTTAAATTAGACCAATTTTAGAAACCAAAATGAACCCCAGATAGGTTCTAAGGGTATAAGAGGCCAAAAGGGGAAATGGATTGAAAGGAATAAGAGTAATAACTTCCAAAGGCATTTATTACAAGCATGGAGAGGAGTTGACAGTCTGAACCAACTAGGTCCACCCAATCGACCTAGTAGGCTAAAAATGTAGATTCCACACTGTTGACTTTGTAGGTATGTGTTGACATAGTTTATTTTGGAACACTACCAACTTAGTACCTCATTGCTGACTTAGTAGGTTATTCCACTCTACCAAATTATTATTAAGAGGGGAAAAATGAAAGGGTTAACTTAGTTTTTTAATTCAACATGGTCAAAATGAGAATAATTTAGTCAACTTAGTGTTTGACTAAGTGTCCAAAATAGTATGAAAATACATGAAATACGTTGAAATAGTAATATAAAGGCCCAAAATGCCCAATTGAGTACTAAAATGGATAAGTAGGCAAAAAATAGGTCAAATTGGTCAAAAATAGATAGATTAAGGAAAATTAGATGTGTTTTTGTTATAATTTGAAAAGAATGTACTTAATTATAAGTGATATGGAGGTCTAATACATCTTTTGTTGTTTGATGGTTGTAGGGGCATCCAAGATTTTGGTGATTGGTGGATACATCATGGCCCCTAGACCTTTTAGAGTGATTTATAATGGAGGACCAATCAGGTTGGCTATGTTAGGTCAAGGAGTTATTATGGATATGTTTCAAATAACATTGAGTATTGATCTAGTAGTCATGTTCTTGGGAGCTTGGGAATGATTGACTAACACATTTAGATCGGTAGTGTATGGGGATACCATCAAGATGGGTATCACCCTAAAAGATGCCCATGATATTCTTAGACTTATAATAAGAGGTAAACCAATTATCATGGGGGTACCAAATGGATAGGAAGAGAGGCAAGCCTTAGCCTTATGGGTGATGGGCTCAGATAAGATAAATCCTAGGTTGAGAGTTAGCCTCTTTGACCTATATACACATTAGATTCCAAATATCTAAAAGGTAGTGATAAGAATTGTGATAGTATGGGTGCTTTATCACAAGCCATATGGTAAGGTATCATTATATGTGATAGCCTTATGACAATCCATTTTAGAGTAGGGGGTACTATATGATCTATATTTTACCATTTGGGTCCAGCTCATGCATGATATGTATTAAATGATATATAGAGGGTAGAAGACCATAGGATTAGTTATTTTATTGAGTTCTTGGATATATGAGAGGTTTTTGATGTATCAACTAGCTAAGTTGCCCCATGTGGTTGATGATCAGTTGCCTTGGGTATAGAGGTGGTGATAGGATTAGGTAGAATGGGTTGTGACCCATGTCATAATGTTATAGATAGTCACATGAGAATATATCATGTGGCATTTATATGGGAACATAATGATAGTATGGCTAAGTTAGAGGATAATGGCACCAACATTAGCACCATCATAGATTATAGGCCATTACACTTAGTGTATAGAGAAACATTAAGTGGAATGGATACCAAGATAGTTAGGACTCCCTTACCCAATAGTTCTAATCATGGTATCCATGTTTTGGGATAAACATGTGAGAGAGATAAGGGGGAGAGGAGCAGGACCACCAATTACTAGACTAGAGATCAAACCATGACATGAAAGAATATGGATAGGTCAAGCATGATGGCCAACATATAAAGAGGAGATGGATGTGGATTCAAGAGTTCTATAAGTACCATATATAATACCATAATATGAGTAGTGACCACATAAGTCATAAATTCAATGGAGACATTGGTAATGAGAGAGAGATCATAGAAGGTGGTCATCCTAGATGACCCATCAAATAGCCCAAGATAGTGTTATTCGATAGAGGTACTACTCAAGCATAGATTGAGATGAGCATATATGGTGACCCTAAGGTTTACATTGGCTGGGTGGCATCTTATAAATTAGGTACTCATAGGAAAAAATTATGAAGAGATCATGCTAAATAGTCATGTAAATGGGGAGATGGTGATAGGAAACACTTAGATAAGTAATAATAGATTGTTTAAATTTGCTTAAGTTTTTTGAGATAGATTATAAATAGATAAATTTTGAGATATATCTATGATATAATATATATTTAGTTTAGGATTTGAGATCCTATGGAGGAGGAGACTAAATGGGAATCCATGGCGAGGGGACTCCATGAGATCTTGGATGAGGTGTTGATGCCTTATGGACCTACTACACTAGATGATCCTATGATACTATCTACTTGAGCTCAGGTGAGTTAGTTAAAAATTGAAAGAGAGGTTGTGAGGTGACTATAGGTACACAAGGATGAGGGATAACCACCAAAATTGGTGGGATTGGGATAGGAACAAACATGGTAGGCCTTGGCTTAGGAGATATCCGTGTATATGTCTACCATTTCTCAATTAGCATAGGTACAGGTTCAAGTAGCCAACCTACGAAGATAGGTGACTAGTTTAAGATATCAAACATCATATTTATAGAGTAATATTTAGAGGGGATTGTTTGAGGCATCTATGGACAACATGGCTAGGCCATGATATAGATAGGATAAAGCCTAACCTTAGAACTAGAATGATGTATTTTTGTAATTTGTATAAAAAACACATGATATATAGATATCTCATTTTGACAGTTGGATGTTAATCTTATGTGTTTATATTATGGTTGTGGTTATGGATGCATGAATATATTTATTTATATCATATTTATTTAGCTTTTTTGTATATTTTATAGTAAATATATGTGTTTTGGTTTCTTTTATAGCATTATGTTAGAAACATACATGATTAACAAGAAACAAGAGAAAAAGACTTTAGCTAAGTATAATCAATTAAAAACAAAAGTATTACACACTATTTCACATTAAAAAATGTGTAATAAAAATAATATGATTAAGAATAAGAAACCAAAGGGTGGTAAAAAAGAGGGTAAAAAGTTTGTTTTTTAAACCATGAAAAAGATCGACACGAAATTAAAATATGTAAGATCACACTAAATCATATTGGGAAGTATGAAAATAATGTAATAAAGTGGATACAAAGTAAAATAACAAATGGTATAAAAACAAATCAATTAATTCAATCAATCAATCATACTAAATCATGTTGGGAAGTATAAAAGAGAAATAAAATTGGTGAAATTGGTCTTAAATTAATCACACTAATTCAAGCTAAAAAGTATGAAAATTTTAAAGAAATGGTTCGATTCTTACATACGATTAGAATATATGAAGACAAAAGTGCAAGAGTAAAAAATTAAGCATAAAAAATACTAAATATGGTAATCATGCCAATGATGTGTAACTTCATAATCAATCAAATCTTATCTCATATTTAATACATAATTTTATTGTCGCTTGGATTATTGGAAAATTTTGTGAGGAAGGCCAGGTCCTATCTATGGTCCTACATTGTAAATCACAAAGGGAAAACCTAATGAGGTGTAAATAATGGGAAATTTTTGTAATAATGGGATGTTGGTAATGGTAATGTAAAATTTTGATAATTTGTGAGGAAGGCCAGGTCATATCCATGGTCTTACAATGCAACTCATAAATGGAATCCTTAAGGGAGTGACCAATGAAAAAGTAATATTTATCAATAGGAAATATGAGGATTATATAGAGTAGAAAAGGGAGTGTAAAAATCATAACTTAGTTATCTTATGAGAATACCTTAGGAGATATGAGGCATACTAAGGACATGAGAAGACACTAAGTGACTAGTCACCATAAATGTACAAAGGAAACCTATTTTATATAGATACAGAGTTATGTAGAAAAATAAGCATGACACTAAGATCAAATAATGAAGGTGGATTGGTATAAGAAGACTAAAATGGACCTATCTTCCTATGACATGTTCCCCATTCCTCAAAACCCCTTATAGAGTTATTGGTCTACTATGATGATTAGGTACTTGTATGAGAAAGTAGGTAGCACTAAAATATTTTTTATTCTCCTTTCCTAATCTACTAGCCTACAACACCCCAATGTACCTTGGATCTATTGTGAGGCCAAATATGGAGTTTGAGATTTGAATATAAGAAGGAGATGTGCTTTGAGTCACATCTTTTAGTATGATTTGACTTTTGATAATTTTTAATGTTGCCTTTTGGATCATTGCCTTCTGTTTAAATGATTTGGCTTTTGAATATTTTTATGGGTTTTTTTAAGATTCCTCTTCCATATGGAATTGGAATAACCAAACATGAGAGATAGAGTGATACACATGAATGAGATTTAGGCTTTGGATAAAGGAAGCTAAGTAACCAAATACAAGATTGAGTAGCACACTTATGCTTAATAATGAATTAGCATGTTGTCTCACGTATCAATCATGTATATGTTTAGTTTAAAAAAGGGAATAAATGGGAAGAAAAGGAGATACAAAGTGGAACAATAAAAGGATATTATAATGAGATGATTTTTTTACTAAATAATCACTTGGTAGAAAAGGAATGACTGAAGTAAGGTTTATGTAACCAAGTCACAATAATAATTATCCATGTTTGTAGAGATAAAATAGAAAACAATTATGAAAAGAAAACAAGGGAGTTTAAGAAAGAAACTCAACAATAAAAATAATGAAATTATAAATTAAACATTCATAATAAAACATAAATGACATTATAAGCAATATAAAGTGCAAAATTAAAGTCACCATATAAGATAAATAATAATTTGACACAATGTCAAATTATATAACAAATAGATAAAGATAAAGTTGGAGAACACATCTAATCTAAATGAAAATGTAAGAACACCATGCATATCTTCATAAGTACAAATATATTTTCTCACACACATTGTCTAAAATATTTGATAAGTCTTTATGAAGTTGAATGCGAATTATAGCTAATGTCTCATCTATATTCAATAAAAACCGGTAAAATACTTCACATCTAATCTCCTCAATATAAAAGATAGGAATGATTGATGGATCATAATAATGAGGGATATGATAAAAGGGATGCTAAAAAAATGCATGGGAGTGGTTTATATAGGAAGCAAAGGGATCACCAATAGGGAAAGATCCATAGGTAAGGGAAGTTCCATGTATGAAGGATTTATGAGTGGAGGAATAGGAGGTGGATAAGGGACCATAGGAGCAGGTGGAACCATGGGGGAAGAAGGGGGATACTTCTTTTGGGAATGGCATATGGGAAGAATGTTATAATGCGAAATAATGGTTAAAATATGATTTGTAATATGATAGTGAAGGATGTGGCAATGATTGGTATGATGGGTGCCACATTGGTGCCATGAATAATATACCTCTTCATACTTAATAATATACTCAAGAAGTATATTTTGGGGAGGTATAGCCTTATATGAGGATTGAGAGGTAGTATGATGTAAAGTGTCAATATATTGTCACAACTTTCAATAATGCATGGATGAATGGTTATCTATATTATGGAAGCAACAAATAGACCTATGAGTAGTCTTGGTAGGCATACTCATAAGAGGAGGTATAACAAAAGTGGAATAATATTTGTGAGGTTTATTGGCCCATTTTATGGGAAAAATATCTAGTTATGATAAAGGAAGTAAACCATTACCAAGAGCAAGTGGTATTGGTGGAGGAATAGAGCAAGGCTTGATAACAGGAGTGATAAAATCAGAAGTAAGAATAGACTTAGATAAAGTAGGTATAATAATGAGATCTAAATTGGGCCCTATTAAGGTAGGGGTGGGGTCTACAAAAGGTTAAAGGAGAGTTGCATGCATTTTAGGGATAAGCAGACTATAGGGGTTATAGTACCTATCAAAATTATAGAGCCCAATCCTAACATAATCCATAAGCATACTCCTATGAGGTTATTAAAAAACTAGAGGTGTTCACACCATCTCTAGCCTAAGATAAAGAGGAAAAATTATAAAATTATAAATGATATATAATGGAACATGGGAATATATACTAAAAGATTAAATTAAAGAGGAATGATAAAATATAATCTTAGCATCATGGGCCTATACAAGACCACCTAAGAATGGATCATCTAAGGTATAAACATCATCATAATCATGTGTATGGAGATCGATGATGTAATTATGGATGGAATTTACATCTAATGTGGTGTGATGAATAGAACTTTGAGTCTTTATTAGCACAACATGGATGTCATCACAAGGTAGTTAGTGAGAATGAGGTTGAAAATAAATAGGAGAGATGAGATGAGGTGAGAGATCAAAAAAATTAATTTGGAGATTAATCCCATCAATCTCATCATCATCAGAATATAATAGGTTATGGAGAATGTTCCCAATTTGTTTAGGATGACCATTATAAACTTGAGTGGAATTGATGGGAAAGTTGAATCATTCAGACTCATGAAATGGAACACTTGGCAAGGGTTCAAGGGTAGGATTATTGAATACACCTTTCTCTTAGAATCATTATAAATTATAAGGGTTGGTGTCACCCTAAATATTATATATGGCTCCATTGTTAGAAATTTAATGCACTAACAAGTGGAAGAAGTAACTACTCTCATATGATGAGTCCATGTCTTACCAAACATGATGTTGTAAGATAGAGTAAAGGTAAATATCATCACCTTCACATGAATGGTGATAGGTGGGATGGTAATAGGGATCCATACACAACCTAAAGGAATCATTTTCCTTCATTCATATCCTTAACATGTGTTATGTGTGGATTTAAGATTTAATTTATAATATCTAAGGGTTTTGATAAAATCAAGAGAGGCAACACAAGTACCAAAACCCTCATTAATCAAGGCATGATTAACTTGGATATCACCAATTTGGACCCTAATTAATAGATGAGCATTATCCACCCAATGTATAATCTCATTATGAATCATGGAAGTGATGGGGATTTTGAGTGAAAGAGAACATCCATTGTTTCATCAACATGTATGGACATCTTTTCATATTGTTTCAATATGCTATCTTAAAATCCATATAAGGTTACTTTGTGTCCTACTAGGGGAGGATGAGGGATGTTAATGTCAAAAAAAATCTACATAGGATGATTATAATGACATGGAGAGGTCCTCATAAGTTCAAGAAATGGGATTTGGTATGGGAGATTAGTAAGCTCCATGATGGGATCCCACTCATCATAACCCATAAGAATATTGTTAAAGATAGGTGCATAGTGTTTAAGGAGGTCCTTGTAAGGAGGAGTCTAAGTACATTTTAATTTATATTTATAAGAGGTAGAAGTCTTAGTAAGAGGATAAATTTGTATATTACGTTGAGAAGATGAAGTAATTAATGTAGGTTAGTTTTGATAATTGCTAGAAGAAATGTTGATAGATACTTGAGAATCATTGGTGATAGGTAAAGAAGTTTGAGGGATGGTAGAAATGGAATGGGAAGTTTTATCCAAGGGAGGATTGGAATTGGTTCATCAAAAGTTATAAGGTCATCTTGCCACAACACATTTAAGTGAGTTGGAGAATAATCTTGGATAACATGAAATGTGCGAGACAATAGAGGTGTGTAGATCAGTTGAGTATCAATGAAAGCAACCACCCTTCACATATTAGTCATATTAAAAACATTATTTTAGGATTTAGATCAATAACAATTTCTAAATTATTGGTATAGGGGGTGGGCTTGTCTTGCTTATCTTGGTGATTTGGAAGAGGATATCTATTGATGGCCAAATGAGCATTAACCTTATTCAAGTCTTGAGATTTAGTATTTATTTCATGGGATTTAAAAGCAATGTCATAGGTTTCTTGGAATTTCTAAATGATATAATCATGGTTAAAATTGGGACCAAGAAGAAAATCCATAGCCAAATTATGAATCTACCTATAGATATCATGAGAATGAACCCAACTAGCATCAAACTAATAAAATTTATTGGGATCATACCAAGATTTAATAGGATGAGTGGGATCAAGTTCTCATGGGAGAGGCCCTGGTAGATGTTTTAGTATAATAATTAAAAATGTTTGTGAACATTAATGTTATTAGGTGAATATAAATAAGGATTGGTAAATTTTTGAGAAGGGGGAGTTGGTTTTGAAGATTGGTTAGGAACAACAACTTGAATAGTGTGAATGGTGTTATAAGAGTCCATGACACCATCATTGGTATCATGATGTTTATTTTTTAAGTAATAAATGTGTATCCATAGAAGGTTAGGATGGATCAAATTGATGGATAAGGAAATATTGACATTTACCTTGGTCAATAGCCTCCTCTAAGGTACATGGAGAGAGAGTCTAGACCTGATATTACAACTTGGGAAAAGGAGCATGGGTAAAGATATGGAAAATCTTATCATCAGCCATGTTATGTTCACATTTACTGGATAATGTCTTCCACATTTTAACAAAAGCTTAGGCATTTTTGGTTTTAATTTGTTTACAATTGATAAAATGGGCCAAGGTATTCTCAAGAAGATAACTAGTTTGGAAATCTTATACTAGAGAATTTACTAAATCTTCCAAACTAGTAATAGAATGAGTTTTAAGTTGGTTTTACCAGTCTAAAGCATCACCCATGAGATTTTTGACTAATACCTTGGTATCATCAAAGGTATTTAATTTGACCTAGTCTTTATATAGATTTCCAAATGTTTTTATATGAAGAGTAGGATCAGTTGACCCATTGTAATAAATTGTAGGGGTGATACCTCCTATATTGATATTAGCAATTTGAGATGTAAGAGGATCATTTTTAATATATTTGTTTGTCTTGTTAATAAGAGGAAGTTGAGGGATAAGATTACCATGGGAATCCTAAAGATGAAGTGGTGGGATATTTTGATTATGCATGCCCCATGGCATTTATTGAGGGTGGGTTTAAAGATAGATAATGTGGTTTTGCATTTGCATTATTTTCTTGAAAAATATTCATTTGGTTAAGGGTTTGAAATAGGATTTGGTGGGTTTAAATTTCATTTTTGGCATTATTTAAAGGGATTAGTGGAAAAATTTACTTGTGTGGAAAAACATGGACTAGTGAAGGGATGAGAAGAGGAAGCACTAAAATAATGATTACCATGGGTATAAAATGATGCACTAGTGTAAGAATTGATGAAAGTGGGTCTTAGAAGAGTCACAATAGATGTAGAATGTGTAATGTTAGTAGAGATACTAGGCATAGTTGTAGAGGAAGTCAAAGAAGAAGTCATAGTATGATAAGGGGTAAAAATAGAGGGAACAGGTTGAGAAGAAAAGAAACTAGTACCCTTAAATCCATATGAGGATATTCAAATTGACCACTAATCATGAGATGGTAAATGCTATAAGGATCCTTTCTTTAATGTTGAGTAAATTTAAAGATAAAGAAGAGCAATCTAGGCATATACTCTAATTTGGGTTGATATTCAAGTGAGAACAAAGGATTACAATGTGAAGATGAATGGGTAGGGGTCCAATAATTCATTGTGCAAGTGGATATATGAACATTACTTTCATCCAGGAGAGGAGGAATAATCTACTTATGGAAACCCTATGAGGATTGGTAAGACTCATGATAGTTGTTGAATTAAATTTAGTATTATATTCAAATAGGAATTTCATGATAAAGCATAAAAGATAGATAAGGAAAAAATTGATCCAAAAGAAAGGAAATAGAAGGAGGTAAATAAGAGTATAGAGTAGAATAGTTTAACCTAGTACTAAAAATGGTCTAAAGGTTGAGAAAATTGGGATATATAGTTGATTGGGTTGACCTAGTTCTATAACCTAGATAGAAAAGAGGTAGAAAAGATACAAAGTTGATAAGGTTAACTTGGTATTGCATCCTAAGGTGAATAAAATAGTACTATGTAAATAGGATCAACTAAGCACTATAGGCAGGGGAAATAGATAGTCTATAAGAGACTATGTCAAATAGAATGACAGTATACTGAAACAAGAAAAAATTTGCAAGCATTTTTGAAAGCAAGAAATGAAAACAAACACATAATCAATTGGGACAATGGGGATGATGTAATTGAGGTGCACAACACAAAACCTTTCACCAATGTTAGCCAATGTAATTTTGTGTAAGACAACATATAATTGAGTAAAGATCAAATAGTCAACTTGGAAAGTAAATGTTAACTATGTGGTCAACCTAAATGTTTCTAGATTATTAGAGTATGATTTTAGGTGTGATAGGGAAGTTGGTTGTAAGTAAGGAACTATAAATCAATATATGGATAGTTTTAAGACATTTAGGCTAGAAGAGATATGTGTTGGAAATGGTATTGGCTTGGTATTAGGACTTAACCCCTCACTTCACACAATCTAGTGATAAGGGTGTTGGGTGCTTTGCCAATATAAAACATTAACCACATGCTTATACATGGACATAAAACCAAGTCACCTTCCCCCTTAGTGATGAAATATAAGTAGGTAGGCTTCGGTAGATAATTTTTTAAATGTGTTTTAAGATTATGTGATTTAGTAGTGTGTGCAAGAAAGAGATAAATAGTGTAACTAAATAGTATATTAAAAAACCACCAAATTTGACTATGTGATTTTTTATAAGCATGCAAGTAACTAAAAGTGAAAGTGTGAAGTAATTACTAGCATATAAGTGTTAATTCTAACTTTGAAATATAGTACAATGTTAGTTTAGATGGTAGTATATGCAAATATTATAGAACAAAGTCGATAGTGTCGCTAATATACTATTGAAATAAGGGTATGTTAAGAACTACATCAATAGTGTTTACATAGTCTTTCAAATAAAAGATAGAATATAAAACTATGTTGAGAGGGTTGACCTAGTTGTTGTATAAGGGCAATTTTAAATACTTTAAACTATGAAAAAAAACCTGTAAGGAATAACTTAAATTATTAATTAAGAGAGAAATGAGCCTTGGTTGGTTTGAAGATGTAGAGGAAAGTGAGATTATTGTTTAAGTGCCTTGATTTTTACTTGTAAATTCTGCCAATTGTGTTGACTAGGTGAACCTAGTTCTATAGTTCCTTGTTTGTTGAAGCCTATGAAGAATACTATACTGACAGTATCAACATAGTATGTTTTCTAGAAGTTTGGAAGTTTAATATGTTGGTTTGGTCAACCTAGTATCTTATCTAAAAGTGAAAACCTATATTATGTATAGCTATTTGACCTAGTAGCTTGTATATTATGAAGACCTACATAAATAGAATAGAGTTATTTTGATGTGATTGTGTTTTATACCTACACAGAATTTAGAAACCATACTAACATTGTTGACTTAGTATCAAAAATATATAAAAATAATAAATAAAATGATAAATAATGAAAAATGTTAAATAAAACCTACAAGGGTTAGATTCACATTAGGTTCACTAGAATGTATGCAATCATAAGTTGATCATGTCTATAAATCAATTCTAAATCAAAGAAGATAGATCATACTTACACTTCTGATTGAGGATACATTAGATAAATCAGAACATGACCAATATTGGGATCCATTAGATCCAATTAGGGGATCTCTTACCATAATAAATAATGTTAGGGAGGGTTCCAAAGCCTCCAATCAATCATAATCACACAATAACCCCAACTAAGCCCTATGTTTTCATATTCACTAAACTAATAACAAGTAAAGTAAAGTCTAATCTAGTTCTCATGAAAGCTTGTGGCTCCAATTGGGTATAATAAACAATAAAAATAAACATGCATAGAAGACATATACTCACATCAATGTATAAGGAATCCTAATGCATGAAATATGTATACACATAATATTTTTAACTTTTATTCATTACTAATGATTTACATATTTCAATAACCCATCAAGACTCAATCTCTCTAAGTGCATGCCCTAAGGGGTGCACTGGGAAAGGGGTGGGAAGACCTTTGGTGCATCACAAGATTGTTGTCCCTTATTTCCACACTATTACCAGTCTAACTAGATCTCAAAACCATTCCCTAAGCTAATTCTCCTCCTTTGAGTATTCTTCCAATCTTTTCCTCTCTCCATTCCTTATTTCCTTGTCTTAAACTCCTTTTATATAGTCAGTTATATTGGCTTGATTGGGTTGACCTAGTATAGTTTATGGGTATTACTTACTTTCTTAGTTTGTTAGCCCTTTGGCCAACCTAGCTTAGACTTAGTAAATTATCCCTAAAAACACACTATGTCAAATAGGTTGACCCTATACAACTGATGTTCTTGGAAGGACACACACACACACACACACACACACACACACACACACACACACACACACACACACATATACACACACACACACACACACACACACACACACACACACACACACACACACACATATATATATATATATATATATATGATCATTTTAGTCATTATTCATATGTGAAATCAAGAGTTGTTATTTTATCACTCTTTTTCTCAAGCTTCTCTTCCAACATTCTACTTGAGGAGACTTAGCTTAGGTTTCTTATTTTGATAATATAGTCTTGTGGATAAGTCTTAGATGCTTTGGATTTTCTTAGTGGTCCTTACAACCCACAACAACCTCTTGTGAAGCCCCTTTGTCTATGGGAGAGATTGAGCCTCGATGAGTTCACACTTAGGTAAGCATATTCTAGCTTTATTCTCCTCTCTTTTAGTAGATAGAAGTATCATAAATGTTGGATTAAATAATACTATCTTTCATATTTTATGTATTAGGGTGTTACTCATAATTACTTTAATTGAAGTTCCATATACATGTTTTTTTATTATCTCTAACCCCCACTTTGTGCCACAAGATTTGTTATGCACTAGATTAGATTTTACTTTCTTGTTATTAGAATAGAGTGAATGTTTTATACCTTAAGACTCTATTAAGTTTGTGTGATTTTGTTAGACTGTAGGATTTGGAACCCTTCCTAGCATGATGTGTTATGACAAGTGATATAAGTGATCCCCTAATTGGGTCTAGTGGATCCCCAAATTGCATGCTCCCACTTAACAAGTATATCGTCAATCATAAGTTTAGGTATGCTCTATCTTCTTTGATATAGGATTGATTTATAGACATGATTTATTTTTGATTTCATACATTCTAGAGAACCTGATGTGAAACTAACCCTTGTAGGATTTATTTCACTTTTTCATTCTTTTAGTCATTATTTTGATCATATTTTATCGACCCAATTATTTTTATCTATGCGTAGGCTTATAAGAATAGGCAATTAGATCAACCCATTCAACCCAATATAGGTTTCCAACCTTTCAAACACCCAGACCAACCTACTAGGTCAACCCAATTAACCCCTTATAGTTTGAACACTTTTAAGTAAGTTATTGTATAGCTTGATTGATTTTGTCAACCCAATTTTTAGGTTCCTTTCTACTTCTCTATTTATTTTTTTATATCTTTCCTTTCATAGTTTGTAGTCTTTAAAAGTACCCTTACATAGTCAACTGGATCAACACTGCTGACCTAGTTTTGTGTCTTGTGTGCTATCTAAATTAACTAGATCATCACTACTGACCTAATTCATTTTTAAAATTTTCTTCTATAGTACAAGTTTAACCTTGTCAAGCTTGATTTTTATTTTTTTCATATAATGTCACACTATAACGTACTTCAAATTGGAATTAACCTCATATATTCTAGTAATTAGTTCATATTTTCTTTTCCTATTGCTTGTATGCTTAAAATAGTTAACATAGTTTAATTAGTAGTTTTTTAACTAATCACTTAGTTTTAATATTTATATTTTATGCACTTTAACATAAAAAATAACTTTAACACTTTGTCTACCCTAGGCCAACCTACTTGGATTTCATCATATAGGGGGAAGCTAACTTGATGCTCTGGTCAAGTATAAAGTGTGGTTAATGGTATATTCTGGTTAAGAACCCACTACCCTTATCACTGTAGTGTATGAAGTGAGGGGGTAGGCCCTAATACCAAGCTTATATCATTGCCACTATAGTCCATTTTATCCCAAACTACTTGAAACCATAATTATATTACTATCTAGTACCTTGCTCATAGCCAACTTCTAATCACATTAAAATCATTTCTTAATAATCTAATTAAAAATCAAGTTGACTAATTAGTTATCTCTTTACTTTTTAAGTTGGTTGTTTTCTCTTTTCTCAATTATGTGTGCAAAAATTTGCGTTATCTAGTGTTATTAGAAGGTTTTATTTTGTGTGCCTCAATTGGATTGGCCAGCATTGATCCAATTAACTATTTGTTTCCTTTTATCTCTTACTTTCCTAGATTAGATAAAAAATTGTCTTATTATAATTCATACTTTTTATCATCTTTCTCTTTCTCCCTATCTACTATATTGCATCAACCCAATTGACCTTATATCTTTTTCAGCCCCGATTCACCATACTAGATCAACCGAATCAACCCTATATAGTCTATAACTTCTTTTCCATCATTTTCCTACCTCTATTCACTATATTAGATCAACCCAGTTGACCCTGTATAGTTTATAGGCCTTGTTTTTTATACTAGATCAACCCAGTCAACCCTGAACTTTCTTTTTCTTTCCCTATTTGTCAATCTAATTCATTATCCTTCCAATTTTGTATTATATTCATCTCTCTTTAGCTAGAATGAAATCTCCTATCAAAATCTTCTTGGATAGTTTGGATCCATTTAGGTACTATATGGGATGTTCATTTCTTCTTTTTTTTCCTCCCAAGAGTACCATCACTCTTTGGGAACCTCTTCTCCTCTGTCTATGAACTATAATATGGTGAAAATAACACCTCAAGATGAATTTGATGGATCTAATCCTCTCTATACTTACCAAAAAACTTCTCAAAATATTCAAACTAATGTGGGAATGATTAATATAATTTTACTTAATAATCCCACTAGTTTTCCTTTTTCTATAACTATTCCCCCTAATACCAATATAGGGAGTGCCCTTGTAAATACCAATCCACCTCCTGACATAATGCAACTTCTAGCCCAAGTCTTTCAAAAAATGAACATTATGCAAGGTTATAATACCAACAAAATTATGAAACTTCAAAAATACATAATCAATGTGGATAATCAACCTCTAACTATTCATCCTCAAGCTAACCCAACTTATATTCCTCCACCTATTAAGGATACCTTAGGTAATTTTATTCCTCAACCCATAACAAATAACAAGATGATTCAAACCATTCAAAATGAGCCTTTAGCTCCCTTCATTATTTTCATTGACATTGGTAACATATCTGTAAGTATCAAATATTATGGGATTAAGGACCCTACATCATTTCTTAAAGCCTTTGGAAACATTTACAAAGAGTGGATCCAAACTAATACATTCACCACTATTAAACTCTTATTCAAAAAATTTACTAGTGATGTATTACAATGGCATAATCAAATTCCCAAACATTTTATTTGTAAACTTGAAGATTTGGTTAATTCTTTGGTTAAAAATTTTCAACACAATGATCTTCCCAAAAATTGTCTTAGCCACTTTATCAATCTAATCAATCTCCAACTAAATTACCTCATTACTTTATCAAAATATGGAAATATTTATCTCATGATACTGATCATAACATGAATGATGATAATCTATTTAAACTCTTTATCACAACTTTAACTCCTACTCTTCAATTTAGGGTTTGAATCTTTGCTCCCTAAACACTTAATGAAGCTCTTGATCAAGCTAAGTGTCAATACTTTGCTATGAAGAAATTTGAACCTAGTCTTACACTCTTTAAATGATATTTACAAACATATAATTCTATCACAATAATGATATGTAAACCAAACAAGAAGTTTCTAAAATTGATATTCCTTCACCTTATCATACACCTCTTTTGGTTCAACAAATGAAATAATTTTCACAACCCTTGAAACCTTTCATATATCCTAATGCTCTTCCTAATTGGTATAACCCTAATCTCTTATATTGGTTCCATTTTGACTTTGGGCACTCTCATTAATCTTGTAAAGGTCTCAATAATTTTTTTGTCTCCTATAAGCTTGGTAATTCATTCAATCATGAATCTATGATCAATATTCATCATCAAGAATATACTTCCCCTTCCCAAAAATGATAAACTTTCAAATTTTATACCTCTAATAACTAAAAATCATCTTATAATAATCAAGAAAATGTCAAGGATGTTTGTGTCATTGATGTCAATTATGACCAATATTATAATAAATCTCAATATGTCAACACTACCAAGGTCAATTATCATCATAAGTCAACTCATAAAGATCATGTTACCAAGCTAAAAAAACCATCTTGAGAAGAGCTTGTTATATATACTACCGCCTCTAATATTAATTTATAAGTACCCAAGGAACAACTTCCTCCTAATCCTCTAACCACATTTATAAATTCCAAGAATAATTTATCCTCTAAATCGCATGATTGTTCTTCTAAATCTCATTGGAATTTTCTTGAAGAAATCAACTCTATGCCTTATAAAATTCCTCCTATGGATTTGGTTCACACTTCATCCTATCATCATAAATTCCTTATGCAACAACATCAAGAAATTGAAGATCCATCCTCCATTTATGAAGAACCACCTTTTATTGAATCTCAACCTACTAATGTCAATACCATTGAAACCTCGTGTCCTTCTAAGCCTTCTATTGAGTTTCTTAAAGGAGACATGATTAACAATGAAATTCTTTTTTATGTCACTCTTTATCAAAGTAGCCATTAATACCACTCTTATTTAAAAATTTCTATTTGATGAAGTATTTGGTATTAATGTGACATCCTTGTGGCTTATACAACAACTTAGTTATAACAAGGATCATCTCAAGAAAACTCATCTTACTTGTCTTGGTTTTGATAAGACTAATCAAAAGCCACTTGGTTGTATTTTCATTCCATTAACCATATGATCTAAGACCATTCAAACCATTTTGATGGTATTTTATATTTATTTATCTTATAATATCCTTCTTGGTCATCAATGGACCCATCGAATGTGATACATTGCTTCTTCTGGTAGTCAATGTATTAAATTCTTGCATAATGGAAAATGGTATAAACATGAAGCTAATCCTAATCCATGAATTATCCAACATACTAATCCTAAACCTCAATATCATATTCCTAAAAATCCTAAGATTAATAATGTTCATTTACCCAAATTCATCAACCTAATCTACAATTTACTCTTACAGATTTTGATGATGATGAGCCTAATGAATTTCAACACACTTGTAATACTACCAAGTTACCTCCATCTATTTCATAATGGCTTCCTCCTTCTCTATTACCAAGAGACCATATTATTCCTCATATTGATGAGATTACTAAATTTCACCTTTCATGCAATGCTCAGAAGCCTTCTTTACTTGAAAATTCCTTCACTTGTAATGATTTTGGAGCGGCTAAATTATTTCAAGATCCTCTCATCATGTCTCCTCATATATTCAATAATATTAGGATTTCACCTTCTAAAACACCCCCTGATTCTCAAGCTTTTATAATTTTTCCAACATATGATGATAAATATATCATGGCCTAAGTTTAATCTAAAGATTTAGATGTCTAACATTACAAGAAAAGTTTAGCCCAAATCTATGCTTTTAATCAGGATGTACATACCATTTTTATGTATCATACCTTAGATCTTGAGGGTCATGTACTTCATATGAATCCTCCTCTTATTGATAGTCCTTAGGTGGTATAACAAATTATGCCTTTTGAATCTCTAAAATCTCCTACACCTTTGGATCCAATCATTTCATCTAATACTTGTCCCATCATCAAATCCACTGATATACTATATATCTTTTATTCCATCTAATTTTTTTCCCCTAAAATTACACTTGATGCTAAGGTAACCAATGTCCATCAAATTCATTTTGAGTATGATAACCATGACAATCAAATTATTGATCTTGAATTAGATGGAAAATATTATGGTCCTCTTCCTACCTTGCCTAGAGATGAAGCTATTCTTGAGTTACTTCATGCGTGGGAACCTCAAATTCCTCAACAAAATCATAAACTTGGAAATTTTAAAAATAAAACTCCTTGTTTTAATAACTTTGTCGCTAGCATTGATCTTAAAATAAATCCAATTTTAGCTTTACTTAATGTGCCATACCACTTTCAATATGGTAATGCCATGCTTATTAAAGAAACAACTCACATTTAATATGGTACCCCATTTTATCCTTGATTGATTATAGTTTCTTGAGAGATTTTACCTATTGAACATGATAATTTTAACTTATTCTTTGACAAATATTGTGAATCTTTCACTTGGTCCTATGAGGACATGCTTGGCATTGACCCTAACATTATGGTGTATAAAATCATTAATTATGTTGATGCTAATCTAGTGTGCCAAAAGCAAATAAAATTTATACCTAAATATCTAACCTTATGTCATAAGGAAATCATCAAATTACTCGATGCTAAATTTATCAAACCAATGGATTATTTTGAATGGGTATCTAACATTATTCCCATTTAAAATAAATTCACTATGGTTATTCACATTTTTATGGATTTCTACAACCTTAATCTTGGTTGTCCCAAGGACAACTTCCCCTTACCTTCAATATAAGTCATCATCAATTCCATGACTATTCATGAAATGTTATCTCTTATGAATGGTTTCTTAGGATATAATCAGATTCATATCACTCCCAAAGACCAACATAAGACTAATCTCACCATGGAATAGGGCACTTATTTCTATGTCAAAATTCCCTTCAGTCTCAATAATGTTAGATCCACTTACCAACATGAAATGAATCACATATTTCATGATCTCATTCACAAAATTATTGAAACCTATGTGGATGATCACATTGCTAAATCCAAACATTGTAAAAATCATCTTTTCAATATTTCTATCATCTTTTACCACCTTCTTAAATATAAAGGTAGACTTAATCCTTAAAAATGTGTCTTTAGAGTCACATCTAGATAATTTTTAGGATTCTTAGTCTCTCTACATGGAATTGACATTGATCCTACCAAAATTAGGGTTGTCATCAACATGCCTATTCTTCATTCTATTCTTGACATTCATACTTATTTAGGAAAGCTTGGGGTAATTAGATGATTCATCCCTAAAATGGCATATCAAATCCACTCTATCAATTCCCTTCTCGAAAAAAGTGTTTCCTTAGAATGGATGGATCCATGTCAAAAATCCTTTGATAACATGAAAGAGTCTTTGCTTCATCCACCTACACTTCATCCTCCTTCCAATGATAATGCTTTGATTTTATATACCTCTTCCATACCTATTTCACTTGGGGAAATTCTTGCCCAGCAAGATAATATAGGAAGAGAGTATGTTATCTACTACATTATCTAAGGTGTCATCAACTATGAAACATGTTATACAAAAATGGATCATGATTACCTCACTATCTATTTTAAGACTGAAAAACTTCATTAGTACATGCTTTACCAAACTACTTATGTCATTGTTCATTATAACCATGTTCATCATTGCTTATATAAAGACTTTCTTCTTGGAGATATAATTGGCAAATGGATGGTCCTCCTTATGGAATCTGATTTTTGCATCATCACTCAAAAATTTGTCAAAGGGCAAGTCATAGCTAGCCAACTTATTGTAGCTCCCATTCCAACCACTTATTCCCTATAAGGATACCTTCCAAATGACAATATCTTTTACATTTAAGGTCTTAATAAAGTTATCTCTCTTAAATATTATTTTCATAGATTTACCACTAATATCAAAGCCAATAATATTGAAGAATATTCCACTCCCTCTAGTACTACTAAACCAAAATTAGCTATCGAGGAGCTCCCTAAAATCAATGTTGAATTACATGAGGATACTTAGACCCTTAACTTTAATGGTTTTAAATTCCTTTAAGGAGTTGGGATAGGTTTTATTCTCATAAGTCTTCTTAGTAAGATCATTTATTTATCTCTCTAATTCACCTTTGATGTCATCAATAATATGGTTGATTATGAAGCTCTTATCTTAGGGATGAGAGCTACTCTTGATTTAGACATTTAATACCTTCATGCTTTAGGTGGCTCTCAACTTATTTTCCATCAAGTTAGTGGTGAATATCAATGTAAAAGTGAGAACCTCATTACTTATCATTAAATTTCAACCACTCTTGCTAAGAACTTTATCTCTTTCACTATTTATCCTATTTCTAGAGATGAAAATTCCATTGTTGATTCTCCTACCTCTTCAACTTCTCTATTTCAACCACATCAAGTTCTTTTCGATCCTTATTTTCATATACAAATAAGAAAATCTTTGTCTTAAACTCAACCAGTATATTTTATTATGTATAATATTGAGGTTGTTACCATTAGAAAAAGTCCTTGGTATAAATATATCATTCAATTATTAAAACACCAAACTTATCCTCCTAATTTAGACTCTCATGAAAAGACACACATTCATAAACAAGATTTCAAGTATGTATTTCAACACAACATCCTTTACTACCATAATGCTAAAGGTACCTAAATCCATTGTGTTATGAAATATGAGGATCCTTTTCTTCTTGAACATGCACACGAGGGAATTTACAGTGGTCATTTTATCAGTCATGCTACATCACATAAATGCCTACATATGGGTTACTTTTGGCCTAATCTTGAAAAGGATGCAATTTAATACACTAAAAAGTGCACTCCTTTTCAACTTCATGACGATATTATCCATTTACCGCCTACTAAACTTTAAAATATTGAGTCTTTATGGCCATTTTATACATGGGGATTTGATCTCATTGGTAAACTTCCTTGCGACCAAGATGGGCATGTATTTATCATCATCGCTACTAAATATTTTACCAAGTGGGTAAAATCCATGCCCCTCATTAAAATCACTAATCCTACCATTTAAAAATTTATTCTTAACTAAATTATTTACCACTTTAGAATTCCTCATAACATCATTTCTAACAATGGTGGTAGTTTCAAATACAAACATGTTAAACAACTTTGCAATTAATTCAAGATCAATCAAAAGTTTTCCATGCCTTATCATCCATAATGCAATGGTTAAGCTGAGGCTACCAATAAAATTCTCAGAAAAATTATCCAAAAGATAATTCATTAAACCCACATGGATTGGCACCTTCATCTTTACCCTACACTTTGGGCCTATCAGACTAGCATACACACTACCACTGGGGTAAATCCATTTTCTCTATTATATGATTCTAAGCCAGCTCTTCCTTTAGAATTTGATATTCCCTCTCTTCATATATCTCTTCATTACATTATTACCAATAATGAATTATGTGAAGCTCACCTTCATGTCCTTGATCTTCTTGATGAATATCATCTTTTTGCCCTACAACATAACTACCAATACAAGTCTTGCATCACCCAACAAATAAAAAATGTGTTAAATGTGTAATTTTAATATTGGTGATCTTTTCCTTAAATTAGATTACACCCATGATGAAAAAAGGTAAATATGCCCCAAAATGGTGGGGGCCATTTTATTTAAATACATTCTTGGTCCAAGCACTTATTATCTTCAAACCAATGAATGCCATGTTTTTAAATAGCCCACCAATGCTCAATTCCTTAAAAAGTACTTTGCCTAAAAATTTACATCTTGTATTATTTTCTATCTATAACTATCTAATATTTCTTATAGGTTACTTAAGCATGAGTCTCTCCCTCTACAATAATTTCCTTCTTTTCACAAACCTCTCATCCTCATTTATGGTATTTTGATTTCTTTATGTACCATAGTATTCTTTGCATTCTTGTATTTTCTCTTGTTTTTATCACCCCTTAGGTTTTTATTTTATGAGTTGCTCTATAAGACTGTAGATAGGACCAAACATTCCTCATAAAACCACCATATTTTATCTATTTCTCTTTCATTTTTACTAATTGCCAATGCTATTTTGGCATCTTTTGGGTTTTTCATTTGTGAGTTGCTCTATAATACCATGGATAGGACCTAACATCCCTCACAAAATACCACTATTTCTTTGCTTACCTCATTTTACTCTCTTTTTTATCAGCACCCTCATGGGTTTCTCTTTTATGATTTGTTTTGTAATACCATAGATTGGACTCGAACCTCCTCATAAAATTACCACATTTTCATTTTATTGATCCTTGTTCTCAACTTTAGCTTTTTCTTCTCTTTCTATATGAAATCTACACAACAATCTATGTTACCATGTTTTCTTCCACTTTACTCATTCCTATGATAAGGAATCACACTGTACTATCATTGTATCCCTTTTTTCCCTTTGACACATTTTTTTGTAATTTGAAGTAAATTAAATTGTTTCATGTGTCATTCCTCTTTATTTACTCTTCCTTTCATCTATATATTGGGTAAAACAAGGTTGAATTCAAGATAGCACTTTTATTTCACTTATATTTATGATAATCTTAGACCCCATGCTCTTTGATTTTCTCTCTATTAGAAACCTTGTCCCAAGTATTCAAATGAAATCCATATTTAGCACCCATGTTTGGTTTTCTAAATCTGTATAGAGGAGGAATAGGAAAATCCATCAAGAAGTTAAAAGCCAAATCATTTAAAATAAAAGACAATGATATATAAAAGGTAACATACAAATTCCAAAATTAAAATTCAAACTAAAAGACATGATTTAAAGCACATCTCCTTCTTATAGTCAAATCTCAAACTCCATAGTTGGCCTCATGGTAGAGATGAGGTCTTTTGGGGTATGGTAGGATAGTAGATTAGAAGAAGAGAATAAAAAAATATTTTGGTGCCACCTACTTTCTCATGAAATTACCTAATATTCATAGTATACTGATGACTCTATAAGGTGCCTATTATTACTTGTATTTTCACCCTTTGAGGATATATCTTATCTCTCCTCATCTAAGTGGCACAATGTAAAAACCTCTAGGCTTATGGGTAACCTAAGGATGAGGTGAATCTCTAGATAGGGCCAACTCACTTGATAGACCACTTTGGATAAAAACTAAGCCTAAGATTTTAGGGGAAAAGAGAGAGATAAAACTAAAATCAAATTGTCCTAAGGGAGGTGATACACCAAATAAGTTGATGACTTATAAAAATCTATATGTTACACATGAAACCAAGAGACTGACCAAACATACACTTCTCCAATCTACATCTTCTCACATCAATATTACATTATGAGGTTATATATGAATGTTTAGAGTAAGAGGACTAGACAAGAGGCCTTTAATATCACTAGTGATTATACTAACTCACTCAACCTTGAAACTTCCTAGAACACTTCACATGCCCTATAAAAAGAAGCTTTCCCACTATAAATAGGATAAAAGAAAGAGACAACATGCTAAGGAAATCATCATTATCACTAAGAAAGATAAATCATCCAATTAAAACACACTATGAACAATTTCAAAGAGGTAAAAATTAGTAGTCTTATTGATCAAATGGTAGGAAAATTATAAGGGATTCATTATACTCAAGAGGAGCATAAGTTGTAATGGCCAACATGGCAAGTTCTTATAGAGCTTGAGAGAGAGGAGAAGAGAGAAGTCCAAGTATCACAAAGAAACTTGTAAAAATGAGAGAATTAGTTAATTTTTCATGAGAAGAGGATATGGGATGAACCATGTAAGGTTATAAGGAACAAGTATCTCTCCAAGTCATGAAACTCTTGCAAAATGGCATGAAAGTTATCATTCTAGCTCAAAAAACTACCTTCATGATTTGGACCTATTTGAACACCCTAAAACTTATTAGGGATAGGTATGATTATTTTAATGAAGGGGAAGGATTTGCCTCTCCCTGCGTTGGTTGTAGTCTTGGTCATTTAAAACCTTCCCAAAATGAGTTATCATCATCTGTAGTCTAAAAAACTCCTCTTTCATATACCATGCACACATGGCCTCCAAAATGGATTAAAGTTTCCATGAAAATCCATATAAGTTAGTTTATTACAAATTTTAATACCCTATATGGCGTTATGCACATTATGCACGCCTCAAAATCAACTCACTAGAAGTTTTCCACCCTTCTCACTAGCTTGGTCACTATGCCAATTTTGACTGGCTAAGATGAGAGTTATTTTTTAGAAACTTAGGAGTTGTGATGAAGAAATAAATTACCATAGTGAGTTATTAAAATTCCTAATCTTCTCCCTAAAATTTATTTCATATCTTGAATGTTCTTGTAACCTACACAATGCATAAAATAGTCAAGAAAACCCTATTTATACCCTATCTATATAGATTCCATATATTCCAAGAAGATAAAGAGGAGATTGAGTGAGTTATTTATAAATTTTAATAAATTTAATGATAAAAATGGTTCATTATAATATCTTCCCAACCTCATTTTATCCATCAAATCTTGATTGAGGGTTTACAAGGGTTTAGGAAGTTTTTATCCTTAAGCTTTATCCATATAGCTAGGATGTTAGAACTTCAAAAAAATTCCACTAATTTGGTGTTAAAGGACATTTATAACATATATATACTCCTTTGGTCTCTATGTACATCCTCAAAAAATATATGAGCATTTGAAGTTACCTTATCAAGCTCTTTTCTCCATTTCTTATAGGTCTTAGTTGATTCTGAGTCAAAATTGGCTTTCCTTGTGTTTTGTATGCATACCAAGGGATTTAAAACATATAATATGATCCCATAATCATTAAAAAATGTATTTTAAAATAAATCCAAATCTATAAATGTGAATGACTCTTTTTTTGGACATTAGGAACAAACCCTACCCTTCAGGCTTGACTGTAACCTGGAGTTTTAAGACACTTGGATGAGATTTATCCTTCTTTGATTGATTATTAATGATTATATAATATATATATATATATATGTATGTATATATATGTATATGTATATATATATATGTGTGTGTGTGTGTGTGTATATATATATTATTAAACTCATTACACCCTCCTAAAATTTTCCTATGGCTCCTAGATTACTATTCTCATTCATCTCTTCCAAGACTATAAGTTTCATGGAAAAAAGGAGTGCCCTCTATCTGAGACAAAATATAGGGAACACCCATAATTTCTTAGACAATAGTTTGACTTGGTCATTTGGTCTAACATAGCACCTATCACCCCAACTTGCCAAATTTCCCAAGTACATCATATCCTCATAGCACTAACTATCTTGGATTTTCTTACATTTATTTGTTTTTTATTTTTAGTTTTTTATTCTTGGGTTTATTGAAATCAATCTTTACACCCTAAAAAATCAAAAATAACAACACAACAGACAACCATCCCACAATAAAGGTAAGTCAAGGTACACATTACATTTACTTTTTTTATTTATTTACTTTTAAATCATTTAATTTTTAGATTAATTTCCCTTTCTGTCATTTAATTTTAATTATTTTATGATTTTAAAATACTAAAACTTTTATCAGAATCATCTTTGTGTGTTACTATGTTATTTCTCGAAGAACCATCCCCTGTTGTAGCTTAGTGATACATGATGAGATTTAAGTGGGGCATATGTATGGACATAATATTTTTAAATTTTATTGATTACTAAAATTTTACATCTTTTAGAAACCTATCGAGACTCAATATCTCTAAGTTCATGCCCTAAAGGGTGCACCAAAAAAGGGGTGGGTAGACCTTTGGTGCTTCACAATATTATTATCCCTTATTTCTACACTATTACTAGTCTAACTAGATCCCAAAACCATTCCCTAAGATACTTCTCCACCCTTGAGTATTCCTCTAGTATTTTCCTCTCTCCATTCATCCCTTTTTGTCTTAAATTACTTTTGCATAGTTGGCTATATTAGGTTGACTAAGTCGACCTAGTATAGCTTAGGGGTATTCTTTAATTTCTTAGCTTGTTATCTCTTTGGCTGACCTAGCTTAGACTTAGTAAATTATCCCTAAAAACACACTGGGTCAACTAGGTTGGCCATGTACAACCTATTTTCTTGGAAGGATTTAGGGTAAGATCCACCTATATATACAATACCATTTTAGTCATTATTCATATGTGAAATTAAGAGTTATTATTCACTAGTACTTCTTCATAATCTACTCTTCCACTATTCTCCTTAAGGAGACTTAGCTTAGGTTTCTTATTTGGAGGTTCTATTATTTTGGATAAGTATTTGATGTTTTGGCCTTTATTATTGATCCTTACAAACCATAATAACCTCTTGTGAATACCCTTTTGCCAAGGGAGAGATTGAGCCTCAATGGGTTCACATTTAGGTACGTATATTCTAACTTTGTTCTCCTCTCTTTTAGTAGATAGAAGTAGCATAAGTGTTGTCTTGAATAATACTATTTTTCATATTTTATGTATTAGGGTATTACTCATAATTAATTTTATTTAAGTTTCCTATAAATTTTTGTTTTATTGTTTCTGACCCCCAATTATGTCATAAGCTTTGGTGTACACTAGATTAGATTTTACTTTCTTGCTATTAGAATAGAGTTAATGTTTTAAAACTTAAGAATCTATTAGGGTTTATATGTTATTGTGTTAGACTGTAGGATTTTTAACCCTTCTTATCATGATGTGTTATGACAAGTGATACAAGTGATCCCCTATTTAGGTCTAGTAGATCCCCATACTAGTCATTTTCCCACTTAATATGTGTATCCCCAATCATAAGTGTAGGTATGTTCTATCTTCTCCAAGATAGGATTGATTTAAAGACATGATTAATTTATGATTTTATATAGAAGAGAATTTTAAATGCATACCTATATACTCTTACAAAAGAGGAAAAAAGTTAGGAATACTTACTTTTGAAGATGAACCCATTGAGCATTAATCTCTCCCCTAGCCAAGGTGCTTTACAAGAGGTTTTTGTGGTATGTAAAGATGACAAGGATAAATTATCTCTAAGATACACAACTTATCAATTCAACCCAAAGAATTATCCATAAGATAAAATTTGTATCTTAAAAGAAAGTATAAAACCCTAAGCTTGCTCCTCAAGTATAATGGTGGATAATTAGATGCATAATATTTTTTACTTCTTCTTTTCTATAAATAATAATGAAATGATAATGTATATATAGGTGGATTTAAACCTAATCCCTTCTAAAATTTTTGATCGATATGGTTGACCTAGTCGACCTAGCACTATTATAGATAAAAATTCACTAGGTCAGCCAAAATTTGACCTAGGCCCTAAATGAATTTTACCCAAAATAGTATAGCGTCAACCTAGTCAACCTAGTAATGTAAATAGTTGAAAGGGGATTAAGGCTAAGAAAAGGGGGAAAAATGGTATAAAATGAATAAGTGTGCAATAAAGAATAAAAAGCTTCAGGATATGGTTTTTAAGAGATAAGTGTGTAGATAACAAGTGGAAAAAGGGATAATAATCGTTTGAAGTAACAATGGTCTACCCACCCCTTTCTTGGTGCACCCCTTAGGTCATGTACTTAGAGATATTGAGACTCGAGGGGTTCCTAAAAGATAGAGATTGTCATTAATTGATAAAATTTTGATAATATCATGTGTATATAGAGGGTTCTAAATATTCTAATTAATTAATACCACACAATAACCATAGTTAAGTCCTATGATTTCTAATAAATTAAAAGACAAAGTAAAGTAAAACTAATCTAGTTCTTAACAAAGCTTGTGGCACAAGTGGGGATAACAAAAATGAAATTAAAAATGAAAAGAATAACTCTAATCAATTCAATATATAGGTAACCCTAATGCACAGAGAGATAAATACATTACAAATTCATTACTTATGTTACTTCTATCATCAAAAATAAAGGGATAAGAGTTAGGAATACTTACCTTGAAGATGAACCCATCAAGGCTTAATATCTCCCTTGTCCAATGATGCGTTAAACAAGGTTTTTATTATTTTTAAGGATAAAAAAGATAGGTTATCTCTAGGATATAATAATTCTCATATGCATCCAAAACATTTCCATAAGACAAGATTCTTCTCTCCAAGTGTAAACCCTAAGTATTGATTCCTTAAGAATAATGGTGGAAGAAAATATTTTAAATAAGTGAAAATGAATAATTATATCTATCTCTCTCTCATTAAAATGGTGAAAAAGATGTGTTTATATAGTTATATCTAACACTAAACCCTTTTAAAGTTTTAGCCAACAAAGTTGGCCCAATCAACCTAATTCTTTAATAAATAAAGTAGTTAGGTCCTAGACTAAGTCTAATATGCCATCTTAGTATCTTAATATGTTCATTTATAATAACATGTTCATCCCATTAGACTATGTTAAGTGGATGGAAAAAATAGTTTTTGGCTTAGGTAGGGGATACTTAAGGTAGTGAATTCCTTAGAGCAGCATGTAAGGTAGGTGTCAAATCTTAGGGAAACATATATGAGAGGTTTTCATTAGTTTTAAGTGATCGTATAATGAAAAATAATATTAAAAATCACCAATAGTCTACCCACCACATTCCTAGTGCATCCTTTAAGGCATGCACTCATATAGATTGAGTCTTAATGGGTTCTTACAAGATAAAAAGCATTAGTAAGTGATAAAGTTTAAAAATAATGTGTGTATACAATATATACCTAGACATGTTACTTTTAAATATTACATAGTTCATACATAGATTATATAGTTATCTTGTCCTTTTGAGGTAAGGTGACTACTATTTCATACTTCCCCTCACCTCAAAATGGGTCATACTAGTGGGGGCATGCTGTAGAGACATGGATTTCACATTTTCTACATTTCACCATATTCAAATATATAGTGGAATAATGTTTTGGAAACATATTTACACACATTTTTAATGTCAAATTATAGTGGGGGCATGTTATTAAATAATATTCTCCACACTTATACATTTTACAAATTGGCCAAAAATTCATAGTTATATGATCATATACACATTCATGGTAGAATTATATATATTGGTACCATTATTATACCAAAGTTTCAGAATGATACATATATAAGGTAGCATATTATATGTAAAAGTCACATAAATTACAAAATCAAAATATGTTTCATAATTGAAAACACTTTTATGGATTGCCATCACCCACTAGGATGGACTTTTACAAAGTGTATTGAGATAATATATTATAGAAGTTGGTTCATTTTTTATATGGTTGAGGTGATTAAATCACTCAATATTTCCAAGTTCATAGGTTTTAATTTATTACATAATTCAACCTCTCTATATTTATAGTGTGAGTTGACTTGGTTCACTCACACTCACCAAGTTATAAATAATGTTGGCTTGCACAGTTAATCCAATCCCAAATGTCATGTGGAAACTCACCTTTTCTCCATAGTTGGTGGCATGTATCATCAAATATTTCTATAATTATCCACTTTAAAAATTTATATTTGTCCTAATATGAATATTAATGGTTCATAATATGCATCTTCCATCTTTTTAAATCAAATTTATAAAAGGCAAGGCAGTTACATTAGTACACAATGTACACCTAAACTTTGCTCTCTTTTCAATTTCAATCATTTCAAATTTTTTCAATTTTATATTATATGCATTGATTATTAACTATAACATGTTATTTTTTAGAGGTTAGTCACCAACAAAACACTATGTTTAGACTTGCATGAATAAAAGGTGTGTTATACACACCCAAGTATGCACTTCTTTTCCTTTAAACTAGTAATTTAATTACTAGATTAAAGGGGGTAATGTAGATACTAAATATGAATTATATATCACCTAAATATTATATAATTGGAAATTACTTCTCATGTTTGTACCCTTCAGTTTCTTAGAAAGGCTCGCATACACTATCTCTTTGTGTCTATTTCTTATCTCTTAGTTTGACCAATGTTATTCTAATGACTCAAAATTTATATCATGCTAAAAATGTTATAAACATGTTTATCTTATGTTTTTACAAGTTATGGACCTATTCATATTTTTTATTTCACTAGACACTTGTGTCCCAATCATACAATTATGACAACACTAATGTCCTATGTAGATGTAAGTATCTAGCTCCCTAAAATCATCCAATTTATAAATTAAACATATTCCTATGGTTTTAATAAGTGATTGTGTGTTATATATTCTATAAATGTGTGTGTGTGTGTGTGTGTGTGTGTGTGTGTGTGTGTGTGTGTGTGTGTGTACACACACATAATATCAACTTCATTCATTATTCACCTAGCACAAACCAAACAACTCATAAGGTAACTTAATAAAAGCATTATATCAATCATTCAAGCGAATAAAGCTTTCATATTTTCCCCTATTTCCATATTAGTCATAGGTAAAATACATCTATAGGTCTTAATTACTGAAGGACCATGAGCCACATTTTCCAAGTTATAAGTTATGCCACTGTATGTACTTTTTTATCACACATTACATCCTTATATATAGACAAACCAATATGTATGGGAGAACTACATAAGTATGAGGCCCTCTTAAAAAGTGTTAGATATATAGGTAGCACTCATTGATATATGGGTATTTTGAGTAGCTTGAAAATATTTACCCACTAACACATTATTTCCCAAAACCACTATGAATATGAATAACTAAGTATTTTCTATTTGACAGGAAGTGACAACCCATGAGACTAATGATTTGTAGTTATGTGTGTGTGTGTGTGTGTGTGTGTGTGTGTGTGTGTGTGTGTGTGTGTGTGTGTGTGTGTGTGTGTGTGTGTGTGTGTGTGTGTGTGTGTGTGTGTGTGTGTGTGTGTGTGTTATAAGATAATACAGGTTCTTTTATGGATTTTTAGTTAGCAAAATAGTAAATAAACTAGGTTGGCTAAAGATGTCAAGAATAAAAACTGTCAAGCACTTAATGATTAAATTTATGTGTCTATATTTTCCCAAATTTATTATAGTTATTAAAAAATTTAAATTACTATATTAAATTAAATTTAAACCTATGTGTGTATGCACACTTTTTATTTTTACATGAAGCTTGATCATGTAAGATTCCTTAAACTGGAACCTATAACAATGTTAGTGAAATTAATTACTATCCATATTTGAAAGTTGAAATTATGTTAGTTTAAATTTTAATTTTAAAAAAAGATAAGTGAAATTATACACATAAAAATTTATTCCATCTAATTTCCCTGTAAATTTAAATTGAATAAAATATTTCCCCCTTGTTAAGGCATTTTGAGAATGTTGAACCTATGGTAAAATGAGAGTGATTAGGTCTTTATTTTAACATTATTTAATGCTCTTGAGTTGGAAAGATTCAATGCTCCAACTCTCATTTGACTGTGTGTATTAATCTATAAAATATTCTAATGGGGGAAACCACCAACTATGTCTTTATACATATAAAATTTGTAACCATAAACAATGTGTCACTAGACTCTAACGTGGCCCACTTTCAACATGAAAATAATCACACCACTATAGACATATCTAAATTCTATTTGAAACTTTAAAACTTTAAAATTTTGAAACTTTTTCACTAGAGAAATTCTGATTTTTATATGTAATAACTTGAACATTAATGAATATCATGTCCCCTATACTATATTTTGTATTGAGTTTCCATTTGAACTTTGTAACTATTGAAAACTATAACTACTTAAAACTTGATACTTTGTTGTTAAATGTAAATACCACTACGAGTAGGGGGTGAATTAGTGGTAGAAAAAAATCCAATAGAAATTCTAAACCCTTTTAATTACTTAAGTATTCAACACAAGCATTATTGAAACATAAATATCAACCATAATAGTGAATCAATGAATATAAGAAAAAACATATACATAACACAAGGTCTATGTGGGAAACCCTCTTGGGGAATAAAACCCAATCTCAAGCCTAAAAACACATAGAGTACTATCTTATAATAAGATCATAAATAAGAAACTGATCATGTCCTTCTAATCAAAAACCTTTGGTCAAGTCCTTCTGACCTACAACCTTAATCAAGTCCTTTAGATCAAAGGTATTTTAGTGAAACCCTATTTCACAAGGAGAAACTACCCATAAGTAATATCAACTCCTTTAAACCCTCCTTATAAATTACACTTCCACCTTAGAGATTATGTATTCAAAACCTAATGATGGACCTCTTGATTCTCTATCAATTGCATAAACTCTCTCTCCTTTTCAAACAAGCCTCTCACATAGGCAGATCTCTTTGCACAACTTCAAACTATAATAATAATATAGTATCATAAAAACATTATCTACAGATCATGTATATAGTCCTTAATCTCTTATACAAATGAACCTAATAGTTGGTCACTTCTCACTCTCCTCTAATTCCATTTGCTCTTAAATTCTCTCACATCCAAGTCTCTCACTTACCAAGTCTAGAACCCAACACATTTGGTTTCACTATATATAGAGAAATCATGGATTATTAAGTTCACAATAATCATTATCAGCCACACTACATTCCTTCACTATTAAGGCATCTCATATGGGTCACACTTAAGCACTGTCCCCTTTCAAATATAGGCCTAAATAACTTTTAGGTCCTGTGAAGACCCATTCATATCTTGACACATATCCAAGCATAATAATAACATATGATCACTTACAAACATATAGGTCAACTACTTATGTCCCTTATGACATCCTCAAAAGATCACAGATAACCTAGATTACATTTGTATATGCTCAAACAAATTAAATAGATACCTTATACATATGAACACCATTATTGAACAAACAATCAACTTCTTAAGCAATGTTCATACTCAAGATAGAATGATCCACCTCCAAAATACTTATATACCATCCCCATGGAGTCCAAAATACTCCCTAATAACCAATTCACCATGAAACATTGAAACAATAAGTATATGAGCTTTAATATCCTTCTTGGGTCACTTGTAAAACATAAATAGAAACATATCCAACTTTAGAGATAAATAAATCTATATATACACACTTCTAAATCTTCAAAACTATATATCCTAATGCACCTTGGATTCCTCTATATAATTGCTTTTTACTATAATAGAAAATTCATCTTTTATCAAAATCTAAGGTCTAAAAAAGAGACATTAGTCTTTCCAATGTGAATACAAATATCAAATTCAAATGGTCATAGTTAACCTTTGGACACTAAGCTTTAATCTCATGAACTCTCAGCATCAAATCAAATATGATCGATCGATCTTGATCAATATTTAACACATAGGTGTGAAAGCTCAATTTTTAAACTTATGCCACTTTGACCACATCTTGTGCAACCTTGAAACTTTGACTCAACCTACTCCATTGAACTCTATAGATCAACAAGGTCTTTATTTATTGACTCTCATCATTCGATCAACTATATGAATGCCTACTCTTCATTGGATCATTATCTTATACCTTTACTTAGATGTTAAACATCATGCACCTATCCTCATCTTGATACCTCCTAACTCCTTAAAGCAGTCATGTTATATTGATCTTGCTCGAGCTTTAACACTTACCAAAATGACTAAGTATGGGGACCCTATCAATATGCATGAGTAACCATTTTTTCACCTCAATAACTTCTTATGTGCTTACCCATAGGATCTCCAATTTGGAATAGATGATATCTTCTCATAGGAGAATCCAACCATGTCACATGATACTCCTATAACTATCATGAATGTGAGATATAATGCCACTAAAGTGACTTCTCATAAACTTCTATCACATATCCAACTATGTCCAAATTGTTTTGAAAGACCAATTTTGAGCATCCATGACTTTTACCACACTTCAACACATGATCTAAAATTTAACACAAATGTTTTATGCTCATAACTAAACAAATCCATATGATAAATTTCTCTTTACACCTTCACATGTGAAATATATAGAACCATCAAAATTCTCACACATCTCTTTCTACCACATTGTAAAATTGGTTATGGGAAAACACAGTCAAAATGCTTGGGAGCCCAACTTTTCAAATCCATAACTTTTGACGCATTATATTTCATGATCTAAAAATTAGTGAAAATGATATAGGTCCAAAATTTAACAAACCCATATAAACACTTTATCCTGAATCATCCACATGTGTGAGATATTATATCATCAAATTTATTACTCAGCTCTTTCTAGCCATATTGCAAATTTGGCTAAGTATGGGAAAATAGTGAATTCTAATTCAGAAGCCAAATTTACACCCTCATAAATTTGATCACACTTCAATGTATGAATTTATATCTATATCATAATAACTAGGGACTACATTGATCACAACCATATGACCATCTTCCCTTGACTCCTTCCCATGTGGCAATGATGACATCATCAAACTACCTACTTAGATTTCCTACCATTGGACCCAAATTGTCTAGATGAAAAATATAGATTTATAGATGAATTCCAAATATGCACATAATATCTCAAATCATATATAGCATCTTAAGGACCTCTTTCACATGATACAATCACCATATTCATCCCTGAACATCAACCAAGCCAACATAGAACACACTAGAACAAGCACATTGCACACTTTGTCATTGTTATTTGGTCTATAAAATCACTTCATCCACCCACCAAGACACCTCCAAGACATTAATTATAGATATATAACATTTATAACTATAATAATGATTTCACATGCATATCACATGTTCCTATAATTTGAAATTTTTGAATCAAGCTATAATTTTTGTAATTTTATAGTTCTATAAATCTGAAATTTTGCTCATGATTAATTGACTTATTAAGATAATATTATTTTATTCACTTCATTTGAGATGACATACATTGTCTACAATTCACTTATCTCAAAATAAAACATATGTGAAAGAGCCAATCATGTAATAAAATTTGAATAATTTAAATTTTATTGCATCATAGTATTGAATATAACATTGAATTTTATGCATTATATATATATATATATATATATATATATATATATATATATATATATATATCATAAGCTTCTTTTACATGATATTTATCATGGCAGTAAAGTAATATTATAGAATAGGAATAATGTATGATATGAATCATGAAATCATAGTAACATGAAATGAACATAGAATTAATGTCATGAAATTTTACATATAAATTAAAACATATGGCCCAAATTCCACACACAAAGGACATGTGAATGTTGTAAAAACATACAAGGCTAGAGGCCACATTAAAATGGTACAATGATCCCATAAAATCAATAATTTTAACATACAAGGACAAGGGACACACACAATAAACAATCAATTTCTAAAATAATCTTGTAATAATGTAATAAATAAGGAAAAAATAGATTAAACTAGTTTTAATTCACCATATGGATGCATGTCATATATCATTAAATCTCATACGATTCTTTTACATGATATTTACCATGGCACCAAAGTAAGATTAGAGAATAGGAATAATGAATGATATGAATCATAGAACCATAGTAACATGAAATGAACATAGATTTAATGTCATGAAATTTTTCATATAAATTCAAACATATGGCCCAAATTCCACACACAAAGGACATGTGAATATTGTAAAAACATACAAGGCTAGAGACCACATTAAAATGGTACAGTAATCCCATAAAATCAATAATTTTAACATACAAGGACAAGGGCCACACACAATAAACAATCAATTTATAAAATTATCTTGTAATAATGTAATAAATAAGGAAAAAATAGATGAAACTAGTTTTCATTAACCATATGGATGCATGTCATTATTAACAAGTAAGATATTTATGTAACATATGTATAGTATCAATGAGTAATAAAACATTTGTACAATATATAAATCATCATGTTATAAAAGTTATGAATTAATAAAAGTAGTTAAATAGTTCATGGAGAATGAAGATATGCCCCCAAATTAGCAAGATTATTTGGTAATAAGGTAAACCTGACATCTAAACCATGTGAAAGTATGTCTTGTATCACACTCAAATACTTTGTGAAAATTAATGTGTATTAAGAACTTAAATGTAATATATATCTAACATATGGAAAAATTACTATAGAAATAATTTAAGATACTTTTTAGGTCCATATTTTGAATTTTTAAAAATATTTTTATTTTTCTTATTTCTTTATCTTTTGAGTTTTTGAATTATTTATAGGTTTTTTAATTTTTATCATATTTCATATTTTTTGAATTTTGTGGAATTGAAAATTTGATTGAGTAAGACTTTAAAAATAGAGGAAGAGGTAGGGATTTTAACAATACTTAATAAATTTCAAAAGCATTTAAGTGACAAGAAAGAAGGCAAGCCATGTGCCCCCCAATGTATGTAAAAATGAGTCATAACAATGTAGCTTGATTTATTATGATAGATAAGATGGGATGGGAACAAGATAAATGTGATAATGTAAGTGAAAATAAAGGTATAATGTGATATATATGAAATAATGAGAAAAAAATTGAAATAATTTGTAAGATAGTTACTTTTTATTGTTTGAATTGGTTTGAAAATCAAGAGCGCAAGTCCACCAAATTTAAAAATAAATCCAAGGGATATATAATTATTTTATAAGGGGTAAAATAAATATAAAATGGATTAAAATCAAATATTTATGCACAAGAGGAATTATTTATATGAATAATAAAGAGACTCATCCCAACTAATGGATTGGAAAGAAGGGGAAGGCTTTGTACAACTAACAATCTCATCAAGAGCATACACATATTTATATTCAACTATATTTTATAAAGGAGTAACTTATTATGAATAATAAGTACCATATGTAAATGCATATGAATATTAATTATTCTCATATGATGTAATTTAACCCTCTTAATCACTAGTCAAATTTCCACGTGAACTTATATCCTCATGGGTCATAAGAAAATATGTAACAACCTATACCTCTGGTGAAGCTTGATGAATAACTTGTTGTGCCTTAGGATATGAGGATCATAATTTATGTGATACTTTTTTCTTATAATAATGTACCATATTATTTTGAATTAATTAAATATACTTATGTGTACCTATATCATTCTCATAACTAGATCGATAAATTTATTCTATAATAAATACATGCTTATTAATAGATGAAGAAAATATAATATTCTTTGGAATATGTACATCATGATCTTGAATATTTCTATAGACTATTTAATTACCATGTTGCTTAATGATTGTTTTAGTAAGGATTTTTATATTAAAAGTAAATAACATTGGAGCTAAAGGATATTCATATTGGATTCTTAGAATTTTGACTAGTTAATTATCATTAATATATTTGACACTCATGCATTGCATAAGTAACCACTCTAATGCTTTTTATCTAGTGAAATTATAATAGCATATCAAATATCCCCATGATTGGTATAAATAATAGTAGAGTGTGTACTATGAGATATCTCACATTTAAAGGTAAGATGACATGCCCAAGTGTATCATATGTATAGTGATGCAGGAGCATCCTACAAAACATATAAATAGGTAATTGTAATTTGTTTAAAGAGTTTTATGAGGAATTTACAATATAAATAATAATTTATTAGGAATTTATAACTTATTTTAGGTCACTTAGGGTCTATTTGGAGTTTCCATCCAAAAGACATAATTCAAATTTTCAAATGGATTTGTGTAAATATGTGCTCAAATTGTAAAATTTATGTTTTTTCAAGAGTTATTAGGTTGTTTAGGTGTTTTAAAATTATTTAGGAGTCTTATATACCTTATTAAGTGTCATATTAATTTTCAAGATAAAAAAGAGCAAGTGTAATTGTCAAATCTCTCATATTAGGCCTTTTTCTATCTCAAGGCTAAGTAGTTAAGAAGAATCTTTAGTCAATTTGGGACTTCCTAAGCTTATAAAAGGTCTTAATAATTTTATAATCATAAAAAATATTAATAAGGAGGTGTACAAGAGAAATTAAAAAAATAAAAAGATATTTTTTTAAGCATTTAAGGGATATACTTTCAGAAAAAAATAGAGTTTACCATGACAGTCCATGAGGTCTGTGTATAGTTTGTGTCTTTTTATATTATAAATAAAGAATATATTTTTTGTAAAAATATATGATAATTTATGTTTATAATTTAAATCCATTGAATTCCAAGTTTTCTAATGTGTTATATGTTCATTATTGTCAATGGAGTTTCAAAACTCTTTTATACACTGTGTTTTTTATACCCAGTCAAACACAGTCAACTCAAAAACATATTAAGATATGAATGGGGTAAATAAAAGGATTTAAAAATGTATTATAATTCATATAGGTTCCTATAAAATAATTTTTTTATTATAATCTCAATAAGTTTTATGAACAATCAATTAAGAGTTCTCGGGCTCTAGGACTACAAACAAACCCTAGTTTCTAGTATAATGTGAATAACTCAAGTTTAAACCCTTTAAAATTCACCAAAATTGGTATATGGTTTAAAAAAATACTTAATTATATTATTAAAGTGATATAAATTATTTATGAAGTTTATAGGCATCATATAAGTTGATTTTGTGCACTCCAATCCCTATTTTCTATGTATTTTAGATAACGAGGAGGTAAATTTGATCAAAATCACCATTTTTGAGTCTAGTAAGATAATAAAAGGATTTAACATCATTTTTATGTTTGGGAAGACCTATTATAATATTAATTTTCCTTTTTTAATTGCTACTTTGTGTTTTGACCTACTAAAGGGTAATTAGGCCTAGAAGACCAAAATTGAGTTTTGAGGTTTTTGTGTAAATTAATTTAAGTAAGAGGCCAAAACATTATCTAATAATTTAATAATGAATGAAACACCTGAATACACATATTTTATGTGTCTTTAAGTGTTAACTCAATACATATTGGGTTTTGACCTATTAAAGCAACATTAGGCCTAATAGGTTTATAAGAGTTTTTTTTATGGTCAAATTGTTTGTACTAGACCTTTTAAAGTGTTTTAAAAGTTGAATAAATTATATATAATTGTGAGAAAGACTTTTAAAGTGTTATATAGTCTTTAATACAATAATTTCTTGTTTTGGTCCTTTTGGGGCATTTAGGCCTAATTAACTTGAAGAGGATTTTGAGTCTTTTGAGACTAAATAGACAACACTAATAGGTGAATTAGTTTTGGATGGTATGTATAATTTTTAATATGATATTATAGGATAAAAAATATATCCTCAAGTTTTATATCAGTTAAGTTACTTTAAGATTGTCTTGAATCTCTTCATTTATTTCTACATTATTACCTTGCCAAGATTGTAAGCTAGTAGATAGTCTAGGAAGGGATATCATCTTTGGTATCAGAGCATATATATTGTGCATAATTAGAGGTTATTAAGTTTTTTAAATTCATATAAAGAATTATTTTTGACAAATTTTAGCTATAGTAAGAGGAGGTACAAGAAGATAGGTTATAAATTCATCTTTCTTAGATGATATCAAAAATATCACTAGAAGAATGGATGTTATGAAAATAGTTTAGTGTCAGATAAGATGAATGAGCTGAAGAATAACCCTTGGAATTAGAGCTATAAGGACTTAAAGATAGGCTTATAAAGGTAGTGGGAGTAACCTCCAAACCAAAGGTAGATATAACTATGTGAATTAGTGCATTAAATAAATACTTTAAATATGAAAAAGTTGAATAAGAAAATAAAGTGAAATTTTTGGTGAAAATTTTGAATGGCCATGCCTCCCTATGGTGGGATGGTGTGCAAACAAAGAGGAGATGGAAAAGAAAGGTAAAAATAACCAATTGGGGCAGAATGGTGTCAAAATTGAAAGGTAAGTTCATTCCTAAAGACTATTAAAAAATTATTTTAAACAAATTACATAATATATAAGATAATGATACATTAATGAAATATTACACTAAGGAGTTATACATATTGACCATTAGAGATGGTCATAATCAGGATGACATGGACAAGGTTGTAAGGTATGTGAATGGTTAGAAATTTATTATTCAATATAAAATTGATTTGATTGCTCCTAAGATAGCTGAGGAGGCATATAAATATGCCATGAATGTAGAAGGTAAGATATTAAGGATACACTCTTAGCAAGTGAGAGGAATAATTAGACCTCTTAGTGGAAGAGGAAAACATGAAAGTAGATGCAGACACCTAAATTTCATTTAGTGTCAAAATATACTTAAATATATTTAATAATTATTCTTAAATTAATTCATCACATTTATTCTAAATTCAAATAATTGAATACATTAAATTAGTCAATTATTACACATAAATCCTTATTTTTAAAATACAAATCCATATTTTACACATCATCCAAACATCTCCCAGCCTTTTCTCCCTCATACAAACCAAATCCAAAAAATTCTCAACCTATTATGACTCGTCCCCTAAGTTGTCAAGGAAATTTGATCACTCAGTTAACCAACCCCATGTTTTCTCAACCATTTTGAAATTTTATTCATCCTCATGGGTGAGGAATCACTAGACACAATTGATCATTTGGATCACTAAAATTTTCCAAATCATCCTTCACTATTGGATCCTTCTCCAAACATATATAAATAAACTTAATAAAATATAAATTTCAAATATCATAAGATCCATGTATCATAATCACAATCACAATAAATAAATCAAGGATTTATACACAAGTGAATCAAAATTAATCAAGGTGAATCAAAATTCTCAACCTATTATGACTCATCCTCTGAGTTGTCAAGGAAACTAACTTAGTCATGATAACTTAGTTAATCAACCCCATGTTTTTCTTAACCATTTTGAAATGGTATTAATCCTCATGGGTGAGGGCTCATTATCCATTTTTTATCATTTTGATCATTGAAAAATTCCAAATCATCCTTCACTATTAGATCTTATCCAAACATATATAAATAAACTTACAAAAATCTCCATTTTCATGGATCACAATCACAATCAGGAAATTAGGGCTCTATACACAAGAAAATAAAAATGAATAAAGGTGAATCAAAGACATATTTGCGCACCAAAATGCTACCCATTTTTCTTTACATTGGAAGAGCAAGCACCACATATTTTAAAAGAGCAAATCAAATGTATATCGCAATGGAGAAAGCTTGTGCATTCAAAGCGTAAAGTTTGTGATTGCTATTTTTTATTTTTGTTATTCCACCATAGTTTGAATTTCACTTAGATTAAAGTTATTTTACTTTATTTTCATTTCTAAATTTAATTCATACATTTTTGGCATGTTTGGTGGGACCTTACCCTCATATTTTTCAACCTTTGATCATCATTTTTGCATTTAGATAGCATTTCTTATTTGATTTTTGATTTTTTATGTTTGCATTTAAATTTAATCTTGAATTTGTTGAGTTTTGGTATGATATATAGGTTGTTATTAAACATTTTATATTTGATTGTGTGCACTTGTCTACATAACAACAAATTTAAAAGCATCAATAGTGAAATCGTAGACCTTAACAGTGAATTGGTTTAACTCAATAGTGAATTTTTTCCATTTTTCCTTTATCTATTTTTTATTCCATCTATAGGGTTAACAATGATTTTGTTAGTAAATATTTATTTTATCATTCTCTATAGTGATTTCATCATTTTTAATAGTGAATTTGTCAAACTCCATTGTGAAATCATCATTTTTTATAAAAAAAAATCATCATTCTCTATAGCAAATTCATCATTTATAGAATCAAATTAATCTCTATTGGTAGTGAAATTTTTTTTCTTGGAAATAAATTCATTTGTAATCATGGGTATATTTATTTTTTTCTTTTTAATTTTTGTCTATTTCCTGCATTGATTTTATTACAATTTTGCTTTTCTTATCTGTATGCATAACAATGATTTGTAATAGAGAGGTATTTATTGCTTTGTTTTCATGGTTTTTCACTTATTTTATTATTGGTTACCCTAATACAAGCTTAATAAAATATTATAACAACTTACTTACTGAACACTTTTCAAAGAGAATTAGCAAAAAAAATAAACAAAAATATAGTTTCTTTTTACTAACATTTTTATTTTTGTTTTCAAAGTTCTTAGTATTTACATCAGATTTCATTTCAGTATATTATTTGTGATTGTGGAAAAAATTTATGCTCTTTCTTTAGCATCACATTAGTGATGATATTTGAAAATTAAACACATTTCCATTATTATTTGTGTTACCCAAATAGTACCTGTGTATGCTCTTTCCTTGGCATTACATTGGTGATGATACTCAAAAATAAAAAATGGATACTTACTTTTTTTTTTCTTAGGGGATCTATTGATTTTGGATTTCACCACCACATAGTAGGCTAAACCCCATTTAATATCAAGGTATATAAATTGAGATCTAATTATTTTAGTTGCCTAAGTAGTTGTGTGTTTTAAGCACACCATGACATGAGGAGATTTCATGCTCCAATACCCAAGGTTTAACATCTACCTCAAAATATGATATCATCAATTGTCAACACACAAAGACCCATATATATGTGTTGGACACTTTAGGACAAGACCCAATAGTGTGCATCCACTTTATCTATTTTTTCCATGGTTTTCCCCCTAGATAAACTTGTTTAAACCTTAAGCCTAGTACAACCTCTTTTATCATTTAAATTTCATGCATTGGTTAGTAGTTAGTTCTAAGAAGCAACCTTCCATATACTCTCAAAATTAGACTAAGTGGACCATGGGAATAATAGGATCCTCCGTGGTTAGTGCTTTGAAATATTAGGACATAGTTGAGAGCACAAATGAGTCAGTAACAATGGGACCAATAGTTTTTCATGACCCTTCATCTTAGTTTTCACCTTTTATATGCAAATTTATTGATTTTTCAGAATAAATGTTTTGTTTTTTTAATATTTTATTTACACGTACTGAAAATCATACTGTGAAAATTAATTCTTTAAATTTTCAAATCACATCCTTAAATTAAGTCTTAATATCATAATTTTAAAATAGTTGGTTCAAGAATTCAAGTTTTTTAGTCAACTTTTTTGTTCGTATTGTTAATTTAGAACATCCTTTTTATTTTATTCATTTTATTTTTTTTTCAATCATTCCTATTACTAAATAAATAGCCATGTTAAATCCTCCAAATTTAAGGGAAGAACCTTTTGTCAATGAACCCTTTCAATTCCTTGGTCAAGAGCATCATGTAGAGATACATGAAATAACTGATCATGAAAAATAGGAGATAAGGGATTACCAGGATGAATGTATCCCCAAAGCTATCCAACCTCCACCTTCCCTTGATGAGTATATCATTTCAAACAAAAATTAAGTATTGCTTTGAGTCTTGGGATTTGGTGCAAAGTTCCCATCCTATTTTAATGTACATAATTTTCAATATCTAATTACAAGTAAAGATACTTCTTCTTCTAACACCAATCAACAAATATCACAAGGCTCTTTTTAGGGTAGCAATTTTCTCATTCCTTCCTCACAATCTCATCCCCAAGTCTCTCAAGATAAAGGGAAAGCTATTTCACATGAGGAGTCATCCTAAACTAGTAATGGTTTTTACATGAAAATCCATGTAAATCAAGGAAATCAAGAGATTATTAACTTTCAATCTCATCAATAAAATAATCAATTTGGTAATCCCAACATGAATGTAAATATGAATTTACCTTTATAACACCACTAAAATAATCTAAGTTTGAATATGGATTCAAACTTATCAATCATGCATCCCACTAGTCAAAACTTGAATCCTACTTCAAGTTTGCCCATCATACAAAAAAATCATCCAAACTTGAATATGTGTCTCCCATCTAATTCAATTTTAATTGATCAAAATTTTATTACATGAAATTTGAGTATGCACCCAAATTCATAAACTTATCATCAAATTAATTTAAGTGTGAATATTTATTCAAACTCATCAATAAATCTAAAGTAAATTTCTCAAAACTCACCAATCATATCCAATCCAAATCAAAGATTAAATATCTATTCTAGGTTATCCAATCAATCATCAAATCCTAGTTTTAATGATTTTTCATGCACATTCAGCAATCTAAATGTAAATCATAGTGTACCAAGTCAATTTTTACTTTGACTGATTCCCTTCAATCAAAATCCCAATCCAATTTAAAAATAATGAATCTCTAACCCAATTATTTTATTTAATTATACCCAAAATCCCAATACTAGTTCAAACCAAGACCAAATGCAATCTAATGCTAATATTTACTTTGACAATCCCAACACAAATTCTAATTTAAATTTTAACCAAAACCAAAATAACCCAATCCAAAATCAAAACCAAACTAATTCAAACCTAGGTTTTAATCAATTTAATTCAAATTCTAACATCCTTCCACAACAAAATAATCCAAGTGTGTTTAACCAAACAAAATTTGGTCAAAATACCAATTCAAATCTCATGAACTTCAACACTAACACATCAAACAATAGACTTTAACCCAAATCCAAACCAAACAAGTTCAAACTTTACATAAAATCCCAATCTTGGTCCTAACCTAAATCAAACCAATTTTGGTTTTAATTCAAACTCAAATCAAATGAATTTTGGTACCAATATAAATAAAAACCTTGGTTATAACTCCAATACCTTTTCCCAACCTCAAAACCTCAACTATAATAATCAAACTCCCTTTAACTTTAACCAAAAAATTCTCCAACACACAAATCAATTGACAAATTAGCCACCTAATCCATTAATTCAAATGAACCAACTATCCCCTTTTCTCATGCAATAATTTCAAAATATAAAGGATATAGTCCAAGGCTTGTAAGATGGCTCTTATAACTAGCAAAAAACAATTTAGTTCAAATAAATTTTCTCATATACATATGATGTGAGTAAAATTAATACACCTTTTCCAAAATATTTTAAACTTCAAAAACTGGTTAAGTACAAAGGTAAAGGAGATCCTAAGGAACATCTAACTATATTCTATCATATGCATGCAGATGTTGCTAATAGTAATGAATTCATGTTGTGTTTATATCCATGAAACCTCAAGGGCAAGTCCTTTGAATAATTATAAAGACTCCCAAAAAGATCTATCTTCACTTTTAAAGACTTATCTAAAAATTTTGTTTGACTCTTCTCTTATAATATTAAAAAAACTTGACCAATCTAGACTTGCACAACACCAAACAATGAAACTTTTACGTCTTTCCTTCAAAGATGGTGAAAAATGGGAAGCTATTTGAAATGGTCATTTACAGAAATAGAGTTAGTGGAAATTTTTATGAATAACTTAAACTCATATTTGGGACATCACTTGTTACTTATTTTCCCAAGATATTTTAATGAGATTATTAAAAAGGGATTTCAAGTGGAAAAAACATTGATCAAGAGGGGTATAATTAAAAAAATTTAAATCAGATAACAATAATTCCTATAAACCAATAGATAAACACAAATTATTTTCCAAAAATAAAAATATTGATGGAGATGGTATAACTAATTTAAAATAGATTCAAAGTCCATAGACACAAACATATGACAAATCAACTCACAACATCACATTTCCTGGTGGACAACCAAAATAAGGGATACCAAAACATAATTTCACTCAATTAGGTGACACTTATGAAACAAATTTCCAAAATTTGTCCCATGAAAACATGATTGTGTATCCAAACACAAAACATTTTAAAGAAAATGTTCCCAAACCCAATTTATATAAAGAGGACGAATACTATGAATACCATCGGATCAGAGGCCATTCAACAAATCGATGTATGCACCTAAAACACTATGTTTAATATCTTATTGATAAAGATGACATAAAATTTGGAAAATCATCATCAAAACAATATAAAAACCATAAATTAAGGATATACCAAGACCCATTCCCTAATCACAAGCAAAGTAAGGGTAAATAAAAAAAGAGCAACTAGAATCAAGTAATTTTAACCAAGCTAGTCATCCATTTTATTATATAATCAATAGCATTGATATGATACATATACATGTTAACATTGTCACTTTTCCAAAGTATGAAAGTTTTATCACCATAATATGTGCAAAGATTACCCTACCAAGTGCATCTCCCTCTAATTTTGAACGTAAGTACAACATTATAGATCATCTTGAGAAAACATCAACCAATATCTACATTTTAGATCTTTTAAAGACCTCCCTTATGTATAAATATATTTTTTATAAATTCCTCTAGGAGTCTAATGTTCCTCAAAACATTAATCTCACAAGCTTCCAAGCATTAATAGGTTCTTTGGAAATAAATAATCTATTAACATTTGATCATTCTAATGTTTCTCCTTTAGGTTCAGAGCATAACCTCCCATTATATATAGGTTACTATTTATAGGCATAAGGTAAAATGGGTTCCTATATATAATGATTCAACCCTTAATCTATGTACAATAAAACTCATAAAACATCTTGAGTATCTAGTAAAAACATTAGAACAAAATATTATAACCATAAAGGCATACAATAATAATGAACATTAGTCTATCAACAAATACATCTTCCTCTGATGGTAGGGTATATCATTAAGTAAACTCTTGTTCATGTTCTTGATCTTGATTTAACATACATTATACTCATTATATTCTCATGGATCCATTCCATGAATGCCATCCCATCCACTCTTCATCAGTGTTTTAAATCCTCCCATGCAGGAATCGAAGTAACTATTCAAAGTTATACTCATCCCTTCCAATATGTCAAACTATTGGAAGGTAAATATCAAAAATCCAACTATATACCAATAAAAAATGACATATTTACCCATGTTGAGGATTATCCTTCATTTGAAAACTTTGTCAATCCTAAAATTTTAATTCCAAAACCTCCCCTTGGTGGTTGGATTAATACTCTAACTCCCTCCATATCCATTGAAAAAGCATTAACAAAAGACACATCACACTCACCATATGAATAAGCTTCAAATAAATTATCTAATAAAGCTTAAAAATAACCATTGATTGAGTAAGCTTCCAATAATCCATCCATTTAACAAACATCCAATCCATCATACTCTAATAAAGCATCTTCTTTCACTTCTTCCCATTTCAAAATAATTCATTGAGGCATGAATGAGTAAATCATTCAATATTTTTATACAATAAAATATATGCCAATCCAAATTAATATGGTAGACCAAACCATCTAAAGGATAAAATAATGGTTAAAAAGCTTGGTCAGATAAAATTTATCAATGGAGGACTTCTTTCTGATGAGCATATTGATGATTCAAATTCTTCTTAGCTCTATTCTGATGAATTAACTACTTTATTATCCACCAATATATATCTCATTGAAAAATCCATCATGTGTAAAATAATGAATTAAAAGGTTAAAGGTCTTGGTCTTTATGAATAAGGTGCCATTAAACCTATAACACTAAAATATTATGAGGCAAAACATGCTCTAGGATTTAACCCACTTAATGTGCATCTAAAAATATCCAAAAGTGACTCTTATAGTGATTCAAAAGATGGTAATTTAAATATCAATGTGGGTTCCATAATTATCCATTTTTAAGATTTATCCCTTACCTACCTCTTTCATGAAAAATGTCATTCTTACACTTGACCTAGCATATCCTTCTCTCATTCGATGGGACCAAAAATATACATCGTAACTTGACCATTTTCAAAATGATGAATTTATATCAAAATTCTTGCGAATGATAGATCAAATTCCTATGGTTGATCATAAGAAAGGTTTTGTAATTTAACTAGTAAATTCAATATATTTTAGGGAACATAAATTACATCACTCTATCAGTTATGCATCTACATAAAAATAAGAATAAGTTGAGGAATATTTTCAACTTCCTAAACCACCCCTATCTTAAAAAGATGAATCAATTATACTTATTAAAGAAACCATTCCTATAAACATTGGCACTGAAGTTGATCTAAAGACTATAAAACTTGTTATATCACTCAATCAAGAAGAAAGGGATATATTACACTGTTACTTCATGAGTTTCTTGATGTATTCACATGGTCTTATGTAGATATTTTAGGGTTATATCTATAATTAGTATTTCACCACTTTTTGGTTCATTTAGATGTAAAACTAGTAAAGAAAAGATTCAAAAAATTCATCCCAAGATTGCACTACCAGTAAAGGAAGAGATAAATAAATAGTTGGTTGTAGGTTGTATACTCCCCCTTGAGTATTCAGGGTGGATATCAAACATTGTACTAGTATCAAAGAAACCTAAGTGAATTAGAGTATGCATGAACTTCTATGATATAAATAAATCATGTTCAAATGATGATGTTCCAATACCTAACATAAATATGATCATCGATTCAATTACATACCATGAGATGATATCTTTAATAAATGGATTTTTAGGCTAAAATCAGATAAAAATTATGGTTAAAGATCAACATACAACAACCTTTACAATTCCATAAGGGATATTCTATTATTAGGTGGTTCTTTTTGGACTAAAAAATGTTGGGGCAACATATTAGAAGAAAATAACTATTATTTTTCATGACATGCTTAATGATATTATGGATGAATATGTAGATGACATTCTAGCTAAGTCTAAATCTAGGACAGATCATCCTCAAGTGTTTCACCATATTTTTGAGTGTATGTAAGAATACAACATTAGATTAAATCCAATAAATTGTGTGTTTGGTATCACATCAGGAAAGTTGTTAGGATTCATTATTTCACAACATGGCATTAAATTTGAAGTTGATCCTTCAAAAGTTTTAGCTATCATAAATATGCCTCCACCTAAAAATATTAAGCAACTTATAAGTCTATAAGGTAAAATATAGACCATCAAAAAATTCATTTATCATCTTGCAGACATATATCACCCATTCACCTTTTTATTTAAAATGGATACTCCTTTTACCTAGATAAAATATTGTAAAAAGGAATTTAATAACATTAAGAAATATTTTTCAAACCCACCAGTGTTGATTCCACTAGTTATAACTAAACCTTTTTTATTTTACATATTAGCTACTCAATATGTCCTTGGAGAATTGTTAGCACAACTTGATGATAATGAGAAAGAAAGTACAATCTACTACTTAATTAGAACATTGATATCCTATGGGTTAAAATACTCTTAAATAGAAAAATATTATCTTGTAGTTGTTTTTGATTCCTAGAAACTATGACATTACATGCCTAACAATCAAATAAAAATCATTGCCAAAAATTAAACCTCTTAAATATCTCCTATCCAAAACCACTCTAATAATTAGGATGGCTAAGTAGATGTATTTGTTGAAGCACCACTCAATGTCAAGGCACCTCTCATTGTAGAATTCTTAGATGATGCAATCATGTCTATAGACAAATCCCTAGTTTAACATCTTTTATTTGATATGTCTTTTACAAATCATGGCTTGTAAGTAGGCATCTTATTGATAACACTTGATGGGGATTTTATTCTTAAATCATCATGGATTAAAATCCCTTGTACAAATAAAATAGCAAAATATTAAGGTCGCATAGTAGGCTTCAAGATGGTAATTTTGTGGGAAATCCAAAATCTCCTTATTTTTGGTGATTCTAATCTCATCATCAATCAATTAAATAATGAATTCCAATAATTTGATGATAAACTAATCCCTTACAAGGGAATGGTGGATATCTTGAAAACATATTTTGAATACATCCAATTTGAATAAGTGCCTAGAATAAATAATCAATAAATAGATTCTATAGAAATAATTGGATCCTTACTAGATTTGACCATAAAACATGAAAAATTTATGGTTGAGTACTTAAGGATGCCTATTTATGATATGCTTAATTTAAAAATGGTTTGTGAAGTGGTTAGTCCCACTTCTCCATGTTACTCCAATATCTATACATACCTTCATAGCCATACCATCTAATTTAATTTATCCACTAACCAACACAAATCCTTTATTAAATGCACATCCCACTATAAAATTCTTAGAAACACCTTATATTATCATGGTTATGATGGAACACTTCTACACTATTTAAATTTTGAAGAGTCTACCTAAGCAATCAAAGAAGTTCATGAGGGAATTTGTGGATAGCATTCAAGTGGTATGGTCCTTATGAAAAATATTATCTGAGTTGGTTATTATTGGCCAAAAATATAATCTAATTTATGTGCCTATGTAAAAAAGTGTATACCCTCTCAAAAACATGGAAAAAATATCTAGAGTCCTTCATAAGCTTTGCAACTTGTCAAAACACCTTGGCCATTTTCCACATAGGGGTTAAAACTCATCAATAAAATAAATTCTAGTTATTTTTATGGGCATGAACATATTATAATTGAATAAATTATGTTTCCAAATAGGTAGAAACAATGCCACTTACCTACATCACTAGAAAACAAAATTCTAAGTTTATCATTAACCACATTATTTGTTGCTTTAGTATTCTCTCCACTCTCATTTATGATAATGGTAAATATTTCAAAAATAAAGATTTTAAGACTCTTTTCCACACCTATCATATCAAAAATTTATGGTCCACTCCTTATTACCCATCAGGCAATGGCCAAGTTGAGGCAACAAAAAAAAAATGTTTTATGCATTCTTAAGAGAGTTGTCAATGAAGTTGGTTGTAACTGACATACTCAATTATATCATGTCCTTTGGGCATACCACAGTAGTATCCACACACCCATAGGGGCCTCCCTTTATTCCCTTATTTATGATAGTGAGTCTATTTTACACATAGAGGTTTATATTCCATGTTTGTGAATATCATTACAATAAATCATAGATCAAGAATCATATCAAACATCGTGCCTAAGTGAACTTTACGTCTTGTATGGGAAGAAACTTAATTATTTAAACCATATACATGTTTACCATAAATTCCTTCATTGTAGCTATAATAAGTATATTAAATATAGGGAATTTTCAATCAAAAATCTTGTTCTCAAGGAGAATCAATGAAACACTAATGTTAAAAGAGAGAAGAAGGGAAAATTTGAGCCTATTTCGTTAGGTCCATACATTTTTATTACCAAATATGGATTAGGAGTTTAAAAATTATCCATATAAAATGGAGAGGATCTTGATGAACCTATGAAAATTATGCACCTTAAATTATTCTATTCGTAAACTTGTGCTACATGTTATTATTGGTACATCTAAGGTCAAAAATCCAAAACAAAAAAAAAGTGTGTGTGTACATAGATCATCCAGATTTGAAAACTAGTTTCTTAGCACTTTGGATAAGTATTATGGTGAAAACCATACTTATATCACCATTTGTAAATCATTGTCTATAATTACCCTAATTACTTTGGGGCATCACCTTTCGGTCATCCCTTGTATATTTATAAGTTTATCATTTTTTCAATTGTCAATTATTTATCTTATACCATGTTAAATTTCAAGGTTCTTATTCCTTTACATGAACCTACATTCTTACTTATGATTTCATAAAATCATCTTACTCCCTTATTTGAAACTCTCAAAATAATACAAAAATCATAAAACAACACAAAAATTACAAAAACATTCCAAAGGCATTAATATCAACACATCTACCATTCTAAACTATCTTCCAAATCATTCATTCACTATTAGGTGGGTCACTTAGTCATCCTTTTCATATAAAAAAATAACATTATTCATCAATCATCCACTTTATCATCACTCCTTATATTGGGAGAATTACATCTAGCCTAATATCCCTTCATAGACTTGTCTAAGGTGGATTATGTAGCAACACTTAGAGACATGGGGTCTCTAGATTTAGTTCATCCCCCACCTTCCCCATCATCCCTATCCCTAAAATTAATTATATACGCCTTACACTTATCCCTTGACTATTTAGTTCCTGGCCTTGCTCTTAGCTGCAATTGACCAGTCCTTATTTAGATTGTCTTTGTTTACAAATTTTCAAATTTTCCACTGTTAATACTCTTTTTCATTTTCATTGTTGTACTATTTTTTTTATATCCCTAACCATTCACTTAGCTATATTTTTATCCATTTATTTATCCTTAGTCATTAAGTTGGTTATTTAACTTCATCTTTATCTCTAGATATTTAAATGGTTATTTTAATTTACTTTGTCAAATTGTGATCACTTTTTGTTATTTATATCAATATTTTTTTGTTTATGTGTTATTATTATTGAAAAAATTTATTTTGTGTATGTTAAAATCATTTAATATTATATTATGTTTGTTCACATTAACATTTTGTGTTTGTTTCAATCACTTAGATTAATATTTTATTTTCACATCTTATTTTTATTATTGTTTTTTATATGTTTATAAAGATGATTTTGTGTAAATGCAAATATAGTATGGTTATGATCATATCATGACATAATTTTCTTAAACAAAATTTATCCTTTTTTTCAAATACAAAAAACATCACCATTCATCATGATTAGTCAATATCTTTGGTGGAACTATGTTTATGCTATATTAAAAATCAAGATGCTCAAAGTTCCAATATTGTTAGAAATACAATGCAAAGAGCATAAAACAAAAGATATGAAGCAATGTCACATTATACATCCATACATATCATCTAATCATGTATAAGTCATACATCTATAATAAATATGCTAAACAAATTAACACATTCTAGCGTAAATCAAAATGCAGGAAATATAATAAATTCTACCATATATCCATAAAAAAAATAGTCCATCAATGTCTAATGTACATAGTAAAAAAAATCAAAACATCATCATGAATATATATATCAAATGCATCTATATAAAAAAGTACATCTCAAAATATGTATACATCAATGGAATCTATCTATCAAAATATCCCTTGTATTTATGTCTTGTCCTTTCCCTCAAATGCAGTATCTAGTCTCAAGAATAGTTTTCTACACTATGGTATATCTCATGGAGGACCCATAACATGATGCACCAATCCCACTGACCTCTCTAACTCCACTAGCTAAATAGATCTTAGAGATTTCAACCATCTCACATAGTAATCTATAAAAGATGGTGCCATTTGGTCTCATGGTACAACCCCCTCATATAAGCTCCTATATTATTTGGCTTATTCCATAGTTTGCATCACCCTATCCAAATTAGTTATATGCCCCTCTTTGACTAATAATACTTTATCCTCTAGAATTTTAGTCTATGTTATGTCCCTCCCCTATCTATAGTGTTGTGTGAACATTGTATGCTCTAAAATATACATTTTTAAATTAGGCATAACCAATCTTATAGCCTTGACATCCCCATCTATCCCATCAATAATACCTTATAACCTGACCACCTCAAACTATAATCATCTGATCTCCATAGTTTAATCCCCTCAACCATCTATTACACCTTATAATTTGGCTATATCCTAGTGAAATTCATATATCTCTCTATCTCAATCCCTAATATCCTCTTGGAGTCTATCAATAATTGCATGCTCCTATGAATATCTTAGAGCATGTGAAATACCAACCACATCCCCTCTATCTACCTATGTGACCTATGTGATCAAGGAATTTGAAAATAGAGATGTTGAGGCACCTAAATGTATTAGTAAGTTCATATAGTGTTTAATAAACACTTCTCATTTCTTGATTCCAAGAATCCATTACATGAGTTACTAGTTATGATAATCCTATTATCCTTGGTGAAATAGATGTAGAACAATGTGACTATTTCACAAATTTATATTAGTTGGTGGTTAGGAGCCACCATGGCTTAATAGTTAATCTTTGATTTTTAAGATGATCTATGCTATTTGAAGTGAATTATGCTCAAAATTAAGTCTAAAGCTAAACTAAGATGAGTATTCACAATGAAGCTAATCTAAGGTGAATTGATAAAAAAGGAGAAAAAAGAAGGTTAGGGAAGAAAAGAGAAGTGTTGTTGATCTTTGTTTCAAACATTATGACAAATTTCCAATTTCATCTAAACATGCATTTAACCAATGTGAAATATGAAGTAGCATAAGCTCAAATCCTACCACATATTAAGCAAACATCTAAGGAAAGTATGAAAAGATGTAAATAATAACATGATTTACTTTAAGAATTTTACCCTTGCAAGCAAATAGAATTAGTCTAGATGCAGAAAGAGAAAAAAAAAAGTGAAGTAAACCTATGAACTTTTAACTAATATGGCATTAACATAAATTAGCAACTCTGCATTTAAAGATGCCATTCAAAATTCATAAGAACCATTGAAATCTAAAGGTAAGATCAACGAAATGAGAGATAAATCATGATAGAAATTCACACAAGAAAATTTGGACAAACTTTGTAGAAATACTTTCTTATATTAATTTTCTCAAAAGTTATAAATAGTTTTTTTGGCTCTAAAACTCTCTCCCTTTACAATTAGCAATACCTATTTATATAGACCATTCATGAGGTATGTCAGTTAGTAATGTCAATTTAAATTTATTCATGTGTCTAGAATAGTTTTCCTTTTTATTACATTTTATAAAAAATTACCTTTTCTAATACACTAACCTATAGGCAATGTACTTTATAAGTTTTACATGCCTTTACAAAAATAATATTCTTTTTCTCAAAATATACAATGCTAGTTACAAAAGAATATTCCTAATCCAACTAACTATGGGACCTTGGTGCTATTGTAACCATCTACCTTCATTATAGGATATTTATTCTATAATGTTTCTCATTATCAGCTAGAGGTCAACAATGGGTCTCATGATGAATTCTTTTTCTTGATCTCTTAGGTTACTGAGATCTTTCTCAACTCTCTCCAAATCTTGTTTGATGCTCCCAGCATCTCCTATCTTCTCCTTAGATCAAAAAAATAGGCCCATGATCTTATTATTATCATCCCCTATCTTCCTTTAAACTTGGTTCCTCACCTCCTACATGAATTAAGAAGTTATATGCTCAAACTCCTCATTAGTGATAAGGCCCAAAGGACTAAGTGAGGTGGTCTCTTTGATTAAGTTATCCAATATGTCTAACATTTTATCTTCCTATTTTTTGAGGTCCTTGAAAATGTCCTTCATCTTCTTGGATGAACTACTTGGGGCTTTAATTTTTTCCACCAATATAGCCATATTCATATTTAAATGGGTTAGGTCGACTATCCTAAATTTAGGGACTTGATTATTCATCCAGGCTTTAATCAAGTCTTTCACTTGATAGTTTAAAGCCTACCATTGGTCAACTTAGCCTATAGTCATGGGATTTTACTTAATTATTACCTCTTATTTGGTTATAACTAAATTTTAATGAATTGAATAAGTCAATCATGGTGTCCTCAAATAACTTGAATCTATCTTCTTGGATTGACAAGATGGCAGTCTCTTTTAAATTTTTCTATTATTACAACATGCCTTTGATGTCAACCTACAATTGATTTGATTGTGCTTGATCTAACTTCAATGGGTCTTATTTAAAGATAAGAACCTCACCAAGACTATTTCCTTCCCTTGGAGTCAAATTAGTAAATGGTTCCTCTTTTTGAAAGGTGAATTCCTCTTTAACAATCATGGCCTTTTTATCATTATTTTCAATCCAGTGGTCTTTACATGAAATTAAACCCCCACTGATGATTAAGTCACTTTTTGAGCTAGGGTTTTTATTTATGCTCCTCTTGATGCTCTTGGGGCATCCATTCATTTATTTTACTCCTTTTGTAAAGCCATAATCCATGGCTTAAGCCCTTCATGCATAGTGATGTTGACAAACTTTGATATTACCTAAATATGGTGTAGAGTAGGAACTTTCTACAATTTACCATAGTGGTCGTGAATTTGTTCAAATTGCTCACTACTATTCTAAACTTCAGTTATGAATTGAATTCTTCTTACACAGATGATAATTAAACTCTCTTAGTCTTGATTATGATCAATCTAGGGTTAAATTAGGGATTTAGTGCATGATAGGGCCCTTCTAAAGGTCTCTTTAGTGTTTTAATGGAGGTAACTAGTTCAAATGATGAGCTTCATGGCATCTTTGTAGCTTTTTTATAGAACTTTTCTTATTAATATTTTAAAAGTGACCATTATCTTTTGAAAATTCCATCTTCATCTCGCATCATTGGATTTATTTTCTTGGATCAATATGGTTTATTGATCTCAATCTAAGAAATTGAATGTTATTGATTGCTGACTACATTGCCCAAGGTTATGACACTTATAATTTTTTCATTAGCTTTGAACTTTGTTAAAATGTCATCATTGATCTTGTACCATTGATCTTGTTTACACAGATCAATCACACTCCATAGATCTTGATCTCCTTAATTGTGCCTCCTACTTTGTGGACCATTGATCAGAATGTGTATGCTCATCTGTGTACCATCAATCTTTAAAATATGCTTGAGTTTTAATTTGTGACTCATAGTTATGCCACATTTAATTCTTATTTTCATAATTACATCTTTTGAATTTTCAACCTTCATCATACATCATTAGATCTTAATTGTATGGATCAATGCACTCTGTTATATCTTGATTAGCAAGGTCTAATGCCATTGGTTTTAGATTAGAGGTAAAACCAGGTTTTGAAGGGGCCCCGAAACCCTATACAACCAATAGAAAGATAACCTTAAAGCCCATTGAAGTTTGAAACACCCAAATAGGTACAAACCAAACCAGGTAACATAGGAACATGAAAATAGCAGAAAAGACCAGTAGTTTCCACTGACACTACATGGATCACACCATCAAAAACCATAAACAACATCCTTCAACCTTCAAGAAATAAATAATTACCTTTTACACGAATGAAGGTTCATATCTAGAGGGGGGACCACAGGCTTAGACTTCTTCCTCTTCACAGTGGTCCATCCATCCTCTACCTTAGCTGCCTCTGTCATCCATGCCTCAGGAAACGGTGGTTCATTAAGCCCAATGGATACAGAAGACACATCAAAATCCTTATGAACACCAACCAAAGTCTGGCACCTAGGTTGATCCTCCAATATAGAAGGAGAAGCCAAAGCCTCCACAACCACTGGCTTTGAAAGATCATTAATCATAGTCACCACAGGAGCATCTAAGGAGTCTTTTACCTGCGGCTCCTCCTCAATCATCAGCTCGGAGTGAATGTTTTCTTCATTTTCAGTGACAGCCGAGTCTTCCGTAGGTTGGTTAGCTATATAGTGTTCTGAGGAAGCATTAGCCCACCAAGAATGTGGTCTTTTGGACTTTGTAGTCCTTGTCAAACAATGAGCGGCCAAATGACCCATCTGGTGACATCTTCTGCACCGAAAAGGTACACCCTCAAAATCCAACACTTGGGACCAAGTTCCCCTTGGGGAATCCAGGCTAATCGCCTCTGGTAGACCTTTTGAAACATCCATTTCAACCATAAATTGAGCATAGGTCGAATGGTACCCTAGCAGAGTATTTTTATCCACAAACAAGTAGTCTCCTAATGCATTCCCAATAGTTTCAAAGACCGGTTCATGCCAAAGATGTATTGGTAGATTTGGTAACCAAACCCATATCGGAATCTTATTAAAGGATTCCGTTAGCAGATTAAAATCCTTATGCCACTGCTTGGCCATGAGAGGATATTTACCTTGCCAAAGAAAATCACTGTTACTCAATATTATTCTCCTATCCTCAGGGCTTTGGAATACAACAATAAAGAATCCTTTTGTGCAAGGAAAGATTTCAACACTATCATCAATAAGTGGCACCCAGTTCTTGGATATCCATCCATGTAGATCAACCAGTGAGGGCCAAAAACCTTGAAAATGAAAAATTGCAGCTTGAGATGAAAAGACTTCTATCCTTTCAAGGATTCCTTCAACTGTTTCCAGGTCTAAATTTACCTTAATGGGTTTTAGAGCACTTACTGGTAATGCAGAGGGCGGCCCAGATAATGCATGAGGTACAGCATCATGTAGATTCGCTTCGAATGCAGCCACATCCATGAAAGATCTTCCCCCTACTTCATACCTTGGTTCAGATGCGTTGGCAGAGCATCCAGCCGAATGTCTTTCTTCACTCGCTGAAATAATCTCTTTAGGGTACAAAACCTTCTCCTTGCATGTAGATTCAGGACCTATTACAAATTTGGGGGCCGTAGCCATTGGTTACTAAGTGTTATTTGGCTAAGATTATGATGCATTTCACTTTTTCACTCATCAAAAGGATCTATTGAAGTCTTGACTCAATACGTGTCATTATATCAATATTGCCTAAGAAAATATGTACCATTGATGTTTGAAATATGTTTAAAATTTATCTTAAGGTTGGGGCTTGACTTTTTAACTTTAATCTTACACCATTGAATCTTGATCACCTGAGCACATGGACCATTTATCCTATGGATGAAAATGGTATTTAAGTTAGGCTCAAGAAAATAAAGAACTTAACATAGAGTTTTTGGACTATGGTTTTATTTCATGTTAATAAACACAAGTAAGACCTTAAGATAAACATTTTAAGCTAAGTTTTAAAACATGATAAAGAGGACCCCACACAAAAAAATAAATGGCATAAAGTCTTAGGCTAAGTCTTATAACACTACAAAAGGGGGCCTATAGTTAGTTAGATTATGTGGAGATAAAAGGGACCAATGGGGGCTTAGGGCATGAAGGGACCAAACATAAAATTTTAGACTAATCTTTGGTCATGTTAATAAACACGACTAAACCTTGGGATAAAAATTAAAATAAGTTCATGGCATAATTAATCATTCTAGCATAAATTTCTCTCACCAAATTTGAATTTGATTCAAAGGGATCTAAGCTAGGTTAATTTGAATGAGGGATTCAAGATGACTAAACATAACTTCAATTTGATTTTCAATTGACCAAAGGTTAGTAAAAGATCAAATTAACTTTAATATATGGAACCTCAAACATTGCTCATTCCAAATGGACTCCATTAGACCTACAACTTGAAACATAGAGATCCAATATTAGAAAATTTTGGTGATATGAAACCATAATCATGAATAGATGTGTTAACTAAATGAGGTGTGAATGATCTTCAAATAAAGACAATGCGAAAATAGGCTAGTGGTACTCTGATCAAGTGAATTTTCAATTTTAAGGTATAAAGTTTTATAATTTAAAATAAGGGTCCCTATTTTTAAGAAATGGGGGTATGTTGACCTCAACAAATGGCAACTTTTAGGTAAAACATATAAATATGTTATAATTTAGAGACTCTAGTTTAGATTAATAACTAGGCTACTTATTCCACTTGATCAAGCACCATTATTAAGATTAGTTCATGGTTAGAATAAGTATTACACATATATAATTAGGATCAAATATCAATACATAGCCATATTGTGTGTGTGCTTTGATTCCACTTGCTGATTTCCATAAGATTTAGAAAACAACTTCTAGATTCATGGCCTTAAACATTAATATTGACTTATAACATATTTGGATGTTCATAAAAATCATGATTTAGCTTAGGGAAGTCTTGGAAATTGCTTTGATACCATCTAGGCATCTATATCCCCAATAGAGATACCTTTGGCTCCATTCAAGGCCTTGATCCACTACTAGCCAAACATCCATAGCCTCGATGGAGATTACTTGAATCATCTCTACCTATAAATCCTTTTAATTTTTTTTCAGTAAGATCTTTTTTTTTGTATTTTTAGATATTAAAACTTTATAACAAAGTTTGGTATCCAATTTATCTAGGTTTAGGTATTTGGTCAAGTGTTTTATCTTCAAAAAATCATCCTTAGTTGTAGCCTTATCCTAGGTAATTAATGTTTTTAAAATGTAAACATGGATTTATCCTAATGATTTAAGCTTTCACCCTATATGTGCAATCCTTAATATAACCAAAATTAGATCATAACAAGGTTTATAATCTCAAGGAACAACTAACCTATTTATTGGTATTTACTAGTTTATATAGACTATAATATTAAGCTCATGTTCCAATAATCCATGACCAACCAATGCTTACAAGACATACCTATATTCTTGAACCATGAGGTTTCTATTGAGAAACCAAATGTATTTTTAGATGAGGAATATCCAAAAGGACTTATTTAAATCAAGAAGCAAAATAGAGAAAGGGAAACATACCAAACACAAATCAAACAAGAAAATAAATATATACAAACACTATGTACAATCAAGGGAAAAAAAGGAAAGAAATAAGAAATAAACTAAAGTAATCCCTACCTACACTAACTCTAACTAATATTATAGTTAATTCCATGAATAATCCATATGGGATAACATAGAAATAGTGCTAGAGATATTTCCCATTGGTTGGTAATGTAAAATCTGCTCCTTGTAAGTCTTTTAGTTTAAAGGTGTTATCCCCCATGATCTAAGCAATCTGATATGGGCCAATCCACAAAGGTGTGAACTTCTCATGATTTCCTTTTGGTTCTAAGGCTTTATACCAAAGGATTAAATCTCCTTATTTAAACACATTTATCTTTAAATGTTTATCAAAACACCTTTTAAATGTGGTTTGGTGTTTGCTAAAATTGTCAAAAGCTTCTTTTCTTGTATCATCCATCTATATGATGTCTATCAACCTTGAACTTGAAAATTATTGACCCTTCTCCATGTAATCTTGTATAAAACTATAGGTTGGAATCTTGAGTGTTATGGTAAATATCAGTTCTTGACCATATACTAGTAAGAATGGTGATGCCTTGAGAGCTTGTTTGAATCTAGTTCTATTTACCCAAAGGGCATACTTAAGTATCTTGTGCCATGTTCTCAGTATATCAGTTGAAAACTTCTTTATGGTTTTCATTAAGTTCTTATCTATTGATTATGACACTCCATTACCTTGAGGATAATGGTTGGATGATAACTTGATGATAATGTTGTTATCATATGCCCACTCAATCATCTCAATGGATACAAAGGTAGATATATTATCATAGACTAGAGATACAGGTGTTCCAAATATTTTTCATATGTTCTCTTCTAAAAATTTGATCACTTTTTTATTATTGAACTATTTGGTTGCAATTGTTTCAAACCATCTTGTGTAGTAGTTAGTAGTAGTTAGAACATATTTGTGACCATCTGATGAATTAGGGTTAATGACCCCCATAAAATCTAGTCACCATTGGGAAATGGGTTTATCAATCAATATTGGATTTAATGGAATGGATGCTTTGGTCTCTTTAGTATTGAAGACTTGACATGAGTGGTATTCTCTCATATGCTTGTGAGCCTCCTTGAAGATAGTGGGCCAATAGTAACTATCCCTAAGGATCTTATGGGTTATTGTCCTTTCAAATGGATGTCCACTTCCCAATTTTTCATGGAAAGTTATCAAGATCTTATCCACCTCTTCCTTGGAAACACACCTTATGTAAATGCTTTCAAAGTTATTCATGTACAACACTCCATCCTTGATCATAAAATGAGTTACCTTGAGCCTTAAATCTCTCTTTTACTCTCTATTTAACCATATAAGACAATAAGCATTGATTATTAAATGAATAATAGAATCATACCAATCATTAGGCTAATTTTTTTGGTATGTACCTACATGACACTCAGTTTGGGATTAGTATTCGAAATCAATTGAATTAAACCTTGTAATCTTACCAAATTTTTAGTTTTCATCTCTAGATCATATTATTAGGGAACAAACATCCAATTACATCTCCTTTCTCCAAGTTCACATTTAATAAGCATGAGCTTAGTGTCAAGGCTATGTATGACTACATGTACCTTATTTCTAGGGATATAATGCCTAAATTTCTACATTGCCTTGACCAGAACACATGATTGTTTGCCAATAAGAGAATAATTCAATTTTAAAATTTTAAAATCATTACTCATTAAAGAAATAAGATGATCATATCCATTTATATTTTGATTTAGGACAACTGCAATTATATGGTTAGAAGAAAAAGAGAAAAGATAGAAGTCTTTAGCAAAGTCTAGACTTATCGGCATAGGGGATTTTCTAATTGATTCTTTGATTTCCTTGAAGGCCTTATTGGTTTATTCATTCCAATTGATCTTAGAATATTTATTCAACATGTCATTAAAAGGTCTCACTATTTCTACAAAACTAAAAATAAACTTCCTCATAAAGTTGATTTTACCAAAGAAAGACTTTAGTTTCTTCCTATTATTCAGGGGTTCTATCTTTGATATTGAATTTACTCTATCTGAGTCTATAGATATCCCATCCTTAGTTATAACATGTCCCAAAAATTTTCCCTTAGTTACACAAAAATAAATTTCTTTGGGTTGAGAAAAATTACATACCTTCTACACCTTTCAAATACTTGTTATAAGTGCATGATGTGACCTTCCCTATTCTTTGAAAATATAGTTAGGACATCCATGTAAATAATATTTCACTTACCTATGAGTCCTTGGATTGCATGATCCATTTATCTTTGAAGGGTTTCACCTACATTTATCAATCCAAAGGGCATTCTTTTGTAAACAAAAGTGCCCCACTTAGTAGTAAATGCAGTCTTCATTATATCTTATTTGTTCACTAGCACTTGATTATACCCTAAAAATCCATCAAGAAAATACAACATAGAATAAATAAAAACAATATAGATTACTTGGTCAATATAAGGTTGGGGTAATCATCCTTTTTAGATGCTCTATTCATATTTATAAAATCAATGCACAATCTGATTTCACCATTTTTCTTCTTGACTAATACTAGGCTAGTTACCAAAGCAAAGTGTTTAATGGGAAATACTATCTTAGAATCTAGTAACTTATTAACCTCTTTATATATTATTGGTTCTAGGACAGGGTTGATTAGCCTTTGTTTTTTCCTAAATGTCTTATAGGCTTCCTTTAGAGGTATGTTGTGGGTTATGACCCTAGGATCAAAGATGTTTAAGTCATCATAGGACCATGCTATTACATCATTATACTTGGTCAAAAAATATTTGGATATCTTTATTTCAATGCTTATGCAGGTTGTACCAATGTTGGTTGACCTTGGGAACCTAGCTCCATTGCATTATAGTCCTTCCCATCTACTTTGGGGATCTTGATAGTGTCAACTAGTTTATCTGAAGTGAATAATCTATCTAAGGTTATCATCCCTTTAGGGATCTTATTATTACTTAAATAAATGACTTTATTATAAAAAATGATTTCAAATTTGTCATTGTCAAGGGTATTTTCATTCGATTCATCAATGATGTGATCCTCAAATAATCTTGATCTAACCATGAAGTCTATGATATTTTGATCATCACTAAATACCTAAAAATGGTTGACATTATCTAGAACCAAGGGATATTAGACTAATATAATGGTAAGGCTTTATAATTTAGAACATTGAGCATAAGGTTGGTTGTAACTGAAGTAAGTTCATCAATGGCCTTATTTTCTTTTTTAAGGATTGACATAATGTTGAAAGCATCAAAACATTAAATTAAGTCCCACACTCTAAATTTGTATTTCTTAAGATATGATAACTTGCATTGGTATTTAATCTCGATTTGATTAGCTACTATTTTAAAATCACCAAAAACTAATAGCTCCTTAACCTTATGTTTGATTTCAAATTATAGTCCAAGAAAAAGTTCTTCATATTCTACAAGATTGTTAGTGCATGGTAATTGGAGTTTTAAAGAGGCATTGTATACATTACCAATGGGATTGATTAATACAACTCCTACTCTATAACTTGATTTGCATTTAGAACCATCAAAATATAGCTTCCATAATCTAGGCATAACATGATAATTTTTGAAGTTATACACATTTATGGTGTCAAGAGCGTAAACACCTAGATTTGAGCTAACCATGTTGAACCTCTCATTGGTTTAATTGTAATTAATGATTATATGCTTCATTTTGGGTTCCATTTCTATCATGATCTAATTTGAAACTCCTTTCTAGGGTAATCACATGTGTGAACTATCAGTTGACATATAATCATTTAGAGATCTGGCCTAGTCCCTACTTATCAACATTATATATGCATTACGAATATACACCACTTGGATGTCAATGAATTATTGGATACTTGGTTCATAATCAATATACATGTTAACATTTAATAATTCAATAATTACTTTGACTCTTTATTTATCTAATTGAGTTATAACTCTATCAGATTTAATGGGAGTTAAACCTAATTGCTCACAAATACCTTTAGGTATAATATTTGTAAATGCACTAGAATCTAGCAAGCAATAGTACAAATTATTACCAAAGATCCTAACTATAAGTAGGAAAGGGGGAACATCTACCTTACTTTTGTGTATTTTAATATTAACATGTACAAACTTGTGTGGTTTGTTAGGCTTCTTAGATAAATATTCCAACAACAAATCCCTTTTTTCTATGATCTAATTTAACTAAAAGTAATGTTATCTTTTATATTTTTCATGTCCTCTACTATATTATATCTATTCCTATTGGAAGAATTAGATGCATCATAATTTCTTTTAGAGTTACTTCACTTAAGAGGCTCTAGATTGTTATTTGATGTAGTATCAAGAGGAGTGCCAAAATTATTTGATGGAGTTGAGGTATTCAAAGGATATTTTTTATCCCTATTCCTCAAAGGATGGTCTTCTTTATATATTTCTAAAAATCATGAATCTCTTTAGGTATATCCTCAGGCTCATTCTCTTCTTGGAATAGGAACTTAAATGTCTCCACCATGAGAGTTGAATAAATATATTTAGATAACCTTGAAGAAATTGAGGTACCTACACCATTTTATTTATCAGGTACAACTACAAAGGTATCTAATTATTCTTGAAAAGCTTCAAAAGTATTATAAAACTCTAGGTAGTCTAATTCGCCATGCTTTGAAGTACAATAAACTCTACAATAATTAGGGAAAGCTACATCACCAAGATTTATATTAGGCACATTCTTAATAATAGATGACTCATTATTATGTTTTTTTTTGTTATTTTGAAATTTGTTTGAAGGCTTATTGAACCTTTAGAAAGAGAAGTTCATATTAGAGCTTTCTCTAGTGTTGCGAACTTGCTTTTGTAGCTAAATGAAATCTGTTATTAGCTTTTAGACTATTTTTAAGATATAATCATTCTCATTCTTAGTGCCTCAAAATTATGAGCTTGATTATTGCTACTAGATATAGGCATCAAAGCTCTTTGTTCTTGTGGATTATATCCACTAATAGAGTTGTTCAATAATCCTAGGTTTTGGCCAACATGTGCATGGTTCAAAGGCAATTGGTTTAGAATTGGAAGTTGATTTAAGGTAGACATATTTTGATTGGCATTGGGAATGACATTAAACATATGGAAAATTTAGATTAATGTTGGGAATATTGTATTATATTTGGCCTTGTGGTTGCATGTTGTCATTAATGATCACAACTTTAGCATAAGCTAAAGATAATGAATTAATGATCTGAATCAATCTTTTAAGAAACACAAAAGTGACGAGATCTAAGGCATCCTTGTAGATCTCTAAGTTGAAAGCCTCATTATTTCTATAAATATCTATGGTTATATTAAGCATTTTCTAGAATCTGGCATTAAATTATCTTATGGTCTCATTTGAGTCTCTTTTGACTATGGTAAATTATTGGTATAGGACACATGTACTAATGATTTTTCCAAACTAATCAATGAAGAAATTATTAAAAGCATTCCAATTGGCTATGTAGTTATCAAGAAGGTTAAATAACCATTCATATACAACATATTTTAAAGTAAATGGGAATAATCTACATGCTACATCTTCATGAACAACATTCAAAAATTTTAAAGTAGCTTTGAAGATTTAATATGTTCTTTAGTAGTTATAACACCATTAAGAATGAAAGTAGGTATATATTTTTTAAGATTAAAAGGTCATGTACCACACCTAGAACATTTATTGTAGAACCACCTATCCAAGCCATACCTTGATAGGGATTGAACATAGGAGCAGCCTAAGTTGATGAAGTTGGTTGAGAATTTGAAAGTCTATAATTACCTTTATCTCATCTATATTTCCTATGGAATTCTAATAAAAAAAGGGGAACCTTTGTATCTAAATGTGACTTGGTCCTTATCCTTGGTAATTCCATCTTGAGAACTTTGAAACCTATTTAAAATATAATGTGTAAGTCTTATCTTTACAAATAATGATGGTCAAGATTTCACATTAAGCAAATTTTTCACAAATATGTATAAAAAATGACAAAGGAGATCAATATTTAACTAAATTAGCTCAAAGATGTGTCCAAACTTGTATATATGAATGATATTTACATGTTTTAAGATCAAATAAACTCAAATTTGTAGATATATAATCAATATTTGAAAAAAATAACTATTATTAACCTCAAATGCCTTGGATTCACAAATCTTAATCTATCTTTACCACAATTAAATATCAAACTTCAAAGAACATATATCTTTGTCTAAATAAGCACAAATATAGGTCTAAAACCATTAATATTAATGATATTTACATAAATATGATAAAATAAACACAAATATGTAAAGAATACAACAATATTTGAACAAGATTCACCAAAATTAGCAAAGATGTTGAAAATTTTCAAAGATTTAATTGGTCCTCCTTCTAGCACCAATTTTCCCCTATTGATGTACATAAATGTATCAATAGGTTCATGTAGTGTTTAAGAAACACTTATCATTTATAAATTAAAATAATACATTGCATGAGTTTTTGGTTGTTATAATCCTATTATCCTTGGTGGAATAGAGGAAGAAAAGATTGACTATTTCACAAATTTATATTAGTTGGTGGTTTGGAACCACCGTGGTTTAATAGTTAATATTTGATTTTGAAGATTATATATGATATTTAAAGTAAATTATGTTCAAAACTAATTCTAAATCTAAACTAAGATGATTATTAACAATGAAGCTAATCTAAGGTGAATTGATTAAAAATGAGCAAAAAGAATGGTAGGGCAAAAAAGTGAAGTGTTATTAATCTTTATTTAAAACATTATGAAAAAGTTACAATTTCATTTGAACATGCATTTAACCAATGTACAACATGAATTGTCATATGCTCAAAACCTACCACACATTAGGTAAACAACTGAAGCAAGTATGAAATGATGAAAATAAGAACAAGATTTACTTTAAGAATTTTACCCTTATAAGCAAATAACTTTTAGCCTAAATGCAAGAAGAGCAAATAAATTGAAGTAAACCTAAGAAATTTAAACTAATATAGCATTAGCATAAATTAAAAACTCTGTACTTAAAGATGCACATCCATAATTCACAAAATCCATTCAAATATAAAGATAAGATCAAAAAAATGAGAGAAAAACCATGATAGAAATTCACACAAGAAAATATGGACAAACTTTATAAAACTCCTTGCTTATATTAATTTGATCAAAATTTAAAAATAGTTTTTTCGCTCCAAAAAATATTTCCATTTACAATTGGCAACACCTCTTTATATAAACCATTCATGATATATATCAGTCAATAATGTTAAATTGCATTTGTATATTTGTCTAAGATAGCTATCATTTCTATTACATTCTAGATCAAATGACCTTTTATAATATACTGACCTATAGGCAATGACTTTAAAAGATGTACATGTCTTTATAAAAAGAATATTATTTTTAAAAAATATACAATGCTAGTTACAAATGAATATTCTTAATCCAGTTAACTTTGGGACCCTAGTATTGGTGCAGCCATCTACCTTCCTTTTAAGATTTTCATTCTATAATGTTGTTTGTTGATTAGTTGGAGGTGAACAATGGGTCTTATAAATATCTCTTTTTTCTATCTCTCAAGTTACTAAGATTTTTCTCAGCTCTCCAAAGCTTGTTTGATGCTCCCAACATCTCTTATCTTCTCCTTAGCTGACAAAAATATGCCATGATATTATTATTATCAGCCCCTATCTTCCCTTAACCTTGGTTTATCACCTCTTACATGAATTGAGAATTTATATGCTTGAACTCCTTCATTAGTGATAAGGCCCAAAGGACTAAGTGAGGTGGGATCTTTGATTAAGCTATCCAACATGTGTAGAATTTTATCTTCCTAATTTTTTAGGCCATTGAAAATGTCCTCCATCTACATGGACCTGCTGTTCAGGGCTTTGATTTTATCCACCAATATATCCATAGCCATATTTAAATGGGCTAGGCTGACTATCCTAAATTTAGGGAGTTGATTCTTGGTCAAGGCTTTGATCAAGTCTTTCACTTGATATTTTGAAGCCTACCTTTAGCCAACTTGGGATGTATCCATGTGATTTTACTTACATATTGCCTCTTATTTAGTTTTGAATGAATTTAAGTAATTGAATAAGTCAATCATGTATCCTCAAATAACTTGAATCTATTTTCTTGGATTGACAAGATGGTAGTCTCTTATAAATTTTTGTGTTGTTGCACCATGCCTTTGATGATAGTTTTTAATTTATTAGAGTGTGCTTAAGTTAGATTCAAATGGTCTTATTTAAAGATACTAACCTTATTAGGCCTCTATCATTCCCCTAGAGTTAGGTGAATTAATCTCTAGCAATCATGGCTTTTTTTGTCACTCTTTCTAAACTAGTGGTCTCTATATATTAAATTAAATCCCCACTAAGATTGAGTCACTTTTGGAGTTGGGGTTTCTATTTATGCTCCTCTTGATGCTCCTAGGGTAGATATTCATTTCTTCTCATCCTTTTTTAGAGCCACAATCTATTGATTAAGCCCTTCATGCATAGTGATGTTGATAGACTTTATTATCACCCAAAGATCATGTAGAGTAGGGAGTTTTTTTAATTTTCCATAGAGGTTGTGATTTTGTTCAAATTACTCACTATTGGTCTACACTTTGGTTATGGATTGAATTCTTATTGAATAGATGATAATTCAACTCTCTTAGGCTTGATTATGATTAATACAGGGTTAAATTAGTGTTTTAGTACATGTTAGGGCCCTTTTGAAGGTCTCCTTAGTGATTTAATGGTGGAAACTAGTTCAAACAATGAGATTCATGGTATCCCTATGGCATTTTTTGGAACTTTTCTTATTAATATTTAAAAATTGACCATTGTCTTTTAAAAATTCCATCTTGATCTCTCATAGTTAGATCTATTTACTTGGATCAACATCATTTTTTGATCTTAATCTGAGAACTCAAACCTTATTAGCTATTGATTACATTTCCTATGGTTATGACACTTATCATTTCCAAATTCTCTTTGAGCTTTGTTGAAATGTTAATGTTGATCTTGAACCATTGATCTTGTTTACATGGATCAATCATGCTCCATCGATCTTGATCTACTTAATTATGCCTCCTTCTCTATGGACCATTGATTGTAATGTGTACACTCATCCAAATATCATCAATATTTGAAATATGCTCAAGATTTAATTTATGGCTCATGGCTATGCCAAATGTCATCTACACATTCATCCTCAAGGTTTTTGACTTTTCAAACATCATCAAAAACCATCAAATCTTGATCTCCAAGGTCAAATGATATTGGTTGTTGAGTTTTTTTTGGCTAATATTATGACACTTGTCACTTTATTTCTCATCTTGGAGCTCTGTTGAAGTCTTGACTCAATATGCACCATTAGATCAATTTTCCCTGAGCGAACATGTATCATTGATCTTTAAAATATGTTCAAATTTTAGCTTAGGGTCAGGGCTTGAATTTTCAAATTTAATCTTACACCATTATATTTTGATCACCTGAGTAAATGTGGATCATTGATCTTGCAAATGAAAATGATATTTAAGTCAGGATTGGGAAACTAAAGAACATAGCATAAAGTTTTTGGATTATGGTTTTATTTTTTGTTAATAAATATAGGTAAGACCTTATTATAAAAATTTTAAGATAAGTTTTAAATATGATAAAGAGGACCCCACACATAATAAAATACATTGTATAAATTCTTAGGATAAGTCTTAGAACATTAGAAAACGGATTCTGTGGTTAGTTAGATTATGTGGAGATAAAAGGGACCAATGGGGGCTTGGGACATGAAGGGACCAATGGTCATGTTAATAAACATGGATAAACATTGGTATAAAAATTTAACTAAGTCCATGGCATGATTAATCATTCCCACGTAAATCAATCCTAGTAAATTTGAATTTGATTCAAAGGGACCTGAGCTAGGGTAATCTGAATGAGGATTTCAAGATGATTAAACCTAAATTCAATTTTATTTTCAATAGACCAAAGGTTAGTAAAAGATCAAATTAACATTAAGATATAGAACCCTATACATTTATCATTCCAAATGGACTCCATTAAACTTGAAGCCTAAAACATTAGAAATCTAATGTTAGCAAATTTAGGTGATATGAAACCAGAATCATGAATACATATACTAACCAAAGCAGGTGTGAATAATCTTCAAATAAATACAATGTGCAAACATGATAGTGGTACTCTGATCAAGTGAATTTTCAATTTTAAGGTATAAATTTTCACAATTTAAAATAAGGGTCCCCATTTTTCAAAAATGGGGGTATGTTGACCTCAATAAGAAAGGAGGTGAGTTTTATGTTAGTTCATAAAATAATGAAATTAACATACTAACATGATAACATATATATCCTAGATCATAGGGGGAGATTAATTAACAAAAACAAATGAAAAAACATAATTAAAATGAAAAATACAAATAATATCTTACCTTCCTTGAAATCTCTAAATGATTTATTATGTGACTTGCTCGATTTGTGCTTAGAGAGTCTTTAACAATGGAGTTTTTGTATCTCCTCTCCTTAGCACCATGACTCGATGTTAGATTGATGTGGGTTATGATTTATTGTCTCAATATTTTGGCATTATAACATTATTAATGTGAATCATGCTACAAAACCTACATTATAACTCTAGAATTTCCAATCTATAAATTCAGTAGGCAAGGACTTGTATTTATAAGCTTAAGAACTAACCCTGACCCAAGGTGAGTTAAGGTGTAGTTTAAAAAAGGAATGGGTTTAAACATAACCTAGGTGAGCTAAATATAACCCCATTAGATTTAAAAAGTGTTAATTACTCATGATTTGAAATGAATAGGCATGGGTCTCCAAAATGAAATATTTTGAGATATTTTCCAAAGGCTTGACAACTCACAATGTCATGATGAAAGGTTAGGATATTTCATATTTTTGAATTTCCTTTTTTAGTAATTCATTAATTTCAAATGGATAATTCAAATTGACCTTTAATTTTGTTTAACTTATAAATTAATTTTAATTATCCATTTATCTCTTTCAAGATTTGATTTGTGTTCATGTGTCCCACTTAATAGGTCCATAGGCCAAATTGACTATTGTGATGCCACAGGATGGTTAGGGATGAATCCATGAGAGGTTATGATTACATATGATATGATACCCTAATTAGAGATGTCTCAACATGATTATGATATTTGATGATTTTTTCACAAGTAAATTTGGGACATTTAATGATTTTTAGGTTTAATTTGCAATGGTTAGTAATAATTAGTTTGAAGTTCAATTGAAGCCCAGTTATGGGTAGTTTTAGGTGTCTACAATTTTCCCCTATTTGGGAAGGCATTGAAACTATAGGCATAGTAACATATTTTCAAAGATTGAAAAGGTCTTATATGTCTAAGACTTCAATGGCAATGGATGAACTGTAGGTTCCCCCTTGAGGGAGCAGTTGGCAAAGGGGTTGGCAATCGGTCCCATGAAATGAGGAAAAGATTGGACCAAAAAGTTGAAATGGGGTGGAAAAGACTAATTTGACCATAAGAAATTATAATCAATTTCATATGGAGCTATCCTGGTTGGGTAGATAAAGAAGATGATTTTCCCATAAGTGGTTATAATCATCAGCATAGGTGGGATAAAATGGTAATGATTTTTCCAAAGGTATTTATAATCATTGAAAAAGACTTGGGATAATAAGAGAATAATTTTACTAAAGGTGGTTATAATCATTATCACAATGAAAACATACCCCAATTGGGTAGAAGAAAGATAATGATTTTCCCAAAGGTAGTTATAATCATTAAACTTCAAATAGATGAAAATACAATGATTTACCCTAAGGTAGTTTGAATCATTGGTAATGCAAGTGGGATGGTATAAAATTGTTTTCCTAGAGGTGGTTATAATCATTATGCCCTGATAGTGGCAAACATGAGGTGGAATATGATGGCAAATTGGTATAGAGGAAAATTAATAATAAGGAGGGATATGATGGTAAAGAGCAACCTACAAGTAGGGAGATGTTCATTAAAAGTAATAAGGAGGAAAATTATATCATTGATTAGTTACTCTATGTAAGATATGATGTGGATTAGATCAATAATTTTTATGGTGCCAAGGAGATATATCATTACCTCACTATCATGTAGACTCCCAAAGATGATTTTTTCTATAGCATGTTAAAGTAGGCATCATGATAGAATACCATGATAACTTGGTTAAAATATGCATATGGACTAACATGTGATCCAATACTCAATATAAAACAATGCACCAATGATAAAAATAATGATGACAATGTAGATGTATGAATATGGATGGATTCAAGAAAATGCACAAGGAATCACAAAATGAATGCATATAATTCTTCTATAACATCCATCATATTTTTATTCTCATCATTTTTATTCTATCACATATCCTAGGAGAACTACATTTGGCTTGAAGTTTTGTGGGGTATTACATCCATGGAACTATGTAGGTAACATCCATTTGCCTAGTGCATCTAGAGATAACTCAACCACCCCCTTACTTTTCTTATATTACACCATTTTATTCATTTATTTCATTGTCTTCTATTCTCTAAGGGAAATGATAATTTTCTTATTTATGCATGTTTTTTGTACTAACATTGTGATTAACCAATTGTTTGTGTTTTACATTCTTCTAGTTATTTTATTTGTTGTTTATTATTTTTTCATTCTATTTGTTTGTTTGTTTTCCTATTTGTTTTATTTTTTTTTGTGCCTTGATTCAATCTATATGCATTCATTTTGTGATTCCCTATGCATTATTCTTGAATCCATCCATATTCATACATCTAGAATGTCATCATGATTTTTATCATTGGTGCATTATTTTCTATTGAGTATTGGGTCACATGTTAGTCTATATGCATATTTTAACCAAGTTATCATGGTATTCTATCATGATGCCTACTTTCACATGCTATAGAAAAAATCATCTTTGGGAGTCTACATGATAATGAGGTAATGATATATCTCCTTGGCACCATAAAAATTATTGATCTAATCCACATCATATCTTACATAGAGTAATTAATCAATGATATAATTTTCCTCCTTATTACTTTGAATGAACATCTCCCTACTCGTATGTTGCTCTATACCATCATATCCCTCCTTATTATTAATTTTCCTCTATACCAAACAAACAACAAACAAAATAGAATGACAAAATAATAAACAAATAACAAAAAAAAACTGGAAGAATGTAAAACACAAACAATTGGTTAATCACAATGTTAGTACAAAAAACATGACATAAATAAGAAAATTGTCATTTCCCTTAGAGAATAGAAGACAATGAAATGGGCCTCATAGACAATATTCTAGGACACTTAAATGAAGTAATGTTTGAGGTGTATAATGTTCATTAACTCATCAATTTCATCTTTATCTGGTGTATTGAGCCCATATGATCTAGTTCCATAGTTTGAAATAATGATGAATGGACCTATATAGTTAGGTTTGAACTTACCTTTATTTTTCTTCTCAACCATGGTATTCTTCTAATTTTATTTAAGGACAAGATCACCAAGGTAAAATTATTTGTATTTGATGTATTTATTGTAGTGTCTATAGATTTGGTTATGGTATGCTTATAGGTTGTTAACTATGACCATGGACAAGATCACCAAGCTAAAATTATTTGTATTTGATGTATTGATTGTAGTGTCTATAGATTTGGTTATGGTATGCTTATAGGGTGTTAACTATGACCATGAATTTATCATCAAGTAACTCCATCTCTTGTAAGTGAGGTACTCGATAATCTTCATCATAAAAAAAATGATTCAAATAGATGTGTAAAGAAGGTAACTTGAACTCAATTGGAATAATGGCCTGAGTGACATAAATAAGTGAATATAGAGTGCCTCATGTTAGAGTATGGTAGTTGGTGTTGTACGTCCAGAGGAAATAGAATATTTGGAGGTTTCAATCATGTTTGGCATCATTGATAATATTTTTGAGTATGTTGATAATGGTTTTGTTTGATGCTTCTACTTAGCCATTCCTTATGGGTAATATGCCATGGAAAAATGTTGAGTAATTTTATACTTGACACATAGTGATTTGACATCCTTATTTTTGAATGATATATTATTATTTGATATAATGTCATAGGGGATACCATAGCATCAAATGAGATGGTTAAATATTAATTTTGAAATTTGCTTTCTAATAATGTGAGGGATATATCTTCAACCCACTTAGTGAAGTATTTTATGGTGGTAAGGATGTGTTTGTGGCCATCATATGAGGTGGGGTTTATCTTACCAATGAGATCAAGTCCCCATGTAAAAAATATCCAAGGTGTAAGCATTGGTTTTAGATTCTTGGTTGGGGTATGAATTAGATTAGCATGCCTTTAACATTTATCACACTTTTTCACATATGCAACTATATTTGCATCCATTGTTGGCCAATAATAGCCAGTACACAAGAGATTTTTGGATAGGACATCCTCAATGGTTTGGGCTCTACATACTCCTTCATGAACTTATTGTAATGTTAATGTAGATTTTTCCAAAGCTAAAAAATAAAGCAGAGTTCCATCAAAACTATGGTAGTATAGGGTTAGTCTGAGTAAAGTATAATGTGTGGCATGGTGGATAAAGGCTTTAAATTATTTATGAGATAAGTCTAGAGGAAATATTTGGTCATGAAGATAGGTGTATAAGTCTGAATACCATATGTAGTTAGGACCAATAATATCATAAATTATTGTGATGGTTGAAAGCTCATAAGTTGGTGATAGAAAATTTTCAACAAGGAACTAGTATTCTTTCACCATATCTATATGATGAATTAGAGATCCAATGGTGGACATGGCATATGTTATTATATTACTATCCCTTGGTGTATGTTTAAATTATATATTGACAATATTTTGTTTAAGAATATCGGCCATCACCTTATATGGTATCGTCTTATCATCCTTGGTTTAAAAATGGTTTATAACTTGATTGATGATTAATTGAGAGCCACCATAAAACTTGAGATGTTGTATGTTCCATTGTACTACATGTCAAATTCCTAAAACAAGTGCTTCATAGTTAGCCATGTTATTAATACAAGGAAAGCTAATTTAGAATGATTTAGGGATTAGATCCCCTTGTGGTGTAATAAACAAAAGGCCTACCCTCGATCCATGTGTTGTGAATGATCCATCAAAATATAACTTCCATTATTACTCCTTAAGAGGTGTTTTAATAATGGTCATAATGGACTCATCTAGGAATTGGAATGTTAGTGGTTATGTATCTGAAAGGAGTGATTCAACAAGTTGATCTATAAGAACTTCCTCATTGATGGATTTTTGGTTGACATATTCTATCTAAAATTCACTTAAGAACATGATCCATTTGGCCATGCAATCTTATAAAGCTATTTTAGATAGTAGATACTAGAGTGGATCTACTTTTGAAATGACCATGGTCTTATTATTCAACATGTAATGTCATAATTTATGAGCTGTAAAGACCATAACTAAATAGACTTTTTCAATGGGTGTATAATTCTATTCATAAATGAATAGTGTACATCTTAGATATTACATAACATGTTTATTTCCATTATCATCATGTTGAGCTATAAATTCCCCTAGGGCTTTGTCTATAGCTGATAGATATAGTAAGAACAACTTTCCTAGCATTAGTGGCAATAAAAAAAATATTTGCTAGATAGTCCTTTAGTTGTTGGAAAGCTTTCTAACATTCATCATCCTAATGAAATATGACACCCTTATTCAAAAAATGTGTAAAAGGATATAACTTGTTAGTCAAATAAGATATGAAGTGTCTAATATATTGTATCTTGCCCTATAAACTACAAAGCTACTTCAAATTGGTTAGTGGTGGCATTTGAGTTATGAATTATACTTTGGTTGGATCAACTTCAATAGCTTAGTGAGACACAATGAAGCCAATAAATTTTCCTAAAGTAACTCTAAAAATAGACTTCTTAGGATTTATCCTAATTTTATATTCACACAGTCATTCAAATATCCTCATTAATTTTGTTAAATGATTGACCCTAGTTTTTTATTTCCTTAGTATGTCATTGACATAGTCTTTAACAATATCATGCATCAGATCATGAAATATGATGGTCATGTCTCCTTTATAAATGGCCGAAAAAAATTTGAGACCAAATGGCATAACATGATAATAGAATGTCCCCCATGAAGTGGTGAAAACTATTTTATGTTGGTCTTTTGGTGTAATTTAGATCTGGTTGTACCCTAAAAATCCATCCATCAATGAAAGCATTTCATAATCCACTATGGAGTCAAAAATCATTTCAATGTTTGGCAGAAGAAAGTCATCCTTGAGATAGGCCTTATTTATGTCCCTAAAATTAGTGCAGATCTTGATTCCTTCTAGTTTTTTATCGATTGGCACAACATTACAAATCCACTTGGAGTAGTCAATCGGTTGAATATATCTCACTTCTAAAAGTTTTTCCAAGTCTTTATTCACTAATATATAAATGTGAGGATACATCTTGCATATTTTTTATTTTATAGGTTTGGCATCAAGATATACCACAAGGTGGTTCATAACTAAGGTGGGGTCTAAACCTAGCATGTTAGAGTAGGATCATGAAAATATATTAACAAACTCCCTTAAATAGGTGGTAAATAATTCACATTCCTTCTCAGTGAGGGACATGCCTAATTTGATCCATTTTAGGTCATTTAAAGTTTTGATGTGAACTTTTTTAGTGTCTTCCACTAGAAGAGTTGAACCATCTTTTAGAATGGTTGACAAAGATTTGAACTACGCTGACAACATTAAAGTCTTTTGTTAGGACTAGTTCTTCAAGTTCTCCTAGGCATGATGAATTAGAATCCCCCAAGGGCAGGGATGGTCATGTGATAAATATTATTAGGAGCTCTTAGATGATTCAATAAAAATACTATTGATCTTTAAAACTAAACTTAGACCTGGAAAGTTCATCATTGGTGGTCTTATTGAGCTATGTTTGGGTAAGGTTGAACACCCCTATCTAATGACACCTAAAACATGTTTTCACCACTAGATTTTCCATTCTCTTTACTATTTACCTTATCTAAAAGTGACTCAAAGAGGTTTTCACTTTGGGACCTCAATGTTTTATTTAATTTTTTGTGGCTAAGTGTGTTCACCCACTCTCTAAAATAGGCTTAATGATCTAACTTGATTGAGAACCCTTATTCATGGTCTCTCAATAGAACATTGTCCCTAAGGCCTAAAAAATTGTAGAAGGCCTCATCATTCTAGAAATCATAGATAAACACTATTGATTCTTATTGATACCAGTCTATAAATTGAGGATAATATAAAGGAAGTGGATTATGGAAAATAACTAGTCAAAGGGTACAAATGGCATTAGTATCAAAAAAATTGGTATTGGTTAGGTCATCAAAAATGCTATGATCAGACTTTAATATCAACATCATCATCACTAGTCTTTGGTGTTAGAATATGAATAAGATATATGGGGTCACCCTCAGCCAATTTAAATCCAAGACCATAGGTTACTTTCTATCGAATGGAATAAATTGGCTCAAGTGGACCCTTTTGATTTATCGCAAGGTTTCCTCCTCCATAGGCATGCTTATCCATGATTTTATTTGAAATGAAATAATTGGAATTTATATAATAGTTGGCCATGTTGTCATTATACAACCAAGATTCATCATCTACAAGTGGGTCTTATTCTTGGCTAGTGGCTAGTATGAAAATGATAGGTGGTTTGGATTTAGGTCTTCTAAAGGACTTGGGGTTCTGTAGAAGCTTGGCAACATGGAATGTATCATGGGTCAAATATTCTCCTAGGCCATTAGCTAAGATATTATAATAATTAAATATTTTAGAAAGAAACATATGGGAAAGTGAATCAAGGGTATCTAGGTCAATGCAATTGGCTTATGGTGAATCACTAAGTATTTATTTCCCCTTATCCTTCTTAAGAACTAGATTCAAGCCAAAATGTTAATTATAGCTTTGGTACTCAGCCTCTAAATGCTTTCAATGTTTGTATGGATACAAAACTTCATGGATGGTGACCTTTATACCTAAATGGGAGAAATTGATACACTGGTCAAATATTGATGATATCACAAGCATCTCATGTATCTAAGGTCTACCAAAAGAATATTATATGAGAAATTGAGGTTTAACACATGGTACAGTGTATTATAATACATGGCATAGGCTTAATGGTAATTTGTAAGCTAATGGTGCCTTGTGAATCCTACTCTTCATTGTCATAGGCCTTGATGGTGATCATTTCTAGTTAGAGATCGGTGGTTGTGTACACAAGAATCTTGATGAGATATAGTTAAAAAATATCTAGACCTGATCCATTGTCTATAAGAACATGTTTCACTTTATGTCATGTTATGACAATTTTTATGTATAATTAATTATTATGCAGAGGGCCAAGAGATGACATATCACTTTGGTCAAAGGTTAATTGTTTGTCTAAAGCTAAATGTCTAACCAAAGCTTGAAAATTGTCTGGAGATATGTCATTAAGAACTTGGGATTAGCCAAGGAACTCTATTAAGATGTTTTTTTGGATTGTAAATATACACAACAAATCCAAAATGGAGATTTGTATAGGTGTCTTATGCAATTGTTCCCCAATTTCAAACATCTTTTCCTGTACAGTGGTAAATTGCTTGTTCCTAGCTAAAATGATTGGTTGGATGGGTGAAGTGGAAGATGGATATGGACTTAGGATGGTAATATTCAACCACTAAATTGTGATTTCATAATTGGTATTAGATGCAAGACCATTGTTTATAAAAAAATGATGGTGGTGGGGGACTAGATAGGATAAGTCTCAATTGCTACTATACTTATGTGTGGTCATAGGCCAATGATGAGTTATTTATATGAGGTCTAAAAGTAGTAATCCTTATTTATAAGTACACTTGTATGTAGTCCCAAGTTGAGGAATGATTATCAACATGGGTTGGTTGATTATAATTGATTATAAATGGTTTTATTTGAATGGTATTTTATCTTAGATTGGTGGAGATGTTGGAAATGCGACCTCCTTTAATATGGCTTACAACCTTATCATAATCATGTGAAACTACATGATAGGTCTACTAATTATTGGCATCATTTTGGCCTTTGTTACATCTATTTTGTTGATGTTGTTAGTTATGCTATTACTTATATTTGTTTTATCTCAGTTTTTGATACTATTGTTGATGTGTTAGTTATTTTTGTTGTTATTGTTGGTTGTTATGTTTTGGAAAGGGATTTTGATAAATTCTCAAGTTTTGATTAGATATGAAAGATCCATTATCCAACATTATCTCTCTATTTTCCAACATATTTTCAATTAAATGTTTAATTTGTAATAAATGTTGCAAATTATGTCCATTAACTTGATGATACTAAAAAAATGCATTTTATCTGTAACAATTTGGATAAGGAATGCCTCAGGATAATGTTTTAGAATAGGCCAACTAATAAAATTAGTGGTGGTGAGCTTATGAAACATAGATACAATGGGTTATCTAAGGTCACTAAAGAAATGATGATTAGGCATAGTTATCCTTGGAGGAGGGATTTTTAAGGGCAATAGTTGGTATGTTTATTGTGTTTGTCTAGGCTACTACACTTGTTATGTTTATTGAAGAGGTTATTAGTTAGGAGTAATTTTCATATGTAGGGTAAGTTCAATTGATGGTGTTTATGACATTTTGACATGTTGTAACTTAATTACTCCATTTCCCATAGCATTCTTGTTATGATTAAATGGCTTGGGTTTTCCATAATTGTTGCCATGTGTGGGTTGTGACACTTGCACTTGGATTTGCTTCTAAATTTAGTTTTATCCATTTTTTTAGTCTATAGTTTTGTTTTGATTTGATGAGGTAAGATGAATGATCCCTTTATTGATAAGGGCTCTTTTGATCAACAAACGTTTGTCAATGATTTACTTAAAAGTGTGTGCACACTATAGTTCTAGATGGTATGATATTAACTCAATGATTTACTTGAAAGTGTATGCACACTATGTAAATTCTTGGTAAAAATAGTAACTAATTGCTTGTTTGGTAAACTATGAGTGAATCAACTTGCAAGTTATTTCCATCACTATAGATAAATTGCAAAGTTTTCACTAGACTTATATTTGGATTTCATGAAATATAACAAATAAATATCATGCTCAATATTGTAGAAGTGTTTCAAAAATTTGTCTAAAAGATCATCAAAATCATAAACTGAATATTAAGCAATTTTAGAAACCACTCTAAAGATTGTCCTACTCTACTCCTTAGAAATAAAAGTAGGAAGTATATGTCATTGTAGGCCACTAGTTTACAAGTAAAAAATAATTTATTTAAGTGGGCCTTTGGGTTTAATTTACCCCTATACTTGTCAAATTTTGGTGGTACGTACCCTAGAGGAAATGTTATTTACAAATACTCCATGTTCAATGGGTAGGAAAGCATGTCATTCAACTTGAAATTTTTGGTTTGTTTCTTGGCTTGGATGGCAACAATTTCATCCTTCATTTATTTTAATTATTAGGCTAGAAAACTAGAGGGAACATTGGTCTGAGGTGGAGGGTGGGTGGTTAGAAGTAGATTACTTTAACTAGGGTATAGTGGAGGCATAGTTTGTTAGGGAATTGACCAAGAATATCCATTCATAGATTAGGATGTGATTATTGAAATTACACATGTTATGGTGTGATATTATGGTTAGGATCTAGTATATGGGCTTAGTTTTAGGGAAATTGTGGCTGAGATGGAAGGATATGAGTGGGAGTGAAATATTGTGCATGTTGAGGTTGATTAGAGACTTGTTACCAACTAGTCAAACTTTTATGATTAAGGAAAACTTGTGAACCAAGGCCCTATCATTGAGTTTATGGCACATTAAGAACAAAATTTAATTATTTCCTAATCGGTACTTGTTTAACATTGAAACCTCTTGGTTGTGTGAATCCTTTTTTGGAAGTAGATGCATGTTGAAGGTTAGGAATTTATCACTGACCAATAGTCATAGCTATTGATTGGACATAATTTATGATTGTATTGGTATGTTAGTATATGACAGAAGAGGTATGTTTGTCACTACCTATAAAGGTGGAACATTGGTCACCCCCTGTTGAGGTGGAAAGATTTTTTTCCTCTATTACATGGGTACATTTTATTATGCCTATGGTTTTGGAATATTAGTCATCACATGATGTGGTGGAATAATATTCATTACATTTTTTTTAGGCACACCACGAGTTATTGATTGATTACTTAATCCTTAAGGCCACATGCTTGAAGAAGTAGATATTTAAGGTTTATGGGTAACTATTTATGATTGGGAGGTAGAAGTCCCTACCCACTACATTTTTGAACCATTAATGGTGTTAATTAAAGGCACATTTTTTATGGACTAGTTGTTTGTGTGTTCACACCACTTTGGTCTGAATTGGATGGCACTAACATGTTGTCCACTATGTTTGGCTCATTATCCTAAATAGAAGCAAAAGATACTTTTTTGATAGCTGGGGAATTGAACATGTATCCAACTAAATTGATTCACATGAATGGGTCTATACCCTAATTTTATTATCCTATCAATTTTATTAAGACTCTTATTGAAGTAGATAACTCGAGAAGAGGAGCATTTGACATGGTCATGCTATTGAAGTTACAAGCTAAGTTCAAATAATTCTGGTATGTTGCTTGCATCTGTATGAAATAATTCTCCATGAGGCCTTTTCCTATGACAAGCATACAAGTTTTATGATATGGCATTGGCATTAGATCTTGAGGATTGATAGAAGAGGCATGTTTGTTGTTTTTATTTTAAGCCACTCTTACTAAACTTGGAAAATTTATATGGGGAAAATACAATGGAAACTTAGCCCTTACCTTTTTGGCTCTAATTAATAATTCATCATTGATTGAAAGAGAATGATGAACAAACAAATAAGGGTCATATGAATATGGAATTATAATTTAGTATGATTATTGTTGGACTTATTTTACAACCAAAGGTATTCTAGCTAGGTATTATGTCATTTACTCTTCATCTTGATCTAAGTATGGAGGTATGTTAACCAAATAGTAGGACAAAGGATCTTGGATTTGTTCCTACATTGGAGTGTTGTAAGGTGGCTAAGGATATATCTCACAAATGACATCATCTCCATAGGGTTATTGAACAAAGTCTTCTTGTGTAACCATATTACTATACCCTATATTGTACATGACTCCATTATGAGTATATTAAGACATTTTGAATCAATGGTGAATGTTTCATGACAAAATGGATTAGAGTTATAAAAAATTTGAAAAATAATGTCTAAAAATATAAATAGTTCAAACTTGATCTAACTTGGTCAAAGTATGTAGATGTATCTCAAAAAAGGGTTTATACAAAAACTTGGTATAAAACAAACTAATGTCAAATGTCTAACGTTAAAAGTCTCACACAAAAAGCTCAAATGGATGAACTAAAAATGAAATGCTAAACTCTAGGTTCAAAATGTTCCAAATAGGTCTATTCTAGGAAAAAAAAGGTTGCTATGTCTTTTAGCCAAATGTGTCATCAAAATATAGGCTCAAATAAATGGTTATGATTTAATCTAACAAATCTGAAATATGTTGACATAGACTAGGCATTCAAATTTAAACATGAATTTGACAAAATTGGCATAAGGCATGAAATAAAATGCACTTGGATATATACTATTCTATCCAAAATAAAGGCATAAACTAATAGTTTTCAAATTTGGATAATGAATTAACCTAAGTTATGTAACCCAAAAGATAAAGGTCAGTGTTTAAGTCTAAATTAAACAAGGCATAAATAGAAATCAATCAATGTTTAGATTAGAACTTATCAAGGTTAATTAAAATATAAAATTAGTAAAACTAGGATTATTTGATCACTAAGCTTAGACAAAGGTGAAAAACATAATGATACTAGACAAAGATCTAAAAGGCATACATGGATTAGTTTTAAATTGGAAACTTGGACACAAAACAAACAAGTCTATGAAATGATTTGATTAGTATTATGGTGTCACTATGCTCTAAAGATGTAATCAATGGTTTTTTTCAAGACTCTAAGGCACAAAAAACATTAAATGATTTGGGTAGCATAGCATTACCTATTTCAATGAAGTGACACACACAACATTTTTAACAAAAAAAGTTCAAGGCAAAAGTATGGTATCAAACAGATGACATAATGCCTCCTAAAATAATGAAGTGATGTGAACACAATACTTATTTTCAAATGACATAAACAAACAAATGGTTTTAGAATTGAAGACTAATCAAGTAAAGGAAAATGACCAAATACAACTAAGTATAACATCCAAAGCCCTAAAATTGATAAGGTTGCATCGTATCACTAAATTTCCTCTATATACATGCTCTTGGGAGGATTTTTGAGTGTTAATAAAAAAATAAAATCACATTAAGTACTAGGGTTTTTACACCCCCCTTTTCGTATGAGATTATACAGTGACATGGAACTTCAAGATACTCATGCTGCATCAATAATATGTCCATGATAAGTGGGGTTATTCTAAAACTTAAATTTTTGACCATATAGATGGTCCCAAGTGTGAATAACACTAGATATGCCTCACATTAATTGATTTTATACCAATTAAATTACTATGTAATGGTCTATTCCTTTTCATATCAAGTCCATTTGTGTACTACTTAGTTGAATCCCCTAATTACCTAAACCTAACTTGGGTTTTTATTACAATTAGAGAGGTTAACTACTCAACCCCGTAGAAATCATAGTTTATGTGCCCTAATTTATATACCCCACCATGGAGTGGGGTTGAAATAATTATAGGAGATGAAATATTGGGTCAAAGCTTCCATAAATAACTCATGAAGAGGCTATGAACTCTCACTCACAAGTCAAGTTGAATAAAATAAATGACGAAGTGAAAATACTTTAGAGGTTGTGTTTAAATCACCCAAACTATATGGGTTTTGGGGAGAGCCTTAAAAGCATTATTTTGATGCCTTAGAAAAAGTCACAAATTCCAAGAAAGTAGTTATTTTGGTCACCTGAGTTCCCTAAATGGGATGGGGGGAGATCATATACACATCCTTAATTTATGAAAAACAAACAAGTATAAAATGATCTAGCATAAAACAAAACACTCCAAAGAATTTATAACTTAAAATGTTTATTTTATGCACCAAATTGAGATGTTTTTGAATTTTTTCACCCCTTGGCCTTAAGTCTCAAACTCTAAAAAAATTTCACAAAATAATCCAAGCATTAAAACAACTAAATTCCTTTTAAACACCAAATTAAATGTTCAAGACTTAACCACTTTCAAATTTATGCCTCTTTCCTGCTTAGGTCCTACAATTTCTAGAGGGTTTTTGAGATTTTATGAAATATTTATGAAACTTGAGGATAAGATGATAGAATATTTTGAAAATTAGGAGTAAACATATGGTGTTTAAAAACACATCAAAAATAGAGTTCAAATGACCCCAAACAAAGCTTTGAAAGATGGCCTATTAGTCTCAGATTTTTAAGTGATGTCATGATGATGTCATGTAGTTGTCTTGGTGAGTGGATTAAGTTCTTTGATATCCTAGGTAACAATGACAAAATGTGTAATGAGCTTATACTAGTGTGCTTGAAGTTAGCTTGGTTGATCTTCAATTTTGGCATAATCAAAGATGTTCAAGGATAAGTATGGTGATTTTAACATGTGAAATGGGTCATATCAATGGTAAAATATGATATTAAATCTTGTTTTCATTATTGGAATTCATCTAGGAGTCCATAGTTTTCATCTAGATAGTTTGGATCTAATGGCAAAAAATTTAAGTAGGTAGTTTGTTAATGTCACCATTGCCACATGTAGATGAGTTAGGGGGAATTGGTCATATGGTTATGATAAAATTATTCCCTAGATGTTATGTGTTAAATATCAAGTCATGATCCTAAATGTTATCAAATATATGTAAGTGTAAAGTTGGGCTCCCAGGTAGTTTGAGATTGTTTCCCCATACTTAACCAAATTTGCATGAGGCAAGAAATCACTGAGTAAGTAGTTTGGTGATAGAATATCTCACACATGTGGACATTTAATAACAATATGATCATATGTGTTTGTTTATTTATAATTTTCAAGTTTTCACTTCAAAGGAGGGTCTAAAGGACTTGGTCTTCCTTAGAGGCAGTTACTCTTTGTGAAATAGGTATTTCACTAAAGGCCTTTGGTCAGGAGGATATGATCAAGGATTGATGGTCTAAAGGATTTTATTATTATATTATTTTTAATTTATTATAGGAAAATTATTCCATTATGTTTCAATATTGAGAGTGGGTTTTATTCCCCATGAGGGTTTACCACAAGAACTATGTGTTGTGTTTAATCTTGTGTATGCATTGAATGAATGAGCTCTGATGTTAATGTTGCTTGATAAAGTTGATACATGTTGATTGTATAATATTTTGAAAGGATTATAATTGAGATAAAAATATCTAGGTTCACTAATTTTCCCCCCTCTTAGTGATTTTACCTTTAATAATTAGTATTAGAGTGGGTCCTTTGGTAAAGGCTTGACAACTTGATGGTGGTCTAAGGTACAATATGGGTATTCATCAAGGAGGTTTCTGTACTAATTAAGCACCAATGTTTAATGGATCCAATTATACATTTTGGAGTGGTAGGATGAGGACATACATTATGTCCCTAGGGTTTTATGTATGGTAGTTTATTGTGGATGGTTATGTTGCTCTTACTATTCCTCCATCTATTGCTATAAATAAGAATTTGTTTGAGAATGATTCCAAGGGAATGAATTCTATTACTTATGGTATTTTAGAGACTGAATACACCAAGGTAATCCATTATAAATTTTCTAAATATATATGGGAAAAAATGCAAATCATTTATGAAGGAGATTCAAAGGTCAAGCTTACTAAGTTTTAGACTCACATAAGGCAATTTAAAAGTCTGAAGATGAATGAAGAAGATTCTATGGAATCCTTTTTACAGAGAGTTGATGAGATTGTGAGCATCATCAAAGGTCTTGAGATAACCTTGAATAATATATTTTAGTTTAAAATGCATTAAGTTACCTATACCTCAAGTTTCATCCTAAATTATCTATTGGAAAATTACTCAACTGAAGTTAGATGAACTATATGTCATCATTATTGCCTATGAGATAAGGAAGAATGATGATATAACACCAAAGAAGGAGGAAATTTCGAATATTGAAATGAATCTAAGGAATAAATTCTAAGGTAAGAAACCCAAAGAGGATGAAATTTATAATATAGATTAGGATGAACTAATCGCTTTTTTTTCAAGGAAATTAAGAACAAGTTCAGGAAAGTATAAAGGTAAACTATCTCTTAAATGCTTCAATTATGGTGGGATAAGAAATTTTGCTAACAAATACCCTCATAGGTATAAGAAGGATGATGATTAAGATCATGATCAAGGTCATGATGATGGCTAGAGATAATTCAAGTCTAATAAAATAGAAAATGGATTTAGAATGTTTAATAACAACAAGTACTTCAAGGACAAGAAGAGTCTCTACACCAAAGAATATTGTAGACCATCATATGAGAGTGAAATTAGTGACTCAGAGTATGATCATGAAGATTATGGTCCTATTAAATATAAATATATATTCATGGTTGAGGAAGGTAGTTTATCACATCAAAAAGAGTCTAATTGGTGTGATTTAGATGATGACGAAAATGAGGTGGACTATGAGACTACAGTGACAAATGCTCATGAAAAACTGAATATTGAGAATAAGATCAATAAGAAGATAAAATCTAAACTCAAGGAATTTTAGGAACAATTCAGTTTGTTTGAGGCAATAATGGATGAAGATTCAAATGAGCATGAAGATATGGTCAAGCATCTTAGTTGTCAATTAGAAATCATGTCTACAAGCCTAAAAACTAAAGAAGATGAATGTGAAAGGTATATAATTGAAAATGAGTCATTAAAATATGAGTTAAGGAATATATATAGTAAGGTAATGTCATTTTTGAGATTTAAAAAGAGATCAAGTGATATAGACAACATTTTTAATGTTCTAAAGCATGTAAGTGATACGATTGGTCTTAGATACAAAGAAGAACTAGAGACTGCAACTCAAGACAAGATGAAGACTAATGTGATCAAGGACAATCAACCATTGAAGACAAATCATTAGACAAGTAATTATGGTGCAAATATATTAAATACAAATTATATTAGATAACCAAATTCCATGAGGTATGTAAATTTTAATGGTTATTGCTATACTTGTAATTAGTTTGGGCATAGAGCTAGAGAGTGTAAAAAACCTATTAATAATGAGTTTGCATGGGACTATGATGGGGGCCATCACTCAAAATTGTGAAAAAGGTTAGGTTATTCAAATATATTAATGAAGGAAACTTTTCTAAGCATTGTAAAAATAATGAAAGGTAAGGTAAGTCTTCTTCAAAATGAGTAGTTTGTTTCAGTTGTCATGACATTGGACACATTGATAGTTTTTGTCTAAACAAGGTAAGAAAGGTTGAGTTTCCATCAAGGAATATGGTTTTCTTCAACTATCAAAAGAGAGGTCACATTAATATATTCTACAAGTAGAGGATTACAAGTTAGAATAGGTTCAATCAAGCTCCTAGAGTACAAAGAAGGCAAGTCAACTCATATAAGCCAAAGGTGGTAAGTACGAGTCAAGATGAGACTGTAGGACTAAGTAATATATTTTATATAGTGGATAATACCACAAAAGGTGAAGAGTGATAAGGACTCTCATTATATGCTTATGTTGAGAATGAAGAGACCAAGCTCAAGGAGAAGACTAAGGTACTAATTAAGGCTAGTTTTGAGTTGTGTATGGATCCAAGTGAACATCTTTTTGTTACTAAGAAAGTATTATTCAAATTACATCAATTATCTATACCTATTGATGAGGTTCCAAGCTGAAAAGTTGATTATTCAAATGAAAATTTATGTCAATATTCCATAGTTGCTCCACATTTTGTCAATTCTATCTTAAAAGAGAATGAGGATGATATAGAAAAAGAACCATTTATCATAGTTTAGACTAAAGAGAATAATGACAAGATCAAGAAGTATTATAGATATAATAGGATTCCATTGGTTACTAAAGAGATGTGGGCCATTCTTAGCTTCACTTTATTTTAGAGAATTTTCATGCAAAGTATGCCTTTGTCTATGCTTCTTAAGAGACTCCTTTTAGTGGAGAAGAAAGTGTTGTTATGGTGTTATTCAAATGGTCCTAAAAGGCTAGAGATAAATGTTTTCAATTGGAGAAGGTATGTCCAAATGGAAGATATGTTGTTTTGATGTCAAAATTAAGTCTTAGTTTTATATGGTCAGTTTGTAGGGTCAAAATGGGTGTTTCTAGGTGACCTAATGAGATTGATGCAATGTCAAAAAAGAGTTTGATGCTTAGAAAGGTCTATGTACTTCTTTGAGATGTGTTCCAAGAAATATGTTGCATAGGATGAGCTAGGTAATTCATATTGGTGTGATTAAGGGGTCATATGATAGTGCTTCATATATGAATTTTTAGGTCTTGATGGTATGTCTACTGAAAGATGTGGGCTCTGCATGTTTTAGGTAGGGATATAAGGAGTCTATATAGGATTAGTATTAAGATTTGATGTTTTTGCTCAGTGTTTACAAAAGGACAAGCTATGATAATTTAAAGGTGAGTTCTTAGGATTTTTTTAGATTATGTTTCCTATTTGGTGTGTGGCATGAAGGTTTGTTTATGGTCAGTGAGGTGGTTTGAGATAGAAGGCTAGTAAATTTTTATGGTGGTCCTTTAGGGTGTATGGGGATTTGAAGATGATCAAAAGGTGAAATGTCTCATAAATATTGGGTTGAGTTATTCTTAGATGATTAATAGTGATTTTCATCAAAGTTCAATAATTTTGTGTTTTCTTTCTTCATTGGTTGTTGTGCTTGGTTGAAGAAAAGTGTTGGCATGGACTAAGAGGAAGTTGTCAACAAAAGAAGATGTAGGCTCAAGGTAATGGGGAGTTTGTATCATCTTTATAAGATGTTCCCTTCATATTTATGGTATTTTTAGGTCCTAAATATTATTTGGTTCCCACTTTGTCATTGTGTCAAAGGGGGTGAAAGTTCCTATTGTGAGAGTGCTTGAAGAGAGAGAAGGTGAGTTAAATAATGTTTTTTGACATTAATGACAAAGGGGGAGATTATTGGAGAGTTTTAAATGATGTCATGATGATTTCATGGAGGTTTCCTAGTGAGTGGATGAAGTGATTTGATAGCCTAAGTAACAATGACAAAGTGTGTAATGTGCTTGAAGTTGGCTTAATTGATATTCAGGTTTGACATGATTAAAGATGTTCAAGGATGAGCATGGTGATTTTAGCAGGCATAAGGGTCCTATAAATTATTAAGTATGATTGGAGATATTTTTTCCATGAGTTTAATTCATATGGTAGTCCATATTTTTCATCTAGATGGTTTGGGTCTAGTGGCAGAAAATCTAACCAGGCAAGTTTGATGATATCACCATTGACATGTGTGGATGAGTCAGGGGGAGTTGATCATATGGTTGTGATAAATTAGTCCCTAGTTACTATTTTTTAAATCTCAGATAATTAACCTAAAATATATCAAATATATGCAAGTGTAAAGTTGGGCTCCCAAGTAGTTTAGCATTATTTTCTCATACTTAGCCAAATTTGTATGAGGCAAGAAATAACCAAGTAAGTAGTTTGGTGATGGCATATCTCACACATGTTGAAATTTTAGAACAATATTATCATATGGGTTTTTTTAAATTTTATCCCTAGTTGATTTATGTTAATTTTTATTTTAATCACTAAAGTATGATAAAAGATATGCATGTTTAAAGTTAGCCTTCTAGACAAGTTTTTGACATAGTTGCCTCTATGGAAAAAACATTTGAGTGAGAATTTTTATGTAATTGTATCTAAATGTGTGATGGTTATATTATTAATTCATCATATGGTTGGATTATACTATGTTATTATATCATATTTTCCAAATTTGAGATCATGCGAGTGAGTGAAGTAAAAGTTATTGAAGTTCAAAGTTGGCTTCTCAAATAGATTGTAATGGTCCCCATACTTAGTCTATTTTGCATGAGTTAAATATCAAGAAATAATTAATATATAATTCATTTTGGATGATCTAATATTTTTTATCTAATGTTTCATGTTTATTGAGATGGTAATAAGTGCACGATGTTTAATAATTATAGTGCTTAGAAGGCATGTGAGGATGACAAGTGTCATGATCATAGGGGTTCTGAGCAAGATTGAATGGTGAGTGATATAAGCTAAAGACATAACTAATAAAGAGAAATAAATGGTGAAAATTGAGTTAATATTTCAATATTTTATGAGATGAGGTCAACCATTCAAGGTTTAACTGTGACCATTTGAATTTGAATATTTGAATTTTGCAAAGGAAAAGACTAGTGTCTAGTTTTTGTCCCATATATTTTTATGTATGAAATTTTTTCTCATGGTTTAGAAAGAAAATATGTAATATATTCCAATGAAAATATTTAAATATTAATTTTAAGTTATATTTATATATATAAACAAATATATTGAGCTCCAAAGTTGACTATGTGTTTGATTATTATCTACAAGTAATCCAAGAAGGGTAATTGAGCTAATTCTAATATTGTTTAGATGTTTAATGATGAACTAGTTATTTAAGAGTTTTTTAGACTTGATAATGATAATTTGTATGAATTATTAAGGATTGAATAATCATATTAAATATGAACAAAGTCTTACAAGGTGATTGTGTGTTTGCTCATAATTATTATGTATATAGAGAGTTATTTAAGAAAATTGTGCTTAAGAAAGAGGGTATTGTGATGGTTTTTGGCACTTAAGGAGGACATATATATCATTTTTAATGGTTCCATACATTTGTAAAAGTTTCTTATGTTTTAGTTTTCTTGGAAAAGTATCAAAGAGCTAAATGGGTCTCCATATGACTTAAAAGGTGACTTAGGCCTATTTAAAAGTAGATTGTACTTAAGTGTGACCCATGTAAGATGCCTTAAGGGTGAAAACATGTGTTGTGATTGAAAAGGAAAAATTATGGAATCGATAATAAATTAATGTTGTATATATAGTGAAACCAAATGCGTTGGTTTCTAGTTTTTAGAGAGAAAAGTTTTGGAGAGTGAAGTGTTAGCTATATATGAGAATTGTGGAGCAAAGGAGAGGTAGAGTGCCTAGTTGATGAGTCAATAATGAGAGTATATTTGGGAGTGTGTTTATGACCTATAGGTCATATATTTTTATGCCCAAATAATTCTCTTGAAATTTGAGGATATGCAAAGAGGTCTGAGTGTGCATTTGAGGATAGTTTGAGTAAATAAGGAGAGGATTGTGTCATGCCTATGTGAGAGGATTGTATGAGATAGAGAGAGAGAGATATTTTGTGAAGGGTTTAGACAAATATATATACATCATTAGGTATTGAAGAAATTAGTTCTAAGGTGAAAATTTTCACTTCAAATAAGGGTCTAAAGGACTTGATCTTCCTTAAGGGTAGTTGATCCTTGTGAAACAAGTTTTTCACTAAAGGTCTTGGTCAAGATGATATGATCAAGGCTTATTGGTATAAAGGAGTTGATTAGACTCTTGTTTATAATTTCTTATAGGATAAGTAGCCTATCATGTTTTAGGATTGAGAGTGGGTTTTATTCCCCATGAGGGTTTCCCATAAAAACTATGTGTTATGTGTTTAATCTTATGTATGCATTAAATAAATGAGCTCTCTTTTTAAATATGCTTAATCAAGTTGATATATGTTGATTGTCTAATAGTTTGAAAGGATTGGAATCAAGATTGAAATATCTAGGCTCAATGATTCATCCCCCATTTTAGTGATTATACCTCTAACAACTAACAGGTAAATATCATGATTTCACAAGTGGAGATATTACAAATTAACCAAAAAAATTTGTAGTGATTGCTAGTAGCTAAGATGTAAAATTGTTGATGGTTATGAGATATCATGATTCTTAAAATTTTGGTATTGTGATATCATGACTTTTAGAGTCATGATATTAAAATATCACAAATATCTCCCTTAAAACATAAAATAGTTAGCATAACATTAATACTTAGGTTAAAAATCATGAAAATAGAGGCAAAACTTCAACTATGTGAGTTATAATATTGTAGTCCTGAGAGAATAATTGCAATTACACAAGGAAACCTTGTAGCTTCCATAAAAATGTGCCTTAGCTTGAATTTTTCAATTTTTTGGTCATCAAGAACAAATTTCAACATAAAAATCATTAAGGGAATTTTATAAAAGGATTTAAGAGTGAATTTTTGGGGTGCATGTCCCATCAAGCATGCCATTTGTGATCAAGGAATTTGATAATAGAGAGGAGGTTAGTTTTGTGTTAGTCCATAAAATAATGAAATGAACACACTAACATGATAACATATCTATCCTAGATCATACGGGGGTCTTAATTAAAAAAACCAAATGGAAAAACATAACTAAAATTCAAAATACAACCAATCTCTTACCTTCCTTGAGAGATCTATGTGATTCATTGTGTGGCTTATTTGATTTGTGCTCAAAGAATCTTTGACAATGGAGGTTCTGTATCTCCTTCTCTCCTTGGTACCATGGCTTGATGTGGATTATGCTTGCTTGACTCAATATTTTGGAATTATAAAATTATTGATGTGAATCATGATATAAAACTTACATTATAACTCTATAATTTCCAAGCTTAGAATTCAATAGGCAAGGGATTGTATTTATAGGTTTAGGAACTAACCCCAACCCAAGGTGAGTTAAGATGTAGGTTAAAAATGTAATGGGTTTAAACCTAACCTAGGTGATTCAAATATAACCCCAATAGAGTTAAAATATCTCAATTACTCATTATTTTTAATTAATAGACATGGGTCAAAATGAGATATTTTGAGATATTTTCCAAAGGCTTAAGAACTCACAAATGTCATAATGAAAGGCTACGATATTTCATATTTTTGAAATTCCTTTTTTATTAATTCATTAATTGTACATGGATAATTAAAATAGACCTTTAATTTGTTTTATCTTATGAATTAGTTATGATTAGCCATTTAGCTCTTTCAAGATTTGATTTATGTGTCCCACTTAATATGTCCATAGGACAAATTAATTGTTGTGATGTTATAGGATGGTTAGGGATGAATCCTTGAGAGGTTATGATTGAATATGATTAGATACCCTAATTATATATGTCTCAACATGATTCTAATTTTTATAAATTATGCACAAGAAAATTTGAGATGTTTAATTATTCTTAAGCTTAATTTACAATGGTTGGTAATAATTGGTTTAAAGTCTGGTCGAAGGCCAGTTATAGCTAGTTTTAGGTATCTCCAACCTATTCATTTCTCATGGTAGTATATTATACTAGATCATCATCTTTGGTCTCCACATCTACCAATAGAGTATCTCCTCCAACCATCTAATCTATATAAACATCTATGTCAATCCCTACCTCACTCAAAATCTCAATGTCCTCCACATCTATGAGCTACACATCATGTAGATAACTAGCCTCCCTAGTACATCCTCTAACTCTTAATAGTACTCATGATTATACTCTATCCACTATAATATCCCTCATAATCTAATATACTAAACTTATACCTCATGGCTATCTACTCAAACTAGCCACCAACATCTACCACCATGTATGTGGTGGTATATATGGCATCATCAATCTCATCAATCTCTATTGATCCCACCAATATGCATAAAAATAAACCACTATAGTATCAATGACATGTATCTACTCACTCCATATAATAGTCTATAACTATCTCTAGATATGATCAGTGATGGTTGGATTAGACATCATACCCCAATGTGGTCTCTCCCTCATAGAACATGAAAATACATGTGGTCTAGTTGGTATATGCTACCTCAAACTAAAATATCTCATCACCCTATCTAGGCATTATATCTCTATTATATAATCATGTATCCTAATGATGTAGAAATGATTCATCATGTAATCCATGTGAAGATCCTCATGTGACCACTGAAACACAATCTCCATATAAAGTCTCCATGTGATTTTATCATCACCTACTTCATCCATCACCCTCCTATAAAAGTCCATATCTCTTAAATGTGGTCTACATGTCCTAATAATCACATTTCATCCATATGCCAATGGCTCATCATCTAACCATATGCTTATATATCCAACCAACCTCTCAATTCTAATGTGCTCCTAGAACCAAACCTATAGTAATGTCTATGGTCCAATCTCTATCCAACCTGAATACACAAAATGATGTAAATCATGGTATAAGTTTGATCAAATTCATGGACCCATGAAAATATATCTCCCATCTCCATCATATCTTCAATCACATCTAACAACCCAATAAGACATAGTATCCCACTCTTGTTAAGAAGCAAAATTCTACTAACAATAACTATGAGTATGATAGTTAGAGAATCCATATCTAAATTGGTATAATAGACTACATCAATGCCCCCTCTAACAACCAAAATCAAACCATCACAAAAAATATAGTATAAATTAATATCCTAAGGACCTTATCCCTATTAAACATGTCTACCTAATATCAAGATACCCAAAATATGATACATATCCTCTAGTGTAATATTCATCTCCCTTATCAACAAGTGAAATGTGCTCATCTCACAATGCCATATCTTTACTAATGTTGTTAATAAATCTCTATCCACTCATACCTTGAACATCTATGTAATTTAGGATAATCCACTTGCCTCTAACATGCCAAACTCATACTTGGTGAAGCTCACCATCTACACCATCACTATAGATATCCATTCCCATATCATAAGCATTGTTAATACATCCTATAAATCAAAAACATTAGCATTTAATTATTTTTACTCAACATTATATTCATCATTATCATTACATTCTAAATATGTAACCATAAAAACAATAAAACCAAACATAAACATTTTCAATCCATTTAACTTCATTCACTTTTATCATTCTCAGCAAAATCATTACTACAATTTGGAAATTTGATCTTGATCTTTACAAATTCACTTTTAACCATTTTTTTTCCAAATTATTGCTACACCTAGTGAAATCTCTTCTCAACCCAATGATTTCATTGCCATTTTTAGCAATTTTGTTGCTTTCCAAAATAGTGTAACTCCCAATTTATCATAAAATGAAGCTACTACCCTATTCTACAATTTTGACACCATTTTTAGTGAAATGACTATTTACCCCTATGAAATCATTGATTTTTATACCAAAATCACCATTTTGATAGCAATGATTTTGTTTTCTCTAACTTTAAACCCTAATAAATGTAAAAAAAATTAAATTCAAATCACTTATCATAGGCCCTCTCCTCTCAAGTCTCTAGAATCATCTCACTTGCTCTGCTCGATGCTCATGGTGTGGAAAACAATCCATGTTTCATCACACGTCTCAGAGCAAATATCTAAAATCATAATTCTTAGCTAACAACCTTGAAAATAAATTTGTACAAATTATTTTATAATCCATATTTCTTCTACTTATATTATTTTATACTACCAAATGTCCCCCCCTCACATCTAACTCATTTTTCATCCATTCATTTTTTTAAAAATTTATACAAACGTTAAATCAATTTATTCTAAATTTATATTCAAAATCTTGCAACAATCTCTCAACGTGAAATCCACAAAATCATTTGTAAATTTAATATCTTTTTTTTATTTATATATTCACAGTTTATGATTGTTGAGATATATCATTCCCACACCCACTCAATTGACCCCTACACAATTACCAATAATAGTAAGCATGAAATATATGAATGGTTAGACTATTGTTTTTCAAATCCATACTCTAGTTTTAATTAACTAGGGGAAACCTTTTTATGCAATAAAAACATTACAAATTTAACATCAATTTTGACATAACTTGATTTATCATTTCTTCACATCTCTTAGTTCACTTATTATTTTCATCAATTTTGAGTGTTTGCCTATTTTATCATAGAAACCCTCGAGGGGTCATCATCACACTCATTTTGGGAAAAAAAATTCTTCGTAATCATCAACACTCTACTAAATCTACTATTATTTAAAACAATATTGCTTCACAACACTATTTTAAAGAGGGGAAAATTTATACACCTAGATTTCATTTAATGTTGAAATGCACCTAAATATATTTAATAATTCTTATTAAATTAATTCATCACATCTCCTACAAATTCAAATAATTTAATAAGTCAAATTAGTTAATTATGCACACTTAAATCCTTATTTTTAAAATAAAAATCTAGATTTTACATCTCATCCAAACATCTCCCACATTTTTCTCCCTCATCCCAACCAAATCCATAATATTCGCAATCTATAATGACTCATACCTTGATTTTTCAAGGAAATTGACTGAGTCTTGATGACTTAGTTAACCAACCCCATGCTTTTCATAACCATTTTGAAATGGTCTTCATCCTCATGAGTGAGGACTCATTAACCACTATTGATCATTTGGGTCATTGAAGAATTCCAAATCATCCTCCACCATTGGATCCTTCTCTAAACATCTATAAATAAACTTGTAAATATCCATTTTGAAGGATAAAGAAATCCATGGATCACAATCACAATTAATAAATCAAATCTCTATATACAAGTGAATGAAAATGAATCAAGGAAAATTAAAGACTTATTTTATACAAAAGTGTTTCCCATTCTCCTTTGCATTGGAAGAGTGAGAATAACATATTTTAAAAGAGAAAATTGAATGTATATCATAATAAAAAAAAGATTGTGAATTTAAAGCATAAAGTTTGTGATTATTGTTTTCTTCATTTTTTACTCTACCATAGTTTGAATTTAGCATAAATTATAATTATTTTAATTTCTTTTCACATTTAAATTTAATCCATATAGTAAAATACCATTGTATATGCATGAGGAAGGTGAGAGAAACTCACCAAGGTAGGATTCAACTCCAAGAGACAATTACAGAGGTAAGAGGCCTTTTGATAGAGGTAGAGGTAGAAGTAGTAGTTTCAATGGCAAATGTTTTAAGTGTGGAAAATTTAGACATAGATTCTATGAATGTCTGAGAATGCATCTAATAATCAAGGAAGTTCTCATTTGGTTTAAAAATATAATAAATAGGATGATGTTGCATCAATTATTTATAAGGATGCACTAGAAAAATGGGAATCCTTGCTCATGAAAGGATTCTAATCAAACCAATTAAGGATATTTCAAAACCTAATCAAAATAAAGCAATATTCAAGAGAACTTATAAAGCTAAATGTAAATTTTGTAAATTTATCATTGATAGTGGTAGTATTGATAACTATGTTTCTTTTGATATGGTTGATAAAATAGGATTGAATAAAATTACACATCCTAATTCTTACAAGGTCTCATGGTTGTAAAGAGGCCATCACATTTTTGTCAATGGACAATATGAGGTAGAGTTTTAGGTAGGGAACTACAAAAATCAAGTGATGTGTGATATAATTCCTATGGATGTTTGCCATCTGCTCTTAGGCAGAACATGGTAGTATGAAAAAAAGGCTATGCATGATGGGGAGAATAAAACTTATAGTTTTGAGCAAAATGGGGTAAGACATACACTCTTACCATTTAACGATGAGCATGTAGTTAATAGAGATTATTTAAAGGTGTTTATTATAGGTCCTAAGGATTTTTTACAATAGGATGATAAGGAGGTAAGTGATGTACCAGTCAATCAAGCTAAGGTAACCATTTCCACACATAAAAAAATATAATATCTCCAAAAATAGAGATTTTTTTCAAATGAATGCATGGATAAGATATTTGATGCATTGACTAATAGTTTGTCTTCTATAAGAAGCATGGAATACTTTAAGGGATTCATTGAGAAGGTTAATTTATTGAAACAAATTTCCATGGAAGGAAACAAATATAGCAAAATATCAAATGAAAAGCAAGTATAAGGAAAAAAATGAGGTTGTCTCAAAAGAAAACATAGAATATTTCAAAACTAATGATGATAAGGCTATTGGAGTCACCACGCAATTAATGAAATAAATTTATTTAATCAATATGGAAGTAAGCATAAAATAAGTAGAAAGGGGTTAGGAATATATGAGATAATACATTCAAGTAAAATTAAATGTTTACAACTAAATAAAAGGGACTTCATCTAGAGGTTTGACTTACATATTAGGAATCCCATATCCTATAGGTCATTCCAATGTTGTTCTATGATTGAGGTGGATGTGAATAGTATTTTCCTTAGAAAGAGTGAAAACTAGTTACTTAACAACTACCAATCAAATTCTTCTACAAGCATAATAAACAATACTTCGACAAACCATATGACCTATATAGACAATCTCCTTTTTGTTTGTGTATGTTTGATGAAGGGGAGTAAAGAATAGCTAAACATGGTAAACTTGAAGGTGAATTGACAAGGGAACACAAACCAGAAATAATATAGTACACCATGGGATCCTATAGAGTCTCAATCAGTGAAAAGGAAAAGCATTGAATGGAAAGAGAAAGAAAATTAAAGGCATCTATAGGTATAATAACATTCATGAACACAACTATATGAAAACTTTATTTTATACCTTGGTGGATTGATACAACACCAACCTAAAAAACATATAAATAGGTCATTGTAAGTAGTTTTAAGAGTTTTATGAGGCATGTACAGTCTAACTAAGACTTTATTAGAAATTTATAACTTATTTTAGGTTATTTAATTTCTATTTGGAGTTTCCCTCTAAAAGACAATTCAAATTTTCAAATGTATTTGTGTAAATATGTACTCAGATTTTTAAATTTATGTTTTATCAAGATTTATTAGGTTTTTTAGCTGTGTTAAATGTATTTATTATTCTTCTATACCTTATTAAATTTCATAGTAATATTCAAGGTTAAAAAGAGCAAGTGTAATTGCCAAATCTCTCATATTAAGCCTCTTTCTATCTTAAGGCTGAGTAGTTGAGAAGAGTCTTTAGTCAATCTAGGACTTCCTAAGCTTTGATAAGATCTTAATAATTTTATAATCCTCAATATTAAAAATAAGGAGGCATACAAGATAAATTTAAAACATAAAAAGACAAAGTTTTGAGCATTTGAGGGATATACTTTCAGAAAAATAGAGTTTGCCATGATAGTTTATAAGGTCTATATATAATTTGTCTTTTTATAATATAAATAAATAATAATTTTATTTTCTTAAAATATAAAATAATTTATGTTTATAATTTAAATTAATTGAATTATAAGTGTTCTAATGTGTTTGGATGTTCATTCTTGTCATTGGAGTTTCAAAACTCTTTTGTACCATGTGTTTTATGTACCTAGTCAAGTAAAGTCAACTAAAAACACATATTAAGATATGTATGGGTAAATAAAATTATTTTAAAACGTATTAGGAGGATTATAGGGTATTATAAAATCATTTTTTTGATTATAAACTCATTAAGTTTCATGACCAATAAATTAATAGCTCGCAGGCTCAATGACTGTAAACAAACCCTAGTTTCTAGTAAAATGTGAATAACTCAAGTTTTAACCCTTTAAAATTTGAAAAAATTGGTGTATATTGTTAAAAATGAGTTTATAATATTATTAAAGCTATTTTAAGTCTATATGAAGTGTACAGATGTCATACAAGTTCACTATGTGCACTCCAAACCCTATTTTCTATGTATTTTAGACAATGAGGAGGTGAATTTGATCAAAATCACCATTTTTTTATCTATTAAGATTATAAAAGTATTTTAAAATTATTTTTATGTTTTATAATACCTATTATAATATTCATTTGCCTTTTATAAGTTCTAATTTGTGTTTTGACCTACTAGAGGGTAATTAGGCCTAACAGACCAAAACTGAGTTTTGAGGTTTTTGTGTAGATTCCTTTGATTGAGATGCAAAAAAATTATATGATCATTTATTCATCCATGAAACACATAAATACACATATTTTATGTCTCTTTAAATTATAATTTAATATAGAATGGGTTTTGACTGGTTATTGCAACATTAGGCCTAGTAAGCTTATAAGAGATTTTTTGGTCAAACTATTTGCACTATACCTTTTAAAGTTTTTAAAGATTTGAATCAATTATTTATCATTGTGATAAATACTTTAAAATTTTTATATATTCTTAAATACAATTATTTCTTGTTTTTTTCCTTTTGGGGCATTGAGGCCTAATTAGCTTAAAGAGGATTTTGAGACTAAATAGACAAAACCAATAGGTGAATTGGTATTGGATGTTATATATGATGTTTAATATTATTTTATAGAATAAAAAAAATATCCTCATGTGTTATATCAGTTAGGTACTATAAGATTGTCTAGAGTCTCTTCATTTGTGTCTACATTCTTGACTTGCCAAGATTGTAAGCTAGTAGATATTCTAGGAAGGGCTATCATATGGCCATCAAATCCTTTGAAAAATATATAAGTATATTTTAGATATTAATATATATATCCAAGATATTAAAAAAGTTATTATGATGCACATAATTTCACTTGATCCATTTTCTATCATAACACTATGTATGGTTTATTTGTCAACATATGCTCAAATAATGATTGCATGTTTATTTGAATCATCATCAATAATTTCAATATCATAAAATGTGATCATATGACATGATGATTATTTTATTCTAATTATACCAATTATAATATCAACTATATGGTCATATGTATAATGAGGATGAGAAATTTATGCATAATGTGATTTAAAATTATTCTTTTTATTTACTTCATGACTTGGAAAATGATCTTTGTACATTATAATATTTGTATTTTAATTTAATTTTGTATTCTATTATTTAGTAGGTGTAAAAATATCAATAATATTCTCATGAATGAAATCTTGTATGTTATTCTTAATATTTAATTATTTATTTTTAGAATGCATAATACATCCATGATAGTCACAATATGAATTTCCATCAAAAAATTTAGATTGTGATCTAGACATGGCCACTTCCATTGGTGGAGGAAGAGTGACAAGGTTGCATTCAAGTAGATTTTAAAATAATATATGAGGATATGAAGGTAACCTTGAGAATTTCCTTCTTAGTGGAGCATGTAATTGAAGCTTTTATGTTGGTTGTGTAATAGCATTTACTATAATTTTAGCTTCATTATTACTTTGATTTGGTTTTCTACTATAATCTAGCCTGATTTTCAACTTAACATTAGAAATAAAAATAGTATTTGATTGTATATTTAAGTTCCTTCAAAGTAACAAATTTCTTTCAAACTTAGCATTGGAATTATAAGGAACATTTGATGTATATTTAAGTTTGTTCAAAGTAATCAATTAAACCTCATGCTATTGACTATATGTCATAAGTCATAAAAATAACTAAATTAATCAAACATAATTTCCTATTGATGTTGAGATATAAAAATTTGAGTAAATATATCTTGTATCTCATTATTATCCATTTTATTTTTCATTTCTTCTAGTATAGTCATGTATCTTTGTACACAGTCACTAAATGTTTCATTAGACCATTGTTTGAGCTTTTCAATTTGAGAATATGATAACTTTTCACTAATATTGATAGAAAAGTGTGTTAAAAAATAATTTTCCAAATGGTTTAAATCCTTAATTAGAATTAAGAGTGAGATCATAGAACCATATAAGGGCATATTATTTAAGATTGATTAGAATTATATTTTTTAAAAATTTATCATTATCTTCATAGTATAAATAAGTTGCATAGAATGCACATACATTTTTCTTAGGATCAACCTTTCCATCATATAAAGGAAGCTTAGGATCCATAAATCCAATTGGTTATGGTTAATATGAAAGTTTGGGTGACATATGTTTATGTAAAAAAGGAACAAAAGTGCATAGAGGGGCTAGCATGAGAAATACTTTTCTTGCTCATTATTAGCTAGCTTAGCTTGTAAATTAATAAGTGAATGCTCAATATTATCATGTGTAGAGGTAATTATACAAGTGTAAGTATCATGAATAGGCACATAAGAAACCAAGTAATGATCCCAAACCAATGGATGGGGATATAAAAGTATCTAAAGATGTATAAATAGGAACAGATGTAATGGTATAAGTAACATTATTAGAAGTAAGGGATTTCACAACCTAAAATAACAACTATTATGGCAAAAATTTAGCTAATTTATCTTTATGCTCATGTTTTTATTCTAAAAGTATACTAATTATTTTATTCATCTCATTGGGGTTCTCTTCAAGACCTTAATGAAATTTAGATAAATTTTGTACTTGATTTTGATCCACTCCATTTAGCTTATTTGGGTCAATATGAGATTTGTGTTCATTATCATAACCCTATTCATTAATTGAATTATTATTTATAGTGTGGTATTCATTTTTAGGAGACAATAATTTTAATAGTAGCATTATTAATTTGAGAAAAAACATCATAACTTGCCATTGTAAAATAAATAAAAGGAAGTTGAACATGTGGAATATAAATACCATTTAATCTAGCACTATGCTTTAGAGGCATACAATACAATATGAATCAACCAAATCTAATGAATATGAATATAATACAAGAAAAAATTAAGGTATAAGGGTGAACTAGGTAAGGGTTTGAATGATTGTATGAGATCTCATATATAATTGATGATTTATTGATTAATGTCAGTCCAATATTTCATAGCATTGACTACAGAGGTAAAACTATTCCTATCTTATTAAACCCATTTCCAAGGGTACGATGAGAATAAATTTCTTAGGTGGTACATTAATATTAGGTGTACCATAAATAAAAGGATAAAATAGGTTTATTTTAGTATAAATAATGGATCCTAAGTGTTTCTAATATACCATGAGGTACGTGGAAACTAAATTCTATATTTAGTATTATACAATGGTTATGAGCGTTGGGGTAAACCCCTCACACCAAGGTGTCTACAAATAGAACATGGTGTATTCCTTCATGATAGTCACTAAGTGGTTTTAAAATTATTGGAAGATTTTTTTTAAAATAATAAAAAGTAATATAAAATAAGGAGAAAATAAAATTGTTTATCTATGTCAACAAATTTCAACCCAAGGTCGAAAGAAAGAGATTTTATGTTAGGTTTATCCAAGGTGATAAGACAAAATTCCTAAATATCAGATTAAATCTAAGGTTGAATAAGTTTAATCATTATGTGTTAAAATTTATCTAATTTTTAAGGATGTTTTCTTTTAGTATTAGGAATTTATAGAAATATGTATGACGTCCTAGGACAAAAATCAGGAAAACAACAAGCAATGTTATAAAAATAGCATGTTCATGAGAATGTTTATTATAGTTTGAATTGAAATGAATAAAACTAATAGAATTAAAATATTTAAATTATAATGTTAGAATATATAGATTTGACATAAAAATACAATATGCTATAGAGTTTTACATAATTATAAATTAGCTATAAAAAAATAGGCCTATGAATATGAAAGTCTCCCTAGAATAGATTTAATGTTGATTATAACTAAAAACCAATTGAAAATGCTTATTTAATATGTCAAATCCTAAAACATAATTTATGTTTTTTTAAGGACAAGGCTACACTAGGATCATGGGGTTGAAATATGACTTTGTATATTGATTATGGTAATATCCTAGTTGGTTGTGTTCCTAGTTTATCAATATGGGTACATGTGTCTATCATTTAAGGTTTTATAATTCAATGTGGGATCCAAATAGATGTGTTGAATACCTATAAAGATAAAATAATAATCCTACACATGCACTAGATATAAATCATATAACAAAAAAGGGGAAATATGGTTTTGGGAATAGATGAGATACCCTAAAAAAAACTTTGTGTAATTTGAGTGTTGCCTACATATCCCAAAAATGCCTCAAGCTAATGTATTTATCCCTCATAGCATGATTGTGTTATCCATGATTGTGAAAATATATGATTTAGGTAAACTATTAATTGAAATTAATGAAAATGAATTACCTTAACCTATAATAAAACATATTTAGACTTGGCATATGACTATTAAAATGCAATAGAGTTAAAATTTAAATAAATAGTGATCTTTTACTAAGTGTGTAGTTTAGGATGGATTAAAAATAGGATCAATTCAAACATTAGTCATGAAAAATCAGAAAATAATTCATAAGAATTGATAATCTAAGCCAACATATTCATGTGGGGTTTGATAATTATAATGAAGAATAAATTGAAAGAAAGAAATACTAGTTACCTTCCCAAATATATTCCACCACCTAAGAGTGGCTCCAAGCATGTTCTCCCCTTGATATAATTCTCTTGTCTTTGTCAATATTAACTTCTTTACTCCTTCATTTCCTCAATAACACTATGCATAACCTAGGATCAATAGAATAAATCTCTAATATATCCTATCCAATTAAGCTTGCAATTAACAAAAATGATCAACACAAAAGGATGTGGAGACATTTTTGCATTATAAATCTACAATTTTTTATCTTAAAATTGGTGTTCCATGTCCTTCTATTTATAGATTTTGGAAATGGTCTAAGATCAACCATGACCATCCATCTTAATATTGAGATGTGTGGCCATGGATTAATTAAGTATTTGCAATTAAATAAATAAATATCCTCATGTCATTTTTAGGAAAAGTCATTATTTAGGCATCGGTGACCCATAATCTAGATATTTTATGAATTTATGGCTTATGGACACCACCCCATATATGATGTCATTAGGTGATGTAGATATTGTGAATCAATTTCAAATATTGAAATATTCAATAACCTATATGGAAAATCCACTTAAGATCTTGATTTAAATTAATTATCCTTAAACAATATTCATCAATATTTGTGCCATTCTTTGGAAATTTTCCCTTAATTAATCAAAATGGTCAGATAGACATATTAATGGATCATAATTTGACTCAAGAATAATTGGAAGGTGATGTTAGAAATGTTGGAACTGTATTCCCATTTAGTATTTTTACAACACAAATTAACAAAGGTACATGATGTGTACCAATGAATTAGAATAAAAGAGTGATCTAGAGAATAAAAAGGTGAAATCATCATTTTGACTCAAAATGAATAGATCAAAGTTAAGAATCACATAAAATGCATTGACCCATTTAGGGATATATTGGCCTAAATAAGCACTTTTGTACAAAAATCTGAACCTATTTAACATTTTTTTAGTGATTTTGACCTAAATTGTTCATTTGAATGAAATTTGATTAAGATTGAAAATTTCAACACAAATGGTGTTAGGAATTGGATGTCTACATGTATTAATTAAAAATTGGATTTATTGGTGTGTTTAAGTGAATTCCTTGATTTAATTTATAGGATAATATTTTCACTAATTAACATTACAAAAAGTGCCAAAAATCCATTTTGAAACATCTCAATTCAAAAAAGTAACCATTGTGGAAATTTGGACAAGGTCATGGTGAACCCTATCTAATATAATATGATCCTATCCTAGAAATATAGAGACTAGTGAAAAATTAAATATAAAAACTTATGGGTTGAATAGGAATGAAATTGGATTAAATAGGGATATTTATATGTTTTTAAGATAATAAAATCTCTCTTATGCATTTCAAATTAGTGAAATGATAAATATACTAGATAGTCTAAAGATGTCAAGAATAAACATTATCAATAATTTAATGTTTAAATCTATATGCCTATGCAAATAAATTCTATAGCCACACTAGCTTATTCTATGTAGATAGAAAATATAAAATGATACACATACATTTATTCACTAATAAATAACATATATATACTAATTAAATAAAGGAAAGAGAATAGAGTTATAAATACTTACCTTAGGGTGGACCTTCAAGGATCAATCTCCACCTTTAGTCACGTGGATCTTTAAAAGATATTTTATGGGTCAAAGTATTAAAATGGCTATAAAAATACCTAATATATCCTATGAGAGGAACTCCTAGTCACTC
>JARHVA010001391.1:762500-965000 GCA_037957365.1 Torreya grandis | reverse complement strand
AATATTCCCATTGGTTTAAGGTAGCATCTAATTATTAGATAATCCTACAAGCTACTAATAGATAAAGTAGACATTGGTCCACGTCATCTCATGCATTAAAGATGAGGATCACAAAGGTAGTTTGACCATCGAATATAGATTATGAAAACTAAGACATTCCATCTTTAAATATGAAAGGTAAAATGGTATAAAGGGCATTAAACTTGGATCAGTTAAGGTTTAGATAAGATATGGGTCAAAGATAAGATCACACATGATGTAACTATGCCTGATGTAGTCATTTTTCCTTTGTTGGTAATGACTGTTCTTACACACTTATTACACCAATGAAATATATTATCCCAATAACCAAAGCTTAAAAGTATACAATGCCTATATAATTTACTTAAATCAGCATAATTAGCTTACCAAACTATTCACAAGATCATGAAGTGACATTAAATAACACCTAATGCATATGTAATTTCAATTACAGCCTATGGTAATAATTTAATCAATTATAAACCAACATTAATCATATGCATAATCCTTTTAACTTCATAGTCAGCACCACCAAGGGAGTATAACCATGATTTTAGCATAATCACATTATTTTCTCATGAGGGTCCTTACATTCTCTCCCCCTTAAAAGTGCATCATCCTCGATGCTAGACTACTTTGTTCATCCAATATAGTTTACAAATCCATTGGAATGTTGTAAAATCATCTTGAATTACTTGTGTGCCACCATAGGTAGGCACCCATAGTGAGCATTTTATTACAACACTAAATGACATTATCAAATGTGGAGGCCAACCTCTCCTTGAAACCAATCACATTATTCCTTTATATTTCCAATAACCCTTGATTTTATTCATTTATCACTTGTAAGTCTCTTTAACCACATATGAGGGTTTAACCCACATGAATACAATATTCTAAGTCATATTTTTCTTTTCAAGGTTGATATAACATTAGATTATCAATATTTCCATACCAATTCTCTTACTAGCTTTTAGAATGGTGTAATATAATCACTTCAATATTTATAACATAAGTCATGAGTTACATTTGTGAAAAGCTTCTTCTTTACTTAATTTTCCTAGAAATGGTCATGGGAATATTGATAAACCTAACATCATGCCCAACATAGGAGGACTTCAACCACTTTCATCATGATTTCTACGTAAGGATCAAGCAACCTTTTACTATTCCCAATATAGGAAAGATTTATTACACTACCATCATGAAGATGTTTCTCATAGACTACCATCACTTAGTATCATAAAAACATGCATTACCATCCTTATAACAAAAAAATAACTTTATGTAAATAATAGGGAACACTTATCAATTTACCATAATTTTGTTGCAAGACTATTACTAGAATTTTAGTATAACGAAGGTTTCCTATAACCAACTCATAAGGATGATTTAATTCTAGATCATAATAATTTGAACTTATTTTTGTCAAAATATCTCTAATTTAGAGAAGAAAGTGGTCTAATTTTGGACCTAAGCCTTAATTTTTTCAAGGCTATATTATCACACTATATTTTATTGATTTCCTTGAATATTGAATGAATTCTAATTAATTTATGAAAGAGGTGATTCATTTTTATGTAAATCATTTTACAACACATCTATCTTGATCTATTGAGATCCATAGTTTATCCACTATGAGCATGAGAGTCCAAGTGTTCTTTGGGTATACCATTCATTTGAAGAGAATGTTGATGGTGCCAAACATAATAAAAACCATCCTACTAAATTAGGTATCCTTATATGAGCATACTATTTTGAGTGAATCTCAACCATACTAAGTTCACATTTGTATCATTAGAATCATATAGGGCAATGATAAGTATCCATTTATTGTGCTATCAGAACACCAAGTTCATTTAAAATAGGTAGATCATGGGGAAAATAACTCCCATCACATCAAATTTATAGAAGCAAAACATAATCATGGGACTGTCTCCCTTTTCAATATACCATGTCATTTATTAAATATTTCAAGTAACCCACTAGCATGCCATTTAACACATGTGGGCCCTTAGAATCTGAGTCTACCAACTAATATATCATGTTAAACTTAATATGTATGAGGCTTTTAAGATATTGATCCACTAGCCAAAGATCAATGTGCCAATCAATATGTATGTAGCCCTTAAGACATTATTCCACCAAATAATATCTAGGCACATAGTGAAAAAGATAGTTGATATACAGACAAACCTTAGGCATGTTAAATTTTATAGATTAAGAGATAGTCAATATGTAGATGGCCCTCAAGACATATGTCCACTAGCTATTCCAATACATAAAGTCAAAGAGACACCTCAATTCTCTTGAGACACCTCGGTGTCTAAGACCACCATGTCTAGTGGGTGAGGAATGATGGGATCTTGGAATTGTGTAATAGGGCCCCACCACTACGCACTTAAGTATCATTTTCAAGCTACTTTTTCTCCCCTATACTCACTTGAAGTGATAGTTATGCACACACTAACATATGAACCAACATGAACAATCATCACAATAAAATGAAGAAACAAAAACTAATCATGTAAGTGCAAAATCAGTAAAATAAGACCAAGTAGTATCAAAAATGAAATAAAATTCAAATGATAATTCATCAATGAATTACATGATCAGCCTTTATCTCAAAATATTTGAAGTCCAGAATAAAAAATGTTGGCTTCTAGGTAACTTAAATAAGAACTCAAATAAATTAAAGTAATTTGGCAAGACCATTTAGCAAAAATTAGATCACATTATGATCTCTATGTGGCTCTACAAGTCACTTAGGGAGAGAATGAATAACTTAAGAGGGCCTAAGTAATCCACTAGCTACCTGGAGAATAAAATTGTCACTAATATAAAAAATATGTTTCTCTAGCCATTACTAACAAAATTTTCATATGGAGCTAGTTATAACTTTATCATATCAAATTCATTATTGTTTGATTATGAGTAATAATATGTAGGAGGGCTAATCCATTTCCACTATAAAAAAATGATGATATCAATTTTAAATAACATGTAGGAGGGTGATACACCACTACCATTACATAAAGTGATACAATTGAGTAGCAAATACCATATGCCTCTTTAAAGGACATACTTATAGATAGCTTGTATTCACCACCTACCAAGGTGTGATTTGGCATTGAAATTAGGTCTTGCCAACTTTATCATGAGAAATTAGATATAATGTTTCCTACAATTAAGTTCCACCTATATATGCATACATAATGTTTATGGCAAGAGATATGTAGGGATATTATTTCAAGATAAGGTAACTTCCATGGTTTCCTCCTTATGATTCTTGATAACACACAATGTTATACAAGTTCCCAAGGTAGTTAGCAACTTAGGATATCAAAGTCCATAAGTTCTCATCATGAGAAAATTTATAAATACCAAATGTATTCATTCAAAGTTAATGCCACATTGATTCACTTTAAATCATGATTATTAACTCTTCTAGGATTTCATTCAACCAATCAACATTATTATAGATGCAAATTTATCTATTGCTTGATTAATCATCATAATATCAATAATTTTCAAGTTTACCTTAATCTATTCCACATACCTCACAACCAAGAAGATACCCTCATAACCATTTGACATGAACCCCTAAAAGGATATGTTCATATATTTATAAAAAGATGTTGGTGTGAAATTTTTTTAGGAGGATAAATCTATGACTTTACATCAATAGTATGGGGAACAAAGTCCCTCTCTTATTTTCAAGTGGAGCTATCTTTATTGAAATCAAAAATAGAAAAGTGGTAAATATTTAAAAACAAAGGATTGTATATCATGGGGTAGTAATTTTGACCTAAAATTATGAAAAGGATTTTTTTTAGAAAGGAATATATATAGAGGGAGAGAGAAAGAAGAGAAGTTTTTACCAACAAACTCATCAAGTCAAAAATTGAGACTAGACAGAAGTGTTGAGAGAAAATTTTGACTTTAAAAAGAGGAAAGTCTCTCATTCAATGAGTCAAAAAGACATAATCATATCCTTAAGGATATGAAACATAAACCAAAAGAATATTTGACTCTGATAATATAGACTAATAACCTTTTGTATTTTATAGTAGAAATAACTAAGAAATTGTCTCTATTTCCATAGAGATTTTCATGTGTTGGAAATGTAAATTACAACTCAAAATAGAAATTTTATAATATAATATCTTATTGTCAATATTTTAAATTTATAAAAATTTCAATGAAAATAAAATATGTTGAATTAAGTAAAATACATAATTCAAAAGCTATTACTAACACAAATTTTAGAAATACCTCTTGGTATTGATTCTAAAGAGTAGAAAGACTAATCTCCCTTTACAATGCTATGCCAAAATTCTATCCATTTATAACTATTATTATGAATCCCTAACTTGTATTTATAGGATAAAATTGGTGGTTATGGTGAAAACCACCTATTTTAATTTTTTTATAGAATTATTAAAACACTAACGAGAAACTACAACTTGAAATGGTGAAAAAAAATTAAACATTTAACACCACTTAAGAAAAATAATTGGGGTTTTTGAATTTATTGCAAAAGAACATCATTAATTTTCACTACTTTAAAAGGAAATTTGGAAAAATTAAAATTAAAATTTGTATAATCACAATGCACATTTACAAAGGGAGAAAGATTGTAACAACACAAGTTAGGTGCAAAGAAACAAGAGAAGAGAATGCATAAACATGGAAATCAATCCTTCATTATTCTTTCTATTATATTGAAAATTATTTACTTTTAAAAGTCATAAAATATATGGATAAATACCCTAACCAATTATTCATCTGGTCCATCTATATATATGTAGACAATATATGTTGAGTAGTCTAACTCTTTCAATTCTTGAAGCTTGTCTCAGAGACTATTTATTTTCATATCCAAATTATCCACATTAACTTGGAATTTTGACAACTAATGAAGTTATTCATAACCAAATATAGATTTAGGATTGTGAATGTCCTAAATTCACTCTTTTAATTATCCAATTATGGTCTCAATTGAAATCATATTTCCCTTTTGATCATTGTCATTGAAAAATGACAATCTAACTTCTTTAATTTAGTGTCGATTTCCTTCATTGTGCCACTTCCAAGTGACCTTGCATCATTGAATTTCTTAACATATTCTTAAAGGGACTATATTCTAAATTTAGTGGCCCAAAAAAAATACAATCTGATATAAAATTTCATCCTTATTGATTATTCCTTTTTTAACAAGATCAATAGAAGGAAATTTAAAGAATTTAACTAACCCAAGAATGAGTTCCTCCCCATTTTGTTTCTCTTGAGCATATGCATTTTCCTTTGTTTCTATTTGGTCATATTGTGATTGAATTCTAGAGAATATCATCCCTATCATGATAATTTTTTAGGCCTCTTGATCAATAACTTTTTCAATCGGCTTTCACTACATTAGCCATTTCTCTTACCTCTCTCACTTTTTACAGTGTCTCAACATGAAGACTCAATGAAATGATAGATAGTTGAATTGGCCTAATCAACCTATGTATTATTGAGTTTTATTATTACACCTTCTCTTTCATATCTTCTTTCATCACCTTATCTTTTTTTATTTTTCAAAGATGGTGCTAATAGCCAACTGAACATCTCCTTTTATCCCTTCTCTAGTTGATTTTCCTAAATGAACCCTAGATATCTAACAGTCTTCAACCTTGATTTTTGACTTATCCATTTCAAATTTAGTAATATCCACTTCCATATATTTTTATCCCTTTTCAGCTATCACAATTTGAAAAACCACCCTCACTTTCTTTGGCCTCTTTGAGAAAGGAGATGTCAAAGTTCCAAAATCTCTCTTTAGGTTCAACATTTTTTATCATTCTCTTCACTATTGTAGACAACCAATCTATAGTTGTCATGATTGAATAAGGAAATGGGATATAAGTTGAAATAGATGTAGGGAAATTAACATTCATAAAATCAACTCCTTTGCCTTTCAACCACCTAAGAGTTCTATCAATTAAAACTCCTGTTCTAATTTTAAAATAAGTAGATTCCCATTTTTACCAACTTAATATGGGTAATGAGTTTATCATTGTTCCCTCTTTTTTAAATATGGGGTCTAATGTGACCTCATCATCTAGTAACTATTTTGGCACTTTCATTATGCCAAATTTGACTATTTTTAACATGATAAACCATGAATAGTATTTTATTCTCATTTTTTTCTTGTCATCACAATCCATCTAAAGGTCTTCAAAATGTGGAACATGTTAAAATGAATATCCAAGATTATGTTCAATTAATCCCTTATTGTCAAATGAAAACCTACTTTAAAATGTCCTAAAGTTATAGTGAGATATCTATTTCTCAACTATCTTAACCTTGAATAATTAATGGAATGTATACCTATCAAAAGAGATTGTAAACTTGATCACTTTTTTATATCAGTTTGTTAAGAACTTGTGTGTTTCAACAATTTGTCTCACCAATTCCATCAATTCCCATTTATTGTTGACATATTATAAAAGCATGTAAGGAGAAATTTCACAACAATTGATTCTCAAATAACTAAATTTTAAGAACTATATGAATGAAACTCCCCTCTTGTTATTTTTATAGAGGCCATAACTGCTATTTTTTTGTTAAACAACTCCTTTTCAAAAAACTAGATGCCAAAATGAATAAAGCGATCATTTACTCTTTTGAAGTGATGAGCATTTTATTTCAATTCTAGCTAAGGATAGAATTTATATACCATCACTTTCCAAAAATCACCCACTATATACAATCCATAAAAATACCTTTGAATTGCTACAACGTTAACAAGATATAAAGTCATAAAATTTTGATGTGACTTTTACCTCCATGAGATGCTTGTGAATTGAATAATTAATCAACTACCCCTAATTGATTTATTTATTATTTTTAAGGATGATATAAATGATTATATACATCCATTTATAAAATATCTTTTCCATTTGATTTCCCACTATCTTGTGCAATAATGTGATCATGCCACTTATCTTATCTTTAAAATATGATCTTATGAGATTTTTTAGAAGTTGAGTGGAGGAATGTTTCAATTAGTCAACCAAGATCTATTCCCTTCCTTAGAAAATTCTATACTATTCTCATCCCAAAATTTTTAGGAGGATTCAATATTTAGATGCACAAAGGATTTATTATTTAGAAGGCAAAAAATATTGTCAATTTTCTTAGGAGCAAAACACACTACCAACTCCCCCTAGGGATCTCTTACCTCCCTTATCTCTAAGTTATAATTATTTTCCACAATCAAAACTAACTCAGGATACTTCAATGACATTGGGAATGCTACTGCCTATGCCAATCCACTATCATAAATATTTTGACAAAAATCCATCTTGTGTACTACATTCATTCTTTCCCAAAATACATCTAAGTTGATGTGGCCTAGATCAGTGTCAATGATATTTTTGACATTGGAATCTAGTGGTGAAGGAAGTGTCACTCCTTGAAATTGATACTTCATGATTTATTTACCTTTACTTATAATCTCATTTTCTAGAGTAGGAGATGAAGACATCAATTTGACAATAAAATTGATACATTTGAAAATTTGTAGAAAAGCTCCTTATTTGTGGAAAATGATAGAAATGCAAATTGAAATATGTACTCAAAATTTAGTCATGCAAATTACTCCAATGTATTTTTAATTCTCCCTATATTAATTTAAATTTTCCTTTGACCAAATTCTCTTTTGATAAATGCACCTATAGAAAATTCCTCTGTATTGTTTATTATGAACTTTTATGGCCAATGCAAATGAATGGAAGAAATTATAAAAATAATATATTTTTCATTTTTTACACTTTCTATTTTCTCTATGACTTTTTTAAATTCTCAAAAGAAATATTAATTTAAAAAAAAAATAACCACCAATTCTATTCTTGATTTTTACCTATTTATTCAAAATAATTTTTTACCAAAAAACCCTGTCAACCTTTTCAACATCCTCCTCGAAACTAAGACGCACCAATTTAAAAACATGAAAATTGAAGATTTTCAAAATTGGAAAGATAGAAAATATTCATTCCAAATTCTACTTATTCATTTCCCCCCATGTTTTTATTTTCCACTCAACAACTTTTTATTTATTTATTTTTTCTACCCTCCCACATAGGCTTATAAACTACCATACGACATCCATATGATTTGGCTAGGAGAGGAAAAATAAAAAATTTAATGCTCAAACTTCTCAAAAGTGGACCATATAACTTTACAAAAGCTAAGGAGAATTAAAAATTTTAACAAAGTTTAACCTTGATATGGGTCATACAACCTATCAGTGTCCCTATGCAAAAAAACAAAATTTGTAGAATGAACTTACAGTGCAAGTCATAGGATTTATCTAGCTGGGGAAAAATAAAAATGAATTTAATTCTACTTGTTCGAATTTTTAAAACATATATGGATGAGGAGAAAAAAGAATAATTTTAATTATGCTTCTTTTGGGGTAGTACAACTAGTATGGTACCTCAGTTGGTAGAGGAAAACAATTTTTTTCTCAAAATACACTACCTTTTACCTCAAATCTATTCTTGTTTTATTTGGGAATTTCAAGAGGAAACTTAAAAAACTTAAAATAAAAATTGAATTTGCATAAAATTTTCTTATGTCAATGTAGTGCCTAGCTTAGTCTTGGAAAAGATTTTTGAAAATATTTGTGAACTCACACGACTAAAAATATTTTCTTTTTATTCAATTTAATTCCCTTCCATGAAATTGAAAAAAATATTCCCAATAGTCAATGGCATAAACACAGATGGAAAATCAATTTTTAGTACATTAAAAAATCTCTAGAATGAACATGGAAATTGAAAATATAAATTTGAAAGGAAGATGAACTTATTTTCAAAACTACCTAAGGAAGCAATGGTATTTTCATGATTGATGGAAAACATTTATGAGTTTGCATGTAGGCTTGAAAAACAAGCTTCAATTTGTAATGACAATTTAAAAAGAAGAAATGCAATTTGTAAAGTGTATGTTTACATCAACATAACTTTTAAACAATGTAATTTGCATTTTCATGATTATGGGAAGCATTATTTACATTTGCATGACTTGCATAAATAGAATTTTGAGTTGCATGGAAAAGAAAATTTCTAAACTATTTTTTAGTTTACATGAAGTTTCAAAATGTTATTTTTAAATTTCATGGAAACCAAAAACATTTTTTCAATTTGTACGGGAACCAAAAACATTTTTTCAATTTGCATAGGAATCAAAAATGTTTTTTTAAATTGCATGAAAAACCAAAACAAAATTGAAAATTGCACCAAAGCTAGAAAAAAAATCCAAATTACATGAAGACCATTTTTTTTCCTAATTTGAAAAAGTAATGCATGTTTTCACAACTCATAAAAAGTGAAATGATTTTTATACAAATTATAGGGAATGCTAGTGAATTTTTGCATAGAAGGTTTAAACATGTTTTTAAAAAGTTTAGGAATAAAAGTAAAATAGACATAAATTTTTAATTAATCAATTTTTTCATTAATTAATTAAAATTTTTGATTTTTTAAATATTTTTATGTTTTTGGGAGAAATTTTTAAAAAAGGTGTTTATTAAAAATTGAGTTTTCCATGGTTTTTCATCATTTTCAAAATCTATGACAACAACTAAATCTGAATAGGAGTTTGAATTGTAAGGAACGAATAGAAATTGAATTCTCTAGTTTTGTAGATTGATGCTTTATCTATTGGGAAACAAAGTCTTCAGTAGAAACTTTGATGAATTTGAAAAATATTTGAATTTTTTATCTTTAAGGAAGGAAGGGATACTCAAGACATCAAAAATATTTCACATGTCAAAAGATAGTGTATGTGAGGGTTAAGAACTAATCCTAAAAGGTGCTTTCACATATCCAAAAGGATAGTGTATGCGAGGGTATTTTTAGTTATGTGTTTTTACACAAACTAAAATTCAAAGAAATAAGTGTTTTTATTGCACTTGTATATATATATATATTTTTACCAACTAACACCCAAATCACCCATCTCAATCATATGAGAAATGAACACATGCGATCAGGTCTGATCACCCATTCACTTGAAGAGATCCATGACAAACCTATTCAATCTCTCACTCTTACAAAACTTGTGATCACCTGTGATGTTCCCAAATGAAGATCATGACTATGAAAATGTGTAGGAAGGAATATCAAATCATGGGGGAGGAGAAACAAAAAACTATTACATTTATTGAAAATGATAGTTCAAAGAATGAGATAGATAAATGTTACATCCATAGAAAAATGTAATCATTTCTAAAGAATAAAAGTTATAAGCATTATCTATAATAATTTTCTATGGGATTCCATATCTTACTAATATATTTTCCTTGATGAAGTTGTAAATAACTTTAGAAGTTGTCTATTTTTAGGCATCACTTATACCCACTTGGTGAAGTAGTCTATTACTATGAGAATGTGAGTATTAACTACACTCAAATGAGGTTTCAATGTCCTAATGAAATCCATCCCCCATTGGTGAAAAGGTTCTTAAACTATTACTAGTTAAAGAGGAAGTGTTGCTAACCTAGGATTTCCTACAAATTGTTGACATTCCTCACTCTTTCTCACCCATTCCTATGAATCTTTGAAAATATTTGTCCAATAATAATGGGCTCTGAGAATTTTATATCCTATTACCTTGGCAGAAAAGTTCCCTCCATAAGCTTGATTATGAAAAGCTTGTAATAATTTTTTATGTTGTTCTTTATACATGCACCTTAATAAAAGTCCATCAATCCATTTATTAAAAAGAGTGCCATCCCATATGATATATTTTTTAGCCTATAGTTTGACTATTTGGTGTTGTTTAGCATCCAAGTATGAAGGACATTCTCCATATGTCAAGTAGAAAATAATGTCAAAAAATCATTCATTAGTAGAATAAACAAATAATACCAAAAAATATCTTGATCATCTTGTTAACCTGAAACTATCAAATATTTTAATTGAATATCTCCTTGTTCTACCATGCACTGACATAGTCCTTTTCCTCAAACTAGTTTTGTAGATTTTATTTCTAGATCATATTCTTTCACTTAATTATCTGATTCCCTCATTTAAAACTAGGTTCTTGTTGAGTCAAAATAGATTTGACTTTTGTACTTGGTACCATTACCACATAATATTAATATATAATATGTAATACCTAAATTTATTAATTGCTTTCATGACTCCATAAGCATGATTTTTCCTCAATAGAAAATTTTAGCTCGTAATCTTTTACATTACAACTCATGAAGGAAATTAGGGATCAGATACCCTCATTATTTTTATGAGTTAATTTTATTGAGAGTGTATGATTTGAAGTGTAATAATAAATAATGAATTCTTTCTTAAAATTAAGACATACCAATGTCAGAGCATGAGCAATAGTAGTTTTTATCATTTCAAATGTCTCTTGCCCGTCATTGTTTTACTTGAAAGAAGGTTTTCCTTTCATGATGTCTATAATATGTCTTATGATCTTAGTAAAATAAAGAATGAATCTTCTCAAAAATTTCACTTTCACAAATAAGTAATGCACTCCTAGTTTACTGATCAGGCAAGGAAAGTGTTTGATTTAAAGAGAGTCTTTAGAAATTGTCATTTACTTGGAATTTATCTCAACCCTAAGAAATCGATCTTTAGAGTGATTGAAGGTAAAATATTAGGTAATATTATTTTGAATAAAGTTCTTCTTACTTTTTTGAGAAAACTATCAAGTCATCGATAGACACCATAATGATTTCATTTTTTAAATCCTTGAATTCTAAATCTATTGCCCACTAAAAATTAACTCCCACATTAATCAATCTAAAGGGAATTCATATGTATGAAAAAGTTCCCTAAGGTGTTATGAAAGTCATTTTATGTTGATATTCCCTATTAACACTTATATGATTATATCCTGAGAAACCATTAAGCATCAAAAGTATTACAATACTTTTTATGGCTTGGAAAACTTGATCCATGATTGGTAGTGGATAATTATCTTTGAGGGATGCTTGGTTAAGGTTCTTAAAATCAACACATATTCTAATCTCACCATTCTTTTTATGAACTAGTACTATGTTAGCTACCCAATTGGAATGGTGGATAGGGAAAATACTATGAGCATCAAACATCTTTTACACTTCAAGAAGAATTTTTCCTATGAATTTAGGATTTTATTGTCTCTATTTTTTTATAAAACTTTTTGTATTAGAATTTTGAGGAACCGTATGTTGTATCTCTTTGGGATGAAAAGACTTAAGGTCTATATAGGTATACATGAGTATATCAGTATAATTATGAATAAAGATTAAAAAAATTAATTTTTATTTAGGTGAGAAACATTTTACAATATTTATGAACCTAAGATGTTCCTCTCAACCAATTTTTACTTTTTCATAGTTATCACACTCAATATTTCCTTTTTGCATTTTACTTTTTAAAAACCTATTGTGTTTATCAAACAATTTGTATAAATAGACCAAGCCTTTAGGAATTTTGTTTCATTTCAAATTGATGACATATTATTCATTATGTTCATATAAAATTCCCTCTTTTTATGTATGAGCTAAATATTCTCTATATAAGAAATCACTACCTTCAAAGTACAAATTTCTAAAAATGTCTGCTTTCTTAACGGAAGAGATAATCTGTTGATCATCATTGAAAACTTCTCAATTATTTACATTATCTATGATGCTTGGTTTGTATATTATTCTAGTTGTGTACTTTTTTATATTATATCTACATGGGTAATCATCAAAGAAGATGATACTATCAAAGCATCAGCTTTAGATTTATGTTCTCTAGGAATTGTATTGATAGAGAAAGCATCAAAGATTTTAATGCTATCTTATAATTTATTCCTATAATTTCATATATGATAGTTTTTCACATGTTATTTACCACTTCCATATTTCAAAAAATTTAAACATCACCCAAAACATTTAAATTATAGATTCCCATCGCTTCCACTACCTAAAAAGCCTTGTAAAAGTGCCTCATATTTAGTTGTATTGTTAGTACAATCAAACTACAACTTATAAGAAAAAACAAAAATTTCCTTAGATGGAGATATCAAGATTAATCCTTATCCTAAACCTATTGATGAACAAATACTATCAAAATCCATCATTCAAATGTCATTTAGATTTGATGACATGATTTCTAGTAACTCTATAACTTTTTTCTATCATCAAGAGATAGTTATTGATTCTTGCATCTTCATAGAAAATATCAGCTTTAGATCATCAACCATTTGTACCATGTATTTTTTTTCATTTTAGTTCCAAAAATTTATTTGACTCTTTTGACTGGAATCATAGCATGTGATAAATCTAGTTATATTTTGTCTCTCAATTCTTTGCAAAAATCTATACCCAAAAGAATATCATAATCCATTAGAATATCAGTAACCAAAGTATTGATTTTGATTCACTTTTAGGGAAAAGATGCTAAATCCACTTATGAATCCTTAAGATATCTAATGAGAGGAACTTGTTTTGCCTCCATGGAATAAAAATGCCCAAAGGTCTTAATGTAGGTTAGGCCAATAACATGATCAACTTTGGTAGGCATGAAATTATATGAGGATCTTGTGTTAATAATATAATTACTAACTTTGCATCCCTTGAGGAATAGGGAAATGTAGATAGGGTCAAATTTAATGGATTTAGAAGTGGTTACAGCCATAGAGTTGACTTTATTAGAAGCAATGGGGTTAATTAGGATTTTATTTTAATTAGCCTTTTTAGCATTTGGATTTTTGCCTTTGATGAAATCAACTAACCTATCCAACTGATCTAAATATGCTATTAAGTATTTAGCTTGTGACATCTAAATCTTAGTTTTTTTGACATGATCAATTATGTCAAAAATAGGTAAAGTTATAGAAGGGATCTTAATAGTTTGAGAAACATTGGCATTGGATGAACTACCTATCAATGGTTGTTTCCCTTTTTTTTGCAATGGTGGGGTATTTTCTCATGGGAGGATAACCTTTGGAGCTTCTTCCTATGAATCATTGGACTACTTTTTCTAATTCTAAGTTCTATTCAAAACTACAAAGTATTGACTATTAATATCTCCAACACTCTATTTATAATCATATTCATCTAAATTATATTCTAGGAACATGTTTATGGAGTCACCACTAGGTTCTTTAATTACACATTCTTAAAGTTCTAGATTTTATGATTCATTTTATTCTTCAACTTATTTTTATCCAAAAATTTCCTTGGTTTCTAAGACTATGTTCATCAGTGTATTAGTTTATTTTTAGGAGCCTCATATTCAAGTTTCAATTAAGGATGTTCTCATTAAAAAGGAACATAGTTCCTTATTGGAATATCTCAGTATGGAGCTATAATGTCCTTTTGAGGTAATTATTTTTTGAGGATTTTTATATCACCAACCATTTTATACAAGAGTTTTTCTATTGAATATTGTCCTAAAATTTGAGCCTTATTCTTTGAAGGTTCTATTTTGAGTTTTATAGACTTTATCATGTTGTCTTCGATGTCAATAGCCAATTCTTGGGCTACTTCCAATCTATTATTCTAGCTCTTCTCAATTGATAACATATTTTAGTTAATTGAGAGATGATAAATAATCATTTTTTATTTTCATTTATAGTACATGTAGTAGCTATTACATTATTTAACAACCTATTGAATTTAGTGGCAAATTCTCTCATTGGATCATAGACTTATTTTTTCATTTATGTAAGTTGGGAAAGCAAAGAATGATCATGTTTGGCTAGTTTAAATCTATTCTAAAATTTAATTTTCATGGTATTCTAGTTAATAATAGATCCTAGAGTGAGATGGTAAAAATAATTTTCAACTCCATCATGTAACATTTCAACAAATATCTTGACAGCAGCATCTTCATGCTTGACATCTATAATGCCACATGCAACATTAAATGATTTAAGGTGTTCATATGGGTGTTATTTTTCATCTCCATGAAATTATGGAAATTTCTTTCTTGACCATTTAGGAAGTTTATGTAATTATCCTAGAGACAATGGACTAATTAAATTTTCCCATGGTAATGTCATAGTTTGAAAAAATACTTGTAGGGAAATAACAGTTCCTAATAAGACAAAAACTCAAGTTACCAAAGTTCCTCTTTCAAGTTGTTTGTGTTTATTAGAGGTAAAGGGAAGGCTAGTTGTTATTTTTACCTTTATCTAATATTCACAACTCAAATTGGAGCTAGAATGTTATTGTAACTAATAAAAAAGGTCAAATTCACCTTTTAACTTACTACATTTAGTGAATCTCTTTTATACCAATTTGGAAGAAAGTTACTAGAATTGAGGTGCAGGTTAAAGTTGAAGAGCTCTAATATGGACTTATTTATTTTATTTTATGTGTATTTAATGCTTTTATCCTTTATTTTAAAACTACTTGATCTTCTTCTTCTTCTAATATTACAAATACTCTATAAAAATGTGTATAACTCATCATATTATCCCAAGTGAAATTTCTCAAATTTGTTGAAATATCCTCTTGATTTTGTATTATCCAATTGATGTTAGGCTCAAGAACTGGAGATTAAGGTACCTAAATTATAATGAGAAGAAACTTTAGTTGCATAAAGTCTTTAATTAGCTATATGAACTACTCTTCATATCTATCTCCTTGCTTGTCTTCTTGAAGCAATCTCAAAATTTCTCTCAACAATGGTAGAATGTATTTATTCTATATCTATTTCTACTCTAAAAATATTAAATTGAGTTTTGTTTATTCTATTGTCAAAATTTAACAATCAAAATATTTAAACTAGATCTTCTTTTGAAGTTTCATCTTAATTCAAACTAGGTTTATGCTTTTTATTCTGAAGGCTTAAAATAGTCATATGTGAGTTTACTAATTCTTCAGATACTAGATGAAATCTATGGGATTACCTTCATGCATAAATTATTTATAATCTTTTAGCACATTCTAACTCTTGATTTAGGATAACCGGGATAAATTAAAATTGAGTTATAAAGATTTCATCAAAATCCTAAAAGATTTATTTGAGGTTTAACACAATATTTAACTAAGTATATTGTTCAAAGTCTAACTCAAGATGTTGGATTGGTTATTCATATGATGGAACATCATATGTACTAGTATAATATAGGTGGCATGAAAGTTAGAAATGTCCCACAATGGGTGACAAAAACTATTGGCAGGAAAAAATTTCAAGAGGAAAAATTTATGACTTTTCATCAACAATGTGGAGAGCAAAGTCCATCTCTTGTTAATTGGTGGAGCTACCTTTATTTAAATCCAAAATATGAAAGTATTAAACATTTAAAAATAAATGAATGTAAATCATGGGGTAGTACTTTTGACCTAGAAGTATGAAAAATATTTTTTTAGAAAGGAATATATAGAGAGGAGAGATAAATAAGAGAGAAGTTTTAAGAAACAAAATTATCAAATTAGAAAATCGAGACTAGATAAAAGTGTTGAGATAAAATGTTGAATTTTAAAAGAGGAAAATATATCTCATTCAATGAGTTAAAAAGACATAATCACATCCTTAGAGATATGAAACATACATCAAAATACTATTTGACTTTGATAACAGAAACTAATAACCTTATATATTTTCAAATATAAATAAGTAATAAATTATCTTTATTCCTATAAAGATTTTAACATGTGATGGAAATGTAAATTATAACTCAAAATATAAACTTTGTAATCTAATCTCCTATTCTTAATAGTTTCAAATTCATAAGAATGGCAATGAAAATCAAATGCATTGAATTAATCAAAAGACATAATTCAAAATGTATTATTAACATAAAGTTTAGAAACACCTCTTTGTATTGACTATGAAGAGTAGAAAGATTGCTCTCCCTTTACAATGCCTTGATAAAATTATCTCTATTTTAAACCATTATTATGAATTCCTTACTTGTGTTTATAGGATTAAATTGGTGGTTATGGTGGAAATACACCTATTTTGCCTTTTTACAAAATTTCTAAAAAAAAAACAATGAGAAATTATAGCTTGAAATGGTGCAAAAAAATTTTAAGTATTTATCACCACTTAATAAATTAATTGGGTTTTTTTCAGTGCTTGCAAAAGCACATTATAAATTTTCATAACATGAAAAATCAAGTTGCCAAAATTATAAAGACAATTTACAAAATTACAATGCATATTTACAAGGGGGAGAATAGTGTAAAAACACAAGTTAAGTGAAAATAAATGATAGAAAAGAATGCATAAATAGGGAATTCAATTCTTCATTCTTCTTGTTATACTGATAATTATTTCCCTTTCAAGAAGTTGTCAAATATTTGGAGCAATACCCTAATCAAGTTTTCATTTATTCCATCTATGTGTGATCATAGGAATCTAATAAGGGGGGTTAGTATTGTGTTATTTCAATAAAATAAAAATCAAATAAACACACTAACACTTACACTCTTAGCCTACATACTAGGGAGAACTTAGTTATAAAATATAAATGAAAGCAAAACAAAAATATAAAAGATAATAACTCTTTTAACTTCCTTGGGAGCTTCAAATGATTTGTTGAGTATCTTGATCAACTTATGCATCAAGAAGTATTTGGAAAATGAAACTTGTGTAGATCTTTCTCTCATTGGAACTATGGATTTGATGTGGCTTGATGTTTCTTTGGCTTAATATTTGGGAATTATTTGGGAATTATAATATTATTATAAAGCTTGTGTCTCTCAAAATTAATATTATAACTTTGGCTCATGAGATCTTGTTGAAAATATTTATGCATAATAACTTTTCACCAAAATATAATATGGTTCAATAGGCAAGGCCTTGTATTTATAGCCTTCGGAGTTAACTCTCACTGAAGGTGAGTTAGGTTTGAGTCAAGGCTTAGAATCAGTTCAAACTAAACCTAGATGAGTCAAATATAACTTTAGTAGAGTTAGTAGTTATCTAGTAATTATGATTTGAAATTACTAGGTATGGATCTCAAAATTAGATATTTTAGGATATTTTCAAAGAGCTTGACAACTCATAAAGGTAATGATGAAAGGATGGAATATTTTGAAATTTTGAATTTCCTTTTTTAGATATTCATTAGTTTCAAATAGATAATTCAACTAGGCTTTTAATCTAGTTTATCTTGTTAATTAATTTTGATTATCATTTTAGCATTTCCAAGATTTGATTTATGTGTGCAAGTTCCCTACTTAATAAGTCCATAGGTCAAATTGACTGTTGTGATGTCACAAGGGGATTAGAGATAAATCTATGAGAGGTTATTATTACATATGATATAATACCCTAATTAGTGATGTCTCAATATGATTATGAGCTTTGATGAATGATACACAAGCAAATTTTGTACATTCAATGATTATTAGGTTTAATTTGAAATGGTTGGTAGGAGTCAGTTTGAAGTCTAGGTGGAAGCCAGTTGTGACCAGTTTTAAGTGTCTAAAGTTCTCCCATGTTTAGTAAGATGTTGAAATTTATAAGCATAGTAATGTATTATAAAATAATGAAAATGAACATTAATAAAAATAGTGATTAATTGAAGAAAAATATCCAAATAATGTTTAAGAAGCCTATAATGATTCCCCCTTGAGGGAGTGGCTAACACATACAATTCATGGATAGTCCCTCAAAAAAAATTAAGAAGAATGAAATTAACCCATGGGGGAGATTAATCTAATCGAGATAATTCTTGCATGCATTTATTTAAAAATTATCAGTTTGACTAAAGGTAGTTATAATTAGTAACAAAGGTTGAGACACTTATTTGTCCAAAGGTGGTTATAATTAGTGGCATAAACATATACCATAATTAGGGTGGATGAATTGAAACAATTATTTACCCACATGTAGTTATAATCATTAAGAGGACCTAGATTGAAAAATAATATTTGATTATGCCCCTATAGGGAAGATTGATAAGCATAACTCAAGGATATACTCTATCATACATATTCAATATGAGTAGGCATAAATGTAGATGTGATGGTGTAATGACTAAAGAAACCATAAACAACTAAGCACACAAGGATACATAAAGTGATAAAATAGATGATTATAAGAATAAAAAATTGATCAATGTTAAATATTTATTTATATTTGTGAATGTAGATATGCCCATCCTTATTAACATTGATACAACTAGATTGTTCAATGTGTTGATTTGATCAAGGAGGGTAGGAAGATTTTCCAAAGTTACCAAGAAGAAATTTCTATGGCTCCATTGCATGTTAGACTTCCTAAGCTGATTTTTGTTGTTGCACATGATGATATGCATCATAATATAAAATACTATGATAACTTGGTTGAAATATGCATAAAAATTGACTCCTAATCTAATAAATAATTGAAAACAATGTATTAATAATAAAAACCATGATGTCAATGTTGACATATGAATATTGATAATCTCAAGAATAATGTACAAGGAATCACCTAATGAACACATGTAAAATTAGTCAAGGAACAACAAGGAAAGTAAATAAATAGGTAAATAGAAAAATAAAAAACAACTAAGCAAATAAACACATAGAAAGCTTGAAAGTAAAACCAATAGAAAGCATCATGTCATTAACCAAGTCAGTATCTACGTGTGAAGTCTCAATGGAATGATAAATGTACGGTACCCCAAAGAAAGGATATATACAAAGGGAAAGTCACACCCCCAACATTACTGGAATGATTTGAAACTAGCAATGAATTTACCCCAATAGGGTAGATCGAGGATGACTAACTAGGCACATGTTTATAGATTTTGAAAATTTTGATTTTTTTTGGAATTTTGAGGTACCTTTACTCATTAGATATTCACAAGATACCACTCAAAAAATTATGAGATCATGGATTAGGTTGATTAAAAAATGGCAAGAGAATATAGAAAATGGGGGACTGAGGTGACCTCAATGTGAATTGAGCCTAGCCTACATATTACCATTAGGATCTCAAGTCACTATAGTTACACCCACACAAAAGGTGGGGATATCCAACTAGATAATAAAAAATTCACAAATTGAGGTAAATGGTCATGAAAATGAGAATATTAATGGCAAAATGATGTGATAATGCATGGTAAAAGGTGTTTTTCCTAATTTTCCCATATGTGGTTATAATTAGAAAATAGTAGCATAGATATATGATACTAATTTTCCCATAGGTGGTTATAATTATTAAGAAAATGTGGGATACTAATTTTCCCAAAGGTGGTTAAAATTAGTGGCATCATTCAAACATAAATGAAAGATAACTTGCTAGATCCATTGTCACACTACTATCATAAACTATCATTTAAACACATAATTCTAAAACTATTGAAACTGGATCAGAATCCCCTCATGAAATGTGGGGGAATAACCAAAGGAACCAAAATCAAAATTTTTGGGTAGGGTGTCTAAAAATAGGCTTTGGTTGATAGTAAAGGTATGATAAAATAGTATAGGGTATGGAATAAGGAAGATAATAAATGGTAATTAGATATAATGGTAATAGGAAATAGGGTTACCCACAAGTGATAAAGAAAATGGTAGGGTTAGAAACAATGGAAAATGGAATGGAAAATGTCAATGGAAAGGTAAATGGAAAGACAAAGGTATGGTTTGTGGCAAGGTAAATGGAAAATGGAAAAGGTATGTTTTTTTGCCAAGGTAAATGACAAATGGAAAAGGTATGATTTTTTTTGGACAAGTTAAATGGTAAGTGGAAAAGGTATCATTTTTGGTATAAAATTGAAAAGGTATGGTTTTTAACATGGTAAATGTTTCTGTTGTTATTTTTGATGTGTAGATGTACTTCTTGACTAGCATATGATATAACCATAATAGTCAATCATGTAAATTTCTAGCCCACACCTCTTCTAAATAGTTACTTTGTCAAGAAAATACTATAGATTTGGACTCCAATAATGTTGTTGTGATCTTCATTGGTATTTGATTATGTGTCCTTTAGACATCGAGACAAGATGTGTTTGTACTTTTTGTAAAGGAAATTATAGCCAAGGATGGTAGATAGGGATAAATATTAGATGATAGGTCTGATTTTGAAATGTAAAGGTGGATGATAATGGAATGTATAATGGTTAGGAAATAAATGATTATTGGGAGTTTTAGGCACACATAATGTTATTGATAACAAATTTGACATAACTTTGGTTTTGGTGGGGCTAAAGACTTATCATTATACTCTTGATAAGACCATTAGATTTTTATTATTATTTGGGATTAAGAGTAGCTACCATCTAATTATGTTATAGAGTGGAAGTTATATTGATTTCATTTTTGATAATGTCTTCATTAAGTATTAAATAATTATTTTGCTCATCTATTGTCACCTCAATGAGGTTTTCACCAATGAAGTTGTCTTGGTTATCCCATAGCACCTCTAAGAAGTTTTCACTAAGTAACATTAAAATTTGAATTTGATTGTATTATTTATCCTCAAATAAGGCTTCAATAGAATATACTAATTTTAAACTTTGATTGTCCCCTAGTGCCTCTAAAATGTTTCATGGGGATAGTTTTATTCTTATTCATGAATGTGGTTTTGGCTCCCCTGATATCCTATAATTAATATGTCTCCATGGATGTAGTTTAACAAGGTATGATTTTTTTGGTCCCAATCAACACTTGTGGGAGGTGGAAAGTTAATATAATGGCTAGGTTGGTTGGTATGAATGGTATTTGGAATGGTAATGGAATAGAAAGAGGCATGATAATCCTTGTAGAAGATACTAGGATAACTTGTGTTGGCACTAAATTAATCATCCTAAAAAATAGTGGAAGGATCAAAAATATATTAAAATTGATCCACAAGGAATGTGTAAATGATGTTGTAACTACCAAAAATGTATTCTAATTCTAAATCTAATTCTAACTCAAGGGATTCTAAATCCAATGTTGAGATTGACATCAATTCTAATTTTGATGTCAATCCAAGAATAAAATATAACTTTAATGTTGATTTTTCATCTAGTGTGGTTTCTTCTATAATTATGTCTTATTTAATGCTTGGTTTTGGATAAGTAATGGCCTATGATGCCATAATAGTCTCCACAAAGATTGGTTTGTCAAAGTGATGTTACTTAATGAGGGGGAAAAGGTTAAGAGACAAATTTATAGGGACTAGATTGTAAAATGGAGGCTATTAAAAAACAAGATAATGATTGGGGTAATGATTTGCCTAAAGGTGGTTATAATCATTAAGAAGTGACTCAGTAAAAACTAGTTTGTTAGAGTGAGACTCCTCGATAATGGGTATAGTAATAAAAGGTGATTCAATATAGGTTGACTCATCATAAATGGGTGGTTAAATAGAAAAATATTGGATTGGTTAGTTTTCTTATCTTTACTTTACAATTAGTTTTAAAATACTAGTTTTGAACATGTCTTGTTCTTCAAATGATTGGCTTAGTTTAAGAGGTGTTGATTGGATCAATTAGAGAAGTACTAATTGGTTTAGTTGTGGCTCGATGATCATCATGGGATTTATAAAGTGGGAAAATTTTGATAATGGATGAACAATGGATGATGTTTGGATAATGATAGGACTATCAAAGGCTAGTTCTTGGCTTAGTATAATAACTAAGACTCATCTAGTAATAGGGGCACAACCTTGTTGATAGAATGAGCTATTATACTTGGAAGAGCCTATAATGGTAATGGTAGGGCATTGTGAAGCTTGGTTTATATCATGAGCTTAAGTATGAGGTCCTAGAATAGTAATGGTAGGGTATTATGAATATTGGTTGCTCACACAAACTAAAGGATGAGGTCTTGATATGGTAACGATAGGGAGTTTCAAAGATTGGTTGCTCATACAAGCCAAAGGAAGGCTAATGGTATAGGTGGGGGATCTGACATGATGATTGGTGAGATGGTGAACATCATACATTAACCAACATAAATAAGGTATCACTACATACTACTCTTGAGGATCTAGACTTCTCCCCCCATATTAGGTATTATAAGTAGGATATAGATCTATCTCACAAACCACTTTAAAAAAAGGCTTAGATTTTTACAAACTCTAAAAAACAATGTCTAAAGTAAAAATGGTCCAAACATACTCTAACTTGGTCTATGTGGTGGAACTATATCAATAAAATGGTTTATGATAAAACTTGGTAAAATAGTCTGACATCAGAATGTCTAACATTTAATTTATCTCACAAAGGTCAAGTGGTTGAATAAAAAACAACATACCAAACTCTAAGTATAAAGTGTTCCAAACAAATCTAATCTAATTAAAAAAAATTATTAAGTCTTTTGGCAAAACAAGTCATAAAAGATAGGCTAAAAATAGGCATGTTCTAGGTCTTTTGAAAAATGCACAAAAGTTAGACTTTAAGCAAAATGAGGTATGAGATTTAATCTAACAAATCTAAAAAACTTTGGCATAAACTAGGCATTTGGATTTTAAACATGAACTTGTTCAATTGGTATAAGGCATGAAACCAAAGGAACATGGAAGATAGGCTATTTCTCCCAAATCTAGGCACAAACAATAGTTTTCAAATTGAATAAAGAATCAACCCAAGTTACACAACCCAAAAAGAGAAACATTTATGTTTAGGCCAAAATTACAAAAGGCAGAGGCAAAAATCAATAAATGTTTGGATTTGAACTTGTCAAGGTTAATTAAAAACTCAATTGAAAAAAAAAATAGGATGCTTTAGACAAACAATAAGCTAGACATGAATGAACAACATAATGGCACTAGGTAAAGATATAAAAGGCACATGAATTTTTGTTTCAAAATTGGAAACTTGGACATAAGATAAATAGGTTTATGAAACAAATCAAGAAGTGTAATGATGTTATCATAATCTAAATATGTAATCAATGGTTTGTTTCAAGACTTAAATGTATAAGCTTTCAATTGAATTGGGTAGTGTAATGACACCCTTTTTAATCAAATGGCATACACAAACAAGATTTATCAAAATACTAAGGCAAAGGTATGGAATCAAATGGGTGGCATAATTCCCCCTAAAACAAAGGATTGATGTATAAATAAGACTCATTTTGACATGGCATAACAAAAAAAATAGATAGTTTGACTCAAAACCATGCAATAAAAAGATAAAATGACATAAAAAACCTAAGTGTAATGTCTTAGATCCTAAAATTGAAAAGGTTATATAAAATTATAGAATTCCATCAATATAATCATTCTCGGGAGGATTTTAAGTGTTATTCCAAAAATAAAAGTTCATGAAAAATAGGGTTTTTAGGCCCCCTCTTCTCACAATAGTTTTTACTATGATATGTAACTTTGGGTTACTCACCTTGCATCAATAGTTTCTACAAAAAGTGAAGTTATTCTAATCTATCAATTTTTGCATATTTCTAGATGGTCACAAGTGTGGCTAACATGAAAGATGTAATCATTTTAATTGGAACCACATAAATAGGCTTGTTGTAAAAATTTCCTATCCTTTTCATAACAACACATCCATCACTTTTTGAGTGTAGTGTGATGTCTGAGTTGCCCCTACAATCTGAGTTGGAGTACCACTAATGGATCTTGTTTTAAATTCTCAAAACAAGCATCCCAGCTAGTTACCCTTGATTTATATACCCCACCATAGAGTGGGATTGCAATGATGATGGGAGATTAATTCCCAAATCAATGCTTACATAAAGATCCCATGAGGATGTGACGAAATCCCACTCACAAGCCAAAATTCATGAAAATCAAATACAAGTGAAAAGACATTAAGGTCATGTTTGGGTCACCCAACCCTTACGGATATGAGGAGGGCCTTAACAATGTTCTTTTCACACTTTTGGACTAAAGTGACCAAGGTAAATAATGAGTGATTTTGGTTACCTGAGTTACCTAAAGGGGATGGGGGAGAGAATACATGCATCAATCATTTTTCTAAAATAAAAAAAATTTAAAAATAAATAATAAAAAATCAAACTCTTAAGAGTGCTTATCTAGTGTGAGAGTTCATTTTAATCACCAAAATGAAGTGCATAGTGAAATTTTTGGCCCCTTGACCTTAGTTTGTTTAAAAACTTGAAATTTTTTGAAAACATATAAGACATGAAAATAAACTAGGATTATTTTAAACACCAAAGACAAAGTGTACAAGATTTAACCACATTTAAACTTAGCCTTTTCCACCTTAGGACCTATAATTGTTAGAGGATTTTTACCTACTTAGAAGCCCCAATGTGAATGAGAAAATAAGATTTAAAAATTTACTCTCAGGTTTCTCTTTTTTTCCTATCGTAGAGATCAATGTTGATACATGCAAGGATTGATGATAGTCTATAAAAATGGGTGTTAGTCAGTCATAGATGAATCAATGTCAGTCTCTGTGTAAACTTTGTTTCACTAAAAAATAGAATAGTGAGAAACAAAGTTAAAACTCAAATTTTGAAGATTGTCAATCATCCATTAACAAAATTAAGATCTCTATATTAATCCCTTTGCATGTATAGTATGCTTGACATCCCACTAGGTGTACCATTTTTTATCATATGAATTCAAGAAGGAAGGTTAGTATAGTGTTATTTCTAGCAAATAAAACTCAAATAAACACACTAACACTTACACTCCTAGCCTAAATACTAGGGAGAGCTTATTAACAAAATATAAATGAAAGTATTAAAAAACACAAAATATAATAACTCTTTTACCTTCCTTGGGAGATCCAAATGCTTTTTTGAGTGTATTTCTCAGCTTATGCATCAAGAGGTATTTGAAAATGAAACTTGTGTGCTCTTCTCATTGGCACTATGGCTTTGTTGTGGCTTGATGTTGTTTTGAATTAATATTTTGGAATTATAACACTATTAAAAAGCTTATCTCTCTCTAAATTAGCATTATAACTTTGGATTATGAGAGCTTGTTGAAGATATTTGTGCATAATAACTTTGGACCAAAATAACTTATGGTTTAATAGGCAAGGCCTTGTATTTATAACCTTAGGAATTAACTATCACCCAAGGTGAGTTAGGTTGAGTTAAGGCTTGGAATGGGTTTAAATTAAACCTAGTGAGTCAAATATAACTCTAGTAGATTTTTAAAATTTCAAGCAATTATGATTTTTAATAATAGGCATGGCTCTCAAACTTAGATATTTTAGGACATTTTCAATGAGCTTAACAACTCATAAAGGCCATGATGAAAGGTTGGGATATTTTTAATTTTTGAATTTACTTTATTAGATATTCATTAATTTCAAATGGATAATTCAACTAAGATTTTGATTTGGTTTAGCTTGTTAATTGATTTTGATTAGACTTTTAGCATTTCCAAGATTTGATTTAAGTGTGAAAGTGCCCCACTTAATAGGTCCATTGGCTAAATTGGTTGTTTTGATGTCATAAAGTAATTAGAGCTGAATCTATGAGAGGTTATTGTTGCATACAATAAAATACCCTAATTAGGGATGTCTCAACATGATTTTGATCTTTGATGAATGATACACAAGTAAATTTGGGACAATTAATGATTATTATGCTTAATTTGTAATGGTTGGTATGAATCAATCTTTAGTTTAGGCAAAAACTAGTTGTGACTAGTTTTAGGTGTCTGCATAGGCAACATGAAAATGAAACTATCTACAAGGAAAAATATAAAGGAAACTATGTACAAGTAATAGGAGAACACACTAACTAATTAGTCTTAAAAGAGACTCACTATCAAGGTGACATATATCAAGCAAAGGAAGAGTGACCTCATATGCTATGCAAAAAAGTATTTGAGATCTAGGAATTAGATGTACTAAATAATCTATAGCTTAATCTAATTACAAAGTGTGGCTATGAAATTGTGGAGATAAATGAACTAGCTTGTGAACTTTAGGGCTCTTGGAGACCCATCTAGTGGAAGAAGTTGTAACTAGCATAGATGCTCTATGCATATTATTGTGGGGACTCAATAACATTGATATGGGTGTGAATGGGGTAGAAAAAGGCTCTCTATAATCTATAACATGTCTCTAAATTAGGGGTATATCTAATAAAGGTCTCTGTGGGAGAGTGTGTATAAATGGTAATGCTATATAAATAGACCTCACTTATGTTGGTTGATCAAATAATATTTGAGGTGTATTAATATATGTAACTATTACTAGTGACCATTATGTAACTAACTATGGAGTAGGGAAAGGATAATCATATGAAAGGCCCTGAAATGTAACAACTTGATTAGCATGTATATATTTGAGACATCTATGTATAGTGGAGGGGATGGATTTGAATCTATTTTATCCAAAACCTACATAATACCATATCAATTTTTCTATCACTATGTACAACTATGAATTTGGTGGCCACATGTGCATGACCAACTTGTAATTGAAGTATGATCTCCCCAATGGAACTCTAGACATGGCCGCTGAAGCCATGAACAATTATAACTATCAAATAAATATCCTAATTTGAATATCCCAAGTGTTTTATAAGTGTAATAATACACATTATGATGCTTGACCCAAAGTCAACCATGACACTATGAATAAGATGATGATCAATATAGGCTTGTACAAAGGGTGTATATAAATTTTAGTCATCATCAATGATATCATATTCTGAGAATGTGATAAGAGGATTAACTAGAACTATAGTATGATACAAACTAATGATATTATGTAGAGGGTGTGTGTCCATTATATGAGTATGATAAGATTCTAGTGGTGGATGCTCTTGATAATTATGATGAACACCCAAGGTGTCTATTATCTCATTGGTCATATACTTTGGAAATGGATCAAAAAATATTTCAATTGTTTTTACTTCAGTCAATTATTTTTTGGGTGTTTTTATAGGAGTACTCACATCAATGATATTATCCTTTATCAAATCTTGGATTTTATGTTGTAAGTTGATGCATCTATTCATAGTATTACCGAGTACCCTATGATAATCACAAAATTCATTATAATCATAATTATTTAGAATAGGACTACTTTTATTAACCTATTTAATGGGAGGGAGAGATATTACATTGCATTCCAAAATTTGTTGGATAACATGAGCTAGAAGTTCAGGAAGATTCATAAAAGGTTTCCTTAAAGGAGATGATAAAACTAGATGAGGAGCTATCTTTGAGGCTATGTTGACTATTGTCTTTTACTCATTCTTGTTTTCATTGAGCCTCACTTTATATAAGAGTTTATTTTAACTTTTTTAATCCAGAATTGGCTATTGTAGGTGGGGACAATTCAAAACTTTGCTTCAAGTTTTATTTAACCTTATTGATGGCCTTTAAGAGTCTTGGTGTTGGTCTTATTAGCTAGACTTTATCATAATAAGATATCTTGTGAAGTGTTTGGTCATATTAGGGTCCATTAAATTTTTTATACAAGTGATCAATCCCATAGTATTGTAATTCATCCCTTAATGAAGGTATTATTTTATTTTTGGAGAGATTAAGGTAATTTTTACAATATTAAGGTAATTATCTTTTTTGTCTTGTATTTTTTAAATCATATCCATGTCATGTTCAAATTGGTTAAAGGGGTATAATGATAAAATAAGTATTTTAAGGTCATGTGGTACATGTAAAAATCATTTTTTTATACTTATTTGGTCTATACAACTAGAAAAATGATGCTCATTTAATTCTTATAACGTTACTCACCATTTAAAGTGTTTTCTAGCTCATTTTCTAATGTGCAAGGAAGCAATAATGTAATATATGGAATGAAAATGATATTTTAACATTTATCCACATTTTTAAAATCTTTAAGATACTCCATGAACACTTTTTCCTCATCTTTAATAGAGTTCTAGGCAAAATATGGTTATTTTCATTGTTAGAAAGGGGTATATTGAGGCATTATTGTAGGTTTTCGAAGTGAAGATGATTTTAATGAACCTATAAAGATTAATCCATCCTCCTCAGGTCATATCCATGTTCATTAGTGTGTAATAGGTCTAAAAATGAAAAAAATCCCCTCCATTTCTCCATAGATCTCTTTACAAGCTAGTGAGGGTTATTTTCAAATGCTTGGTTCATGAAGGATAAAAAGAGTTAGATTAAATTATATTAGGGTAATATATGTGACCCTATTCCATAAATATTACATTCATTATTTTTATATTATATTGGTTTAGATTTATGAACCATTGTTAACAAGAAAAGTTCTCTAAAACCCTCCTAAAACCCCACTAGCTTAGTTTCAGTTAGTTTTATGAAACATTTGGAGCTCATTGATAATAATGAAGGATTTTTTTAACTCTTTTAATATTAAATTTATCTCACAACATCATATGCAACATTTATTTGGCATGTGTGAGTATTGTGGTGATAAAAAAGGGTTTTTTGTTGATTTGTGAAGGTGATAGGTAGGATTTTGATGGTTTTATATGATTATTTCCCCAAGTAGATTTTAAAAAGCCTCTAAAAACCTATCATACCTCATATCACTCTATTTAAGTGGAAATAAAAAATAATTAAGGATAAATTATAGATTATTAAGAACTTTGGCCTTAGTGTTCTTCAACAAGTATATAGGTATGAAAAAGTGAATACAGGCCTATGATCAATAAAAAAGTTTCCAATATGTTTTTGGTTAATAAATTCTGATTAAAAAGTATAAATTAACCTTGATATGTCTATATGAGATCATCCAAACAATGAAGATTAGTCATGTGATGAAAATAGGAGATATGAGCTTAAAATAATCACTCATAAGCCTATCTATAGGGTAAGAACAAAATGCCAAATTTTATAGGTTTAAATGAGTTTGAGAAACTTATTAAAGTGTGTGAAACCAATTAATGATATTTTATAAGGTAAAACCATGCAAATATTGAGCATCATGTGGATTGTACCCATAATGTTCACATACAACCCTACAAGATAAGAGAGTTGTATAAGCAAACATCATTGAGGTTTTGAGAAATATTATAAGTAAAATGAGTATTGATAAACTTAATGTTAGAGGACATAGGAATCATAGAGATACCCATCAATAAAACAAAATCTCAATTTGTAGGGTCATCCTTAATGTGAATTTACAGGGTACAGACCTAAAGAATATCATTTTAGTGTTTGCAAATAGGAATTAGGTGTTTGAAAGAATTTGAGGTGTTTTAAAGTGGTTTTTTAAGTTTGAAAACTAATATAAAATTTCAAACATATGAAGATAGGGCTTAAATTATTAATTAAATCATCATAAATATTTATGTTGAGATAAATTTAAACCTACAAGTCTACAGACCTATAGATCTATATTCTCAACTTAAGAGAGCTAACTTTATATGATCTATGAAGAATGAATGGGGATGTGAGATCCATGGTAATATGTTATTAATTTATATGTGATATTATATAAGGATAATAATTTAAACAAAAATATACTTACTTGAGGTCTAACAAACATCAAACCCCAAAAGTGCCTTCAACCCTGCTAAAGAGCTCCTTCTAGGAGCCCATTTTGAAGAATGAGAGGAGAGTATGAAATATGTGAATTGGAGTTTGGGTTTGGATTAAAAATAAAGGTTTATGGATATATCATATACCATTTATTATTTTTATAATTATTATATCTTGATTTAAAATACCTAGTAATACCTACAACTATGAGATAGTCCAAAATGTACATAAAATTATAAGAAATTGGCATGCTAGAGAGGTACAGAGAGTTTTTCAAGATAAAAAATGGTTGGATGAGTTTATTAATGTTTTTTAAGACATAAAATAGGTATTTTATTTTATTTAAATTACCTTTAATCCTAACATTACAATTTTCTCTTCTCTTTGCCTCAACCCTGTGCAAAACCAACTAGGGCTAGAAAACATTTGTTTGGCATAACTTGAATTATAAACCTTAGAATGGATTGAAAATTTTACACAAGAAATTATTTTTGTGTTTTTTAAATATTAATATATGGTATTGTATGGTCTCTAGTACTATAATCTTGCATTAGGCCTAATTAAGCCTAATTGGGAAAGATGGTGGTTGAGATAGTGGGTCTACCATAGGAGTTAGATCATGAAATTTGGGATGAATATATAAGGGGATAAATGGTAATAAAAATTACTTTCAGTTTACATATAATTTTTGTGTATATTTCAAATAGGGCTACAAGTAATAGGCCTCAAGAGAATAAAACATGAGAACTATGAGAGATTGTAGAAAAAATGTGAAAATATGATTGGATAGAAGTATTTAGTATATTTTGAATGCAATTCAAGTAGTTAGTTTCCAAAAATATGACTTATCACTTCACAATGACTCCAAATGGGTAGTTTAAAACAAGATGGATGAGTCAGTAAGGCAATGAAGTAAATCCTATGCCACCTTGAGAGGAATATCATCAAACCAATTACACACATGTTGAAGGAGTTCAAGACTATTTATTAACATACCTTATTATTTGTAACTTTATCCTTCATGAAGTGACACTTTTCATGGGCTTCTCTAACACTCTTCTCTCTCTCTCCTTATCATTATCTTCTATATGTATGCCTAATTTGGATTATAAAGGGATCCTTCCACTAGGAGTATGGCATAACCCTGATATTTTATATGCCTATTTTTTAATAATATGACTAGTTTTAACTCATATTATGGTTGTATGTAGTGTATACCTTGAATGTTTGATATGATCCATCATAGATTAGGTTCATCTTGGCTTCTATCTCATTCTCTTTACCTTAATTAAGTTTTACTCATTGTTTTAGGTTGTGAAGAGTGTAATTAGGGGTTATATATGGATTAGAAGTGGAAAATATCTTCCCTTGTAATTTAATATTAACTTACCTCTTTTCAAAGCAATGATGTGATAGAAATTTATTAGGAGAAGTGTATGTTATTGTAGTCCTACAAGTCTTAGTGAACATGTAGATCAATGATAGTGGTCATAAAATTGATACATCAACTCAATTTTATTTTATAGCTTTCTCTTACCCTTTTCCATTACAATATATATTCTTATTTTGTAGTTAAAGGTGAGAGCATCAAGGGAGCTAGCCCTATCTATGGGTTTAATCCACTCTTTAGGTCAACCACAACCTAGGATTGTTCCCATTTTATAAATTAAGTGAGGATGCTTGAGAAACCTCCTCAAGGGTTAAAATTTTGATGATAACAACTCTTATTAGTGTAATCCAATCTAGTTGTGTACTTTAACTTTCCCATGGAGAGAAGTTTGACTTTTTGTTCCTTCACTGTATGGCATAAACCTATAAATGATGGAAACCTATTGAATAATATAGATTCATGTAATTCTAGTAATAATATTTTCTTGAATATGTATTGAAGTTATTTATCTACTATGGGGCTAGTCATCTTCACTAATATGGTTTTATATCTCAAGACATATTCAAGTATTGGCTCATGAGCTTTTTTATTTAGTTGAGAAACTTGAGCATATAAAACTGTGTCATTGATGTTGATCAAGAAGTGTGCCAAAAACATAATTTTTAGTGGACTAAATGTTTTAATGGACTGATTATTGGGATTAAGGGAACCATTGTAATGCATATTCATTTAAATAGTGAGGGAATAACTTGGTTAAGAGCCAATCATTAGACACGTATTCTAAATATGTTGCATTAAAATTATTTAGATGATGCTCTGGGTCACCCCTACCATCATAAAGAGTAAAATTGGGAGCCACAAATATCGATATAAAAGGAGTTTCCTCTATATGATATGTCAATGGTGTATGTTGGAGAACATGAGATTCCAAGGCATGAGATGGTCTAGTGGCACCCTGCTCAATATGTAACACCTTGACCTATAGACAATGGATCTCTTGCCTAAGGTATTTAAATATAGAGATGAGGGATGTATAATATCCATAGGAGGTGTTTCCACTAGTGATATTTGGCTTGTTATAGTAATTTATTATATAATCTAAGTTTCCCCCATAGTAGGTGTAATAATATTAACATATGTGGGTTTAGATGATAAACCAAGTGATGTGTTTTTTATTTCCAATATATCTTGAAAAAATTAAGCATGATCATGGGGATATTCCTAAATTATATCTCTAAAAAATTGTAAAATCCCATCCTTATTGATTATAATATTTTCATTATGGAGGGGGAGTGTGTCCTGAGTCTCATATTGTGTAATATTAAGATCTTGATTTTATTTCTCATGTTATGATGTATTATCATTTAATTCCACATAATTATGATGTGAATGATCAATTAGTATATTTTTTAATTGGTATTTTATGCATGGTATAATCTTGAATGAAAGGAATTTAGGTATGCTCAATAGGATTACCACTAAGCCTAGAATTTATTCTTAAAGGAAGATATATAAGTTTTTTAGATGGAAAATAATAAATTAAATGAAAGAGTAACACTAAAATAATATATGAAATTTAAAAATCCTAACACAAAAAATGTATATAGTAAAAATAAGGATACAAACCCTATGATCATCTAGGGTTAGGGTTTGGGCACTATTTGAAATAATTTGGGTTCACCAAATGATTAACTATTTTGGGAATTGATGTAAAACCTTAAGTAGATAACATATATAAGTATGAATGCAAATTTGAATGCTTTAAGTGTGAATTGAAACTATAAATCTATTTAAAACTAAGCTCTGGTGATGTTTTATATGGATTTATATAGAAATATGGGTAAATATGGATCAATAATCTTAATTTCCACACCTATTTCTAAACTTGTTCATGATAATTTCCATCTAAGAAATAAATGAATGAGATTGGTCTTTATATATTGTTTTGATGTTTATCAATACATGAAATGAGTCTAAGAAAACCCTAATATGCTTCAAGGAGTGTAAACATATATTTTATGGGTGAAATAAGTTAAGGTTTAATAACGCTATCCCCTTTTCCTATAATACATTATGTTATAAACCAAAGGGGCTACACTATTGTCCATGTGGTTGGTACATATGAAAAAGTATAGGGGATGCCTATGTGATGGATTAATAAAACTTTTGGTATATTTGGGCATGGTATAGATGCGCATAAAGGTTGGAAAAGGATTAAAAGATGCCCTAAGATAGGTCTAGGGATGAGTTAAAGATAATATGGTCTTAAGTGACACTCATTACATTAAATGACATTTTAGATGACTAAAATTAAATATAAGATAAAGGTAAAGTACCCATTTCAAATCAAGGGGATATACAAGATACTTTAAATATATAAAATACTATATCTTAATCAAATTGATTCCAATATGGTTATCACCAAAAATCAATTACAGACTCACATAAAGCAACATGTATAAGAACTATTACCAAGACAAGACCAAACATCTTCAAAAAAATATTTCTCAACAAATGAATTTAAAATAAAGATTAAACATCTAATATTACTCCAAAAAATATGGTTATAAAAGAGTTAAATATTAACATTCTTACTATATGGAACCTCTCATTATTAAACCACTTATACATAGTAAATAATGTATTAGTATTGTAGTTACTCAGTACAAGAAGCCAATAGATGTAGTCTAGATTTTATAAAATACCTTAAGTATGATAAATAAAATCTCAATAAATATATAACACCAAAGAAATGAATCATATCTATCATATTTCCAATCATTTTTGGTCCTAAATTATGTTTAACATTATTTCACATTGATCCTACTTTAGAGAAATACAATGTAATCATTGGCATATCAATGCAAAGATTAATAGGAGTTAACTTGAGCACCAATTATGATTCTAAAACATTTAATCAAGATAGTTCCATGATAAAAATTTCAAAAAAGAACATAATCACAACACAAGATCACACAACAAGGCATACTCTATAATAAGTATTTTCAATATAGTTATGATTTATATGTAGTATAATGAATCATATGGATCTAAAAAATGGCATCCTATTCTGATTGGTGGTATATCATAAAATGAAGTAGGAACATGTATATTCTTATCTATCTTAATCATTCAAGATACATTGTTATGACTCATTTACACATACATCTAGGGCACATAGTTTGCCTTCTTATTTACACACTATGATTTTTTACCTTATTGAGAATTGTTAAAATATATCCCTCTTCCTCTATTTATAAAACCTTACTTATTAATCAATATTAAATTCCAATATTTCTATAAAAAATGGTAAAAATTCAAACAAATTGGAAAACATCCCCAAAAAAGTCAATATTTTCAAAATTTTACAATCAAGACCTGAATTCATTTTCAAATGTTTTTAGCTTACTTATTTCCATATGGTTTTTATTATATGTTATTATATTTCAATTTTCAATACACATTTTTGTTTTTCACTCCAATCTACTCCTTACCACAAAACACCCATGAGGCTGGGCATTCCTTGAAAAGGAGAAGGCGAGGATAATTATGGACTTTTGTCCCCAATTTTAGGACTGATCTAGGATTATCCCAAGGCACAACTATAGTTATTGGAATTCAAAAATGGAGTATCTATGAATAGTCTCCAATAAATGCACTATTACTACCATATTTTCAATACACTATACTTCAAATAGGTTAAGGATAGGTATGAATACTTAAGTGTTGGGATTATTATTTCTAAACACAATGAGAAAGGGGAATTTTAGATCTAGTAAACAAACATAAAAGAGATGGAAGGGTAAGGTAGAGAATGGAATCCTATAGGTATATAATGATATCAATGTGATGGTCATTGAACCAAGTGACTCTATGAAAGTAATACCATTGTAAACCAAGTTTTATTAAAGTTATACCTCTAAAAACATATAGTGGGGAGAGTTTGAGGGATTAAAAAGTATGGATTCAATCCAATTTACTACTAAATATTAGTACTAGGGGTTTATTTTCTAGGACACATAAACACCATATGATAATTTACATCTATGGACATAAATTATTAGCACTACCAAAAGAGAAATTAAAAAATTCACACAAAGATTATAATAACTAAGTACATCATAATCACAGAATATATATAGTAATAAAGTGTTAATCCCATTAACATAGTACTATTGATCATTTAAACTTGAATATGAAATAAAATTGAACATAAGAGAGACCTTTTTGTAGAAAATAGAGATTGTATTCATTAAAAGAGTGAAAAACTACTAAAATAATCAATCTATGCCACTATTACAGTCTAGAGTGAAGAAGGAAATGTAGGTGAAATCCTAGAAATAATCCAACAACACTTTCAAGAAAATTTTGGTTGACCCTAAAATACAATATGGCTCTTTTATAAATAGATGAGGATTGGGGCTCACCTCCAAAAATCATGAGGATCTCATCTTGGGCCATTATGGCCACTCATTATAATTAAAAATATATTTTAAAATTTAAACCAAAATAAATCCCAAAAAGCTACAATATATCTTCATGGGACCACTAGATAACACATAAAGGTGGCTAAGAGGCATCAACTCTTAATTACCTCAATTAGGCACTCTTATCTTCCAATGTGGTTATCATGAGGTTAAAATCCTTGTCCATCTTTGCCATGTTCATTGGAGGCTTCCTAAACATCACCTTAGTTTGAGTTACTAGTCTTTAGGATATTTGTAAATCTAATTACATTAAGGCTTGAAATCTAGAGACTTAATTAATGCTCACAGTGGACTGAGTTGATAGGTCCAACACCACTAAAATATTTCTTGGTTTGCCTTGGACACTTTCACCCTCACCAAAATATTGACCTCCTTGAAGTAGTTAAATATCTTATTCTCACCCTCTTCCAAGGGTTATGTTGAAATGTAGGCCAAGGCTAACCACTCCTCCATTGTTTCTCTCATGTTCTTATCATAGGTTTGGTACAACCCCAAATCTAAGGTTGGCATCAATTTGAGCTTTGGGAAAATTCATTTTTTTACCATTACCTATAAATGCCATCATTTCTTGTCAGTTTTCATGATCTTATGCATGTATTCTTGTGTCTATTGTATAATTTCATTGATCATATCTTGAGTCACCACTACTTTCCCAAGGATTAATAAAATTAGTATGAGGATGTACTTGAAATTCATAATTAGTTTGATGGGGAACATAATCTTCACTTGGGCCTCAAGAGTTTGAACTTATCTATACATGTTCTTAATGAGTTTCTTGGACATGTCATGGATGGCTCAGAGGATGAATAGTGGGTCCTTAGCCATCTTAATTTTTCTAGTAGTAGTCCCTACCTTAATGAAGGGAGACATATATTGATGGGTTTTCCATATCATCAGGCTCCCCTCCTAGATGAATATCTAAGTAAGAGGCCTCTTCATTCTCCTAGAAGCTTTGTAAAAACTAAATTGTATGTTTAAGTCACCTTAGACATTCATTTGTGGTATATGTGACCCTAAGACCATCTTTCTGATTGTAAGGGTGTAGGAGGTGTGGTTAAAATGATGTTGAAGGGTGGAGGATGAGGTAGAGGGGAGATGGGGTAAGTGGAGGGAGTGAAAGAGGAAATTAATGTAATTAAATGGGGTATGGGGCTAGAATGAGGTAAAACTAAAGGGGAGGACCATGGTAAAATTTGAGTTTTCCATTATTCTTGGGTGAGATTCTCCTCAGATGGGATTGCCCCTTGGAATAGGTCATGGAATGACATGATGAGATAGGCTAGTTAAAGGTGAATCAAATTGGGAATTAGGTAAGGGAGAGAGGATTTTTGGGATACAATCATCAGGATCCTACTTCTAGGGTTGGAAGTGTCATTGAGACCTATAGAGGAGGTGGAGCTAGAACTAATGGCCTTAAGGCTAAAGCTAGAGTACGGGTTGCCTTCTATTTCTTCCTCAGCTCTTTCCCAAGTTGGCTTTGAGTGTTATGGTAGATGGCCCAAATATGATGGTGGGGATTATAGGAGATAATAGTGGAGGAAAAAATCTATGGAGGGGAGAATTAGGCTAACAAGAGTAGGGACTGAGAGGATTTATTTTAGAGGTGGTAAGCTTCCAAAGGTTGTATTCACACCTATTATTGAGGTCATGCCCATGGGAGGCACCAAGAGGAATCTAGGATATGATATGGGAGGAGCATAAGGGAATGAATAAGTGAGGATTCTTATAAGGATTGAGGCTAAGGGTACTTGGTTGAAATATAGAACAAAAGAAATTAGAAATAAAGGGGCATATCCAAACTAGTGGGCATTAGAATAGTGATTTTGAATGCAGTGGGAGAAAGGGTGGAAATTAAATAGGAGGAGAGGGAGGAGTGAGAAGGAGAACCTAAATGGGTTATTTTTGGGTGCCTCATTTGGTTCTCACTCTTGAGCTACTAGCTACATCAAATATTACAGGCTATAATGTTGATGGTTGAGCAGGCTACACTTAAGCTACATAGCATTATGTAGTTTAGGCTTAGCTCTGCTATAACCTATTTATTGGTAATGCCAAAGGAGGTGGAGGTGAAATTTTTTGTGAAACTAAAGGAGATAGAGGTATAGGTAGAGCTATAGGATGCAAGGCCACTATTAGATGTGGAGTAAGAGCTATGGTTAGATCTTGAGGAGGAGAAGGTAGTAGAGTTCCATACAAGATTCTTTAGTATATGGATAGAGATTTTAGGGTCAAGTCTTCTATAGATTTATCAATATATAGAGTATTTATAGAGGGTCTTTCCTAAGCCTTCTTCCATTTTTTCTTATTCTTCACTAATATCCAAGATAACACATCGTAGTCATCAATGGTATTTAAATAGAGCTCATCATCATCTTCATCTCGATGGCTATAATTGATGTTGAGCCAAGTTGAGTATTACACCAAATGGGCCTAAATCACCAATTTAAGGTCCCACTATTGAATCTTAAATTTTATGAGGGTGAAGGAGTCTCTCAAGACTACCATCTTTTGTATTGAAGGGAATTTCCTATAGACATGGCCCTATATGGTGATAAAAAACTACAAGTACACCTTCTACTGACATTATATGTAAAACCTAAATATGTTATTCACCAATTGATAAGAGATCTCCTATTCTAATAAATGGTTAGGTACATAATATGGTAGGCACATGGGTCTTGGAAGAAGCTCATAACTCAAATCATTGTGTCATCTTTATACAAACATTAGTCCCTAAAGGCTATGATAGAGTCTTAGATTATCTTCAAGAGCTAAGGCATTGAATCTTCATTTACCACCTAGTACACCAATAGGTAAAAATGGTCATAAACATCCCAAACATGTTGGTAGAATTTGTATTCATACAACTTGTACAAGACCATATGGATGGTTGAGTCATCAATAACCTATGTAGGAAAGACTAAAGACTTAAATGAGAGCATCCCATAAATTATGCAAAGTAGGTAGATAATCATGTATAATTTACCCCCATTTCAATCATATTTAATGGCATGAAACAACTTGAAGTTGATCAAGTCCCTAATGTCTAGGATGTCAGATAAAGTTAGGATCATGTACATAAGGGGCACCCATAGTTCCTTGACATGTTGGCATTCTAGGTCTCTGAGAAGTTGGTTTAGTAGGATCATGCCTACTTATTTATAATATTAAAATCTATTAACTATGTAGGAATTAATAATTTTCTTATTAACCCATTTGAAGTTAGATTTATTAGCCTAGTCATGGAGGATGTCATAGATATGGTAAGTGTCCATCCAAGATGAAATTGTCATTGCATCATATAAGAAAGATAAGTCCAGAGGGAGTGATACACCTCAAAGGTGTTAACAAATATATTATAAATATAGTGCTTAGAGGTGGGTGAGATCTCATAATCATTGAAAATGTCTTATTTATGAATAGCCTTATGGAGGATGTAACCTAGTAGGTTAGCACAAGTAAATGTTGTTGTTTTGCCTACAACTCTATGGAGTACACATCTTTTATAATATTTAAGGGCATCCTCATACTCAAATAATTGGCTATTAACATTAGAAAAATATTTTGGTACCTAATAAATTACTTTAAATTTGTCATTATAGTGTTGGTACTTGGTTAAACCATCAGCTAACATGGTGTCCTAGTACTTAGGATCAAAATTTAGGTTTGATGATGTAAACACCATTAGAGTAGGATAGAGGGGGAAATTAGGAATCTTTAGGCATCAGAGGCATGAGATACAAGGGTTCTATGCAACTTTAAAGGTAAGGACTCTAAGAATTATTCTAAGGCAAAAATGGTAACTATTAATAAGATTATCTTAAGCTTTATAAGTTTATGCATACATATCATAAATTATTGGCATTTGGTGACTCACTTACTGTGAATTTGAAATAGATTTGGTGGATGGATTTTCTCTCTTTATTTCTAATTCTAGAATTGAATTTAGATCTCATGATCTTCTACCACTAGCTGAATATAGAAATGATGATGTGATGTTTTAAAAACTATTTAATCATGTCTATCTCCAACATTTTTTAATGCCCAATGCATGCTAGGCACATAGTCATGTCTTTGAGAGGCCCCTCAACTAACTCTTACATTCTAACATGTGTCATTCATTTATTGGTCCTCTTATTAATGGTTGACACCAAGGCATGGTTCTGCACTCCATGTCATTCCCCAAGGTTGGGTGACATGTCACTTAGGGACACATGACACATATTAGTCAGCATTCAAGTCTCATATTTACTTCATTATAATATTCCTAATTCACAAGTGGTAACTATTTCATCTTTTCATTATATGACATGGAAAATTCCCATTTGATTAAGCTCAACCAAGATCTAACATCTCTTATAGGTCTAGGGGATTGACCTCTCTAACTCCAAATGATGTGGAAAGTTCCCATTTAGATAGCTCTTCTAGGCTATGATAGATTTGATAGGTTTATGGGAATGGTTTTTCTAACTCCAAATGATAAGGAAAATTCCCATTCAGTCAAGCTTTCTTAGGCTCTAACATCTCTAAAAAGTCTATGGCACTAAACTCTCTAAATAAAAATGATGTGGCAAATTCCCATTTGGTTTATCTCTCTCAAACTCTGATAGGTCTAAGGGACTGATGGCTTTGACTCCAAATGACTAGCAACTTCCCATTCAATTAGGCTCTTTTGAACTCTTACATATTTGATAGGTCTAGGGGACTAACTACTCTAATTCTAAATGACATGGTAACTTTCCATTCAACTGGGGTCTCTCAAGCTCTACAAAATTAAAAAAATGACTAAGCAATAAATATTAAAAAATAATATGATAAATTAATCTTAAATTTTAGACATAGAGAACTCAATTTTCCGTGGAGGATAATGAGTTTTTTGTTTTCAGAAGGGATCTAGACTCTAGGAAACCCAAGTGAAAATAAATCTACAATGTTAGTTCCATGATATACTAAAAGAGAACAAACATTACTTAGTTGATTTTATATAAATTAAAATATGTCTATTACTACCTTAAAAAATTAAGGTGATTTATATTCTCAAGAATTGAGTAGGCATCGATGAAAAAAATTAAAGTACATAACTCTGAAGCTCTAATTCATGAATTTTTAGAGGCATCCCTAATTTCATAGAAAAATGGGCATGTTGGCCACAAAAATTTATTTTTGTGAGGTATTTTAGTGTGATACAAGACATAATTTATATGGTATCAATGTTAGGATTATCTTATCACCCAAAAACCTTACTAAGTTGGGGGAATCTTTTCATTCTCCATGATAAATTCAAAAGGTTGTATTTATACATAGATTTTATATTATTTTTAGCTACACATCATGCAAATATTTTGACAATCATTCATACTTTACATGTGTTACATGAATATAATACTTGATAGTAATGACATATATATAAACTAGTTTCATATGATATATGCTTCTTTCTTATTTTATTGCATAATAAGATAAAACTTGTTTGTTTATTATGTGTGGTCCTTGTCCTTATATGTATAACTATTTATTGTATGGCATCATCATGAAATTTTATTATGTTCCTCAACCTTGTGTGCTTAAGTGAAATTCACCTGTCCCTTTTTTAGGCCTTTAGGCCATATGTTGACATATCATATAAATTACATGACATTGTATAGCATTGCTTGTATGTTCATTGCTTGTTACTATGGTTCCATGATTCATATCATGCATTATTTCTACTCATAATTTCTAATTTGGTCTATGATAAATGTCATGCACATAATGCTTATGTGATTCAATGATATATCTAACACATAGAAATTTAGTGTTATATTCAAATACTATGATGCAATAGATTCAAATTTTCAAGTGTTACTAATGTTTACATCTTTCACATATTACTAACTTTTATTTTGAGCTAAGTGACTTGCAGGAGACATCCCTCATCTCAAAATGGGGCATCACAATGGGCTTGTCTTTAGAAGATAGGCCCTTATGAGTAAATTTCAGATTTATGTCACTATATAGTTTCAAAAATTATAATGTGATTGATAATTTTCATATAATTAAGGCATGTGACATGCATATACACTCATTCCTACAATTATAAAGTGGAAATTCTTACAAAATTATAGGCTTCAATAGTTTAATAATTAAAAAGTAATTCAATATAAATTATAGTATATGGGGCATGATATTCATTCATGTTCAAGTTACTATATGGATATTTTAAATTTTCTCAAGTCCAAAGGTTTCAACATTATAAATTTTAAAAGTTTCAAAGCTTAAAATATAATCTAGATATATCTACAGTGGTGTGATTCATATTCATGTTATAATTGGGTCATGTTAGAGTCTATTGACACTCAATGTCTATGGTTACACTTTTTAAATCTAGCGAGCCACAATTGGTAGTTCTCACTTTCAAATATATTACAAATTAATCTACATAGTCAAATGAGATTTGGAGAATACAATATTTACAACTCAATAGGATTAAAATGTTTTTAAATTGATATTCTATCACTCTCAATTCACCAAAGGTTTAAAATTTATCTAAATGCCTCAACAATGGGACAAACACTTCTCTAGTTTTAAGTTAAAAGGTAATAAGATTGCATACTCTTTCAAGTGTCTAATTTCCTTGTTCTCTTTTCAAAATTAAAATTTCAAGTTTCCAATTTAATTTTTTTTTTATGGATAGTAACTAATTTCATTGGTATTGTTGCAAGTTTTGCATTAATGCATCTTATATGATCAAGCTTCACATTGAAAGACAAAATGTGTATACACACTCAGGTTCACATGTAATTTAATATAGTAATTTCACTATGTTTCATCACTAGAATAAAGTTATGGAAAATTTATACACATAAAATTAATCATTGAGTGTTTGACAACGTTTAATCTTGATGTCCTTACCTTGCTTGGCCCATTCAAAATTTCACTAACTCACAATCTATAAGAGAGTGTTTATTTTCTTAAAAATTATATAGACATCCATTTTTTATCCTTATTAATCCCTATTAAACCTAAAGGTTCCTATTAAAACTTTTTTATTTATTTATGTCTATTTGGGACAAGTCTAAACTAGGTAAGACATGGCCACATTGTGGCATTATCCCTTGTGCTTTAACAATTAAATATTTAAAATGAGACATCTCACAATATCTATCCTAAATTTTTTTTTTATTTTCTTAATGAAAATATTTTAAATATTCCCCTATATGATAACATCAAGTATTCTCCAAAAACATCTAGCAAACACTTGGAAATTTTTCTGCACACTAAGCAAAGAACACTATTTCTTCTAGTTTTAACTCTACAATATTTTAATAGTCGTAGGCCAAGTCTGAATATATTTTATTTCAAATTAAGGGTATTAATTTTCAATCATTTTAATCAATCTTATATAAATAATCAGATAGTTTCAAATTCATGGATCACACTTAGATTACTAGGTAACACTCAGATTACATGGTGTTTTTTGAGGATAGTTTTGATATTCCCCTTACCCATTACCTCCCTTCACATTTGATCTCTATTTTGTTTATTATGTAGTAAAAAGGATTTTTATTTTATAGGTATTTCACATGACATATCAACACATTGAATATATCATCAAACCCTCATAAATAGTCACATAGACCCATATCATAAAATTGGGTACACAACCAACCAAGATGTAGTCATAGTTAGTAGATAAAGCTATATTACATCCTTTTCCTCCTATTACATACTTTTCCTAGTATATTTTAAATTTTGGAATTAGGTCATGACACGGTTCATACGTTATTTTAAGTTTTTTTAATTTATATTCAACATAAAAATATTTAGGGAGGTTTTCATAACTATGGGATTATTTACTACTTTTATCTCATTTCAAATTTTATAACATATTTTATTTCACTATCATATATATATATATATATATATATATATATATATATATATATATATATATATATATATATATATATATATATATATATATTATTTAAATTATCAAAAGTTTAACTCTATTATTTTATATTAATTTAATGCAAAATATATTAAATACCTAATTATACCTCACATAACTTATACATATACATATGGATCTTGTACACTATTATCTCTTATCTACTTGCATTTTATGGGTCTAACCTTCTCAATTTCATAGTATTCACCTTAAATGATTTCACTATCCTATGTTTAATATTTTAAAAATCATACTTATATTATTTATTGATCGTTATTTCATAGTTCCTTCTCTCCAGATAAGTCCATCATAATTAGATTCCTCCATATTTTTGTAGGCATCCAACTTTGATGAAATTTTTATTGTGATAATAAATGGTCATTTTTTCAATTATAATTATCTTTATGGGTTGGACCATACATTTTTTATGTTAATGAAGTTAGAATCTACCTAAATATTTATCTATTTATAAATAATAGGTCTAAGCCTATTTTCAATCTAGTACATCTAACACTTATCAAAGAGACATCTATACACATCTAGACACTGAGAGGAACTACCCTAAACTTCATAAATAATAAATAAATTACAAGGAGCATGACTTAGCCAATTTTGAAGAACCAAGTCCAAGTCAATTTCCCATTTTTATGTGCCTAAATCTATATCATCACATACATTCATACTAGTAGATCATGATTCCACACATTCACCTAAAGGGAAGAACTATGTGTGGTTTGATTTCCCTCCTTTGAGTATTGGATAAGAAATAAATGCTAATCCATTCATTGGGATTCATTTAGGTCACCTCAACCCATCACTTTTACCCATTTTTATAGGTTATCATATATAAAATAGGGTTTTAAACATAAGATGATAGATTTATTATATTTTCACACTTGATGAGGTGTTGATAATACACAAGGACATGATTTATAAGCAAGGAAAATGATTTCCACCAAAATACTATGACACATAACATAGTTATGATTCTTTTAGAAGATAAATTCCTAATTTTTATGTAGGCATCTATATGTTAATAGATTCAACTAGGTGAATCCAAATACATAATTTTTAGGGTTGAGAGATGATAGTTCCAGCTTCAGTCTTTTTTGTCACTTGCATGTTATCTCAAACCTATAAATTCCTAAAATAAGATAAGTATAGTAATCATCCTAATATGTTCCATACAAATTATTTTAAAATTAACCAATCATGATCTATTGTAAAATTCAAATATGTGTGCTATTGTCATATATTATATAATCTAAATAATTTAAAAATTTATATCTTATTATATCACATTAGTCAAAAATAAAATAAAACATAGTGGTGAAATTGTTTATATATTGACCACATCAAACCCTAGGTTTTCCCTAAGGGTTTATTCCTTGTTTATATGGTTTCATATGTCTACATTTAAATATGATTTTTAAGCCTAGTTTATAATTTTTCCTTCTTTCAAAAATATTTCATAGATATAATGGATATAAATAGTTTTTTTTCTAGCTCAATATATAGTTATAATAATTAAATTTTGATTTCATTTAATTCAAAATATTTTTAACAACTATGTCATCATATGGGTCAAATATTTGTGAAATAATTTTAAGGCTAATATAAATAATGAAATATCATTAACCTTCCTTAATTCATATTATCTAAATGTCTAATAACTTCATTATGGTCACTACTATGTGTCAAATGGAATGCATGACTCCTTTTTTTTCTTCCTCCTCATAAACCTCAAGGCTATTTTATCTATCATCCCACCCCCATTATTTTACCTAGACTTATATTGGATATTTTAAACCATGTTTTTAAAATACAAAGAGGTTGGGTGCCCCACCATGGGTGGTAGAATGGAGATAGTCAACATGTCACTTTTCCTTCCTTAAGGAAAATCAATCGAATAAAATGTATGTTATCAATGATAAATTAAAAAATACCCAAGCTAATAATTATATCCTTTAATAATTAAAGAGATAAAATATTTACAATGATTACTTTAGTGAGGCATTATATGAGATAACTTCACCAAATGATATAAAACTTGCATGTGTTGCTCCATCATGAATGAATTAAAGAGTGAATAAAAAGTGATTTATTTTGAAAATTAATATTTTCCTGCTTGATAAATAATGGATAAAAATCTCCCATTATTCATTCAAACTTAAATTAAAAATAAAAGATGCAAGCATGCATTGATATATAATGAATGAGGAATGAATATCTATAACATAAATTTATTTTAAAAAGATGGTTTTAAATTATTTATTTATTTGATTAAAGGTAAATTATGGGTTTAAATATGGATAATATTCAAAAATAAAATGTAAGAATAGAATTATTTGATAATATTCCATGTCAAGTACTTGGATCAATGTCATTGGATGTGATAGTAGAACCCAAGGCATTGTCTACCTTATTTTAAATCATTGATATTATAAGTTGATCTTGTGTGGATCTTGGATACATTCTATGGAAGTAGTACCATATACACTACATAGGTACATTAAATTCATGAATAATGGATATTTATATGCATGCCCTAATCCCTTAAAATATTTTAAAATAATGTAACCTATTAATGATGGTTATTCACAATCATATTCTATTTATTATTATATAGTACCTCCATCACAAATTATCCCACTGGAAAAAAATTCACACATATGAGTTTGGGGAATCAAGTAAATTAAATGACAAGAATCTAGTTATAATTATGTCAATTAATGAACAAACAAAGAAATCACCACAAGTTAATATAGATAAAAAGAGATAATTTTATAACTTATTATTTTGTTCAATTTTAAAAATATATCTTGAATAATCATATATTATAATTATAGTGATTATTCTAAATAAATACAAGGGAATATATGTGTGTATGCACATAAATTTGATCACAGGTACTTGACAATCTTAATTATTGACACATCCTAAACCATGACTTTTGCTCAAATACATGATTATTAGTCACCATTTCTCTAATAGTTTTACCAATATGTGGGTTCAACCCTTTGTATGTTGTTACTACTACACATATTTTTTGATATAAAATGCTTAAATTTATTAAAATCGCCCTTAGACTATATCTAGTTTAGAACATTATTAAAATCGCCCTTAGACTATATCTAGTTTAGAACATGTTTCCTTTATCTCTTGGGATAAGTTTATCTTAGGCAAGCAAGAGTGATACCACACTCCTTTCCACTTAGTTTGGTCTACCAAATAATAGTTAGTTTCCAAATTTAAAATCAATATTTTGGGGTTCCCCACAAATTTCATAAGGTAAAATAAAGTAAATTATCAAAATGTTCACCTATAAATACATATAAAATGGAATTCATTATCCCTAATTGGTATTCACTTCTTTCAAGCTTATATACTATTACACATTGAGAACATATACCCTATTTTTTTACAAATTCAAGATCACTCACAAGAAAAAACCATAAACCAAGTAAACAACATTCAAAATAATGTCAAGAATTATCATTTTCAAATATTAAATCAATTTTATAGTCATAGACATAGTCAAGGATCATAATTGCACAATATTTCTATGTGGGAGAACTATGTTGGCTTGGTTTTCCTCCTTATAACATTAGATATGTAATCTCATCAAGGGGGTGATTGAGGTGATATTAGCCCATTAGACTCCCCTCTTTTTTTACAAGTTTTCAATCTATCAAATTTACCTTAGGGTTTGAAATAAAAATAGATAAAACATCCCATTCTACGTGGCACAATCCATATTATGATATCTCAACCTACTCAATAGACATAGACACAAAAGGTGCAACAGTCATATTTTCATCACAATCAATCCAGAAAAGTCTATGGTCAGAGGACTTAAGTAGCCTATGTTATTGTCCTCCTACAATTATAATTTTTAGGAACATTTTATAATCCTATTTATAATCTATCATTATAAAAATTATGTTTTTTTTTTATCTTTTTTTGTTAGAAATTAAGCATAGTCAACTAGGACAAGCTCACAGTCAAAGAACTCAAATGGCCTACATTTCCATCCACTTATAGAAGACTTGTACAAAAGTAGTTTTTGATTCTATTATTGATCATAATCACGCACAATCACCTCTTTTACTAATATGCACTTTCATATATTGATAATAGTCAAATGTTTTCCCAGTTTGAGATAAGTTGTTTATTCTTAGTGTTTGATTAAAATAGTAATTGTTTATATTTAACAAATTGTCAAAGTCAAAATTATTAATTATTATACATATTTATTATCAATATTTTGTAGTGAACTAATTGAAACTAGAAGTAATAATAAAAATTGAGAGGGAGGAGGGTGGAGTAAAAGAGGCAAAAGATCATCAATATTTTGAATTTTATTTTAAGTAAGAAAACCAAAATGTCTTTGAGGACATTTACATGAAGCTAGGACATAGTAATTTAAGTAACAATGACCTTTTAAAAGTCAATACTTCCCCACATGATGCCCATCAAGATAATCCCATGATGGAGAAAATTCCAAAAGATTCAAGTTCTCCTCAGATTTTAGTTGACAACCTCAACAACCAATAGGTTATAAATGGATCATATTCCCCTAGTGTGCCCCCACTATCTTGGGTAGATAGATTCAAAGGTAAAATCTAGGTGGGACACAAACAGTTAGATCTCCAAATATTCTCGATGGTTGAAAATAATGAGGTTTTTATTACTATTCTTGATCCCATGGTGAAACTTACTAACATAGATTGGCTAAATCTATTTTTTCAAGGGTGAATTACTTTTGATCAAACATAGACTCATTTTATAGTTTATCCAAATTAAAATGGAAACCCGAAGGACACCTGGAGGTGGCTACTTTAGCCAAAGGGTTTTTCTTGATTAATTTATCTTTACAAGAAGATTGCTTTAAGGTTATTTATTAAGGGCCTTTTTTCATAGGCAAATCAAGTGTGTCCATTATTAGGTGGAAGGTTGGTTTAAATATTATTTATTTTCCATGAACAATGTCCCAATGTGGGTCTTTCTCTTAGAACTCCCATGGAATACAGGCACCTAAAATTTATTCTGGGGATCAATAGAGCTCTAGGCCAACCCATCACTATTGATTTGGTCACCCTTTCTCATATAAGGATGGTTTCATCCCAATTATATGTATTCATACAAGTGGACAAAATGATTCTCCACAAGATAAAAATCAAGCCCAAGTATGGAGAATAGACACAATAAATTATGTATGAGAGAAAAGTTGTTATTTTCCCATGTTAAAACATCCTAAGTCATATGAAGAAGGATTACCTAGAAAAGAATTAGGTGCCTATAAATACTAATAATACATGGACTTGGAAAGTTACTCCATCATCAAAATGAAAAGTTGATCCTCCTTTGAATATTAGAACATCTAAATCTTCACCAAATGTTCTAATTTTAAGACCCCTAATAAGTATTTCTTGTAAAAACTCTTTCATTATACTTATTTCACCTTTATACTCTAATATTTAGGGTGAATTGCCCCCCCTAATAGAGGGCCTCCTCATACCCCCTCTACCATCCCTCCTAGACCCATCTGACAAATTCAAATGGTAGTGATCACCCCTAGGTATATTTTTCCTCTTTCAAGAAGTTTGAGCCTAGTTGACCCCATGACAGAGCCCTTCCTCACCCCCTCTAAACCCAACCCAAATTTGGATCCCCCTCCCTTGAAAGGGTCCTTAGAGCTTCTCCCCCACTTTCCCCTTTGTAGTTCCTAAAATTTTCCCTTGCTCTTCCACAATCACCCCTATTGGATAATCCTTTGGGTTAAGATTAGCCTTTGAAACTTGGAACCTTCTAAGAGGTACCTCAAGCTTTAGATCATAAAATTCCACTCTTTGTTGCCTTGAATAGTAAAAATAGGCTTTTCTCTAAGGGAACCCTAATATATTCCCCTCTAAAGATCTTAGATCTCCCTAAAGATAAGGGGAAATTCTCTTCGAGTAAATCACCAACCGCAGATGTAATCTAGGATGAGAGGTTCACCATAATTTCCAAGAATATAAAAGGGAAAAATAAATCAAATATTGGCATCATCCCAAAACTAGTTGGTATATCTCCTTAAATGGTCACTTGAAATATTGAAATAATAAAATAAATTGTAAAGGGTTCCCATCAAACCATCAAAATAACTAGGTATAAGAAATGAAGATTCTTACATGGAATGTTAGAGGGTTAAAAAACCCTAGAAATTAGAATACACTCTGTAATAATAGAAAGAGAATTGACCCAATAGTTTTACTTGTCTAAGAAGCCATAATGTCTAAAAATGCATTAAGTTTATGTGCTGATAAAATCTGGAGGAATGCTTTTGTAGTTGCCTTTGAATATAAAGAAGCCTCAGGGGGTTTTGCAATATTTTGGAATCCAAAAAATATAGAAGGTGTTCTAGTTTAGAATTTTAGTGATCATATTTATATTATATTCAAATATTTAGATAGAAATGAGGAATGGATTCTATCCAACATTTATGCCCCAAACTCCAAAAATGCTTGGACTATGGGAAGGCCTCTTCTCTTTTTGGAAGGCCTGTGAATGATGGAACTAGATTATTGCTAAAATTTTAATACCCCACTTACTCCAAGGGAAAAAGAGGGGGACTAATAGACCTCACTAAAAGCATGTTGGATTTTAATGATTTCATCTCAAGAAAGGGTCTAGTGGATGTGGACCTAAAAGGCAACCTATTCACTTTATCTAATATTAGTATGGGATATAATATGATTTAGGTTTGCCTTGACAAGGTCCTAATTTAATTAAATTAGGACATCCAATTCACTAATAGTCTTTCCTCCTTACCTAAAATTGGATCTAATCATAATCCCCTAATTTTTTAAGGAGAAAAAATATTGAAAATAAAGAACATTACTTATAGATTTGAAAGAATGTGGCTCTACCACAAAAACTTATCATAATCCCTAAAGGAATGGTGGAAAGAACCTTTCTCATGTACTGATATGTAAAACCTAACAAAAAAATTGAACTTCCTTAAAGTAAATTTGAAAATATGGAGTAAGGAAGTATTTGTTGACATTTTCATGCAAAAAGGGTTTTGGAGGAGGAATTAATGGTAATTAAAGAAGTTTTATCTTTATAAGGTAACAATGGACAAACTTACCAAAGGGACAAATATTTTTAATTCCAAATCCACAACTTAGAGGTAATGGAACAAACTTACTAGCTACAAAAATCTAGGTGCACTTGGATAAAGGGAGGGGATAGAAACACCAAGTTATTCCATCACTCAATGTCCAAACATAGGAACATGAACAAAATAACTAAATTGAAAATGGACAATGGAAATATTAGAATATAAAAAGAGGATATGTCCTAAAAATTAATAAATTTCTTCAAAAAATTACTCACGTAAGAAGGTCCTTTTGATGAACAGCTAGTTCACAATACTTTAAATAACTTTAATAAGGTTATTTATGATTATGATAATGTTGCTCTCACTAAAACCCCATCAGTATAATAAGTTAAAAACACCATGTTTGTTATGGAGGGATTCAATTCCCTTGATCTTGATAGCTTTCCCCCATTCTTCTTTCAAGCATTTTGGGATATTATCCACACCAAAGTTAAGGTAATAGTGAGTGAGTTCTTCCAATCCATAACTATTCTAAGAGAAAAGAATAATACATTTTTTCCTTATTCCAAAAAATCTATGAGCAAATAATCTACAAGATTTCTACCCAATCAGCATATGTAATACAACTTACAAATTTTTTTCGATCATCTCAGTGAAAATAATGTAATACCTCTTGGATAAAGTTATCAAGGAATAATAGGGTGAATTTGTGGTTGGAAGGAAAATAATAGATGAAATCATACTGGTGCATGAATTTATCCACTCTATCTCCAAATCCCCAAGATAAGGTATGTTTGTTAAGATAGATATTAACAAATCTTATGATCAAGTCTCCTAGAATTTATTAATGAAGATCTTTCGAAAATTGGGATTTATCCATACCTAAGGAAAATCATATGAAATTGCATTGCTACTCCTAAATTATCCATAATCTTGAATGGAGTCCCTAAATATTTTTTCTCAACTTCTAGAGGTCTAAGATAGGGGGACCTTCTCTCCCCCCATATTTTCATCATAGTGGAATAAACCTTGGGGATAAGTCTACTAAAATCTTATATGCAAGGTCTAATCAAAGGCATCTCAGTAACACTTAAAATCAAACTAGTCACCAATGAATAATTTATAGATGACACAATCATCTTAAGAGAGGATTTAGTGATGGAATATAGATAACTAAAATCCATTCTCAAAAACTATGAATCTATCTTTAACTAGTGCATAAACTTCTACAAGAGTTCCCTCTTCTTCATCAACACTCTTATGATCCTGTAGAAAAGGATTACAAGAATTATATACTGTCATGTGATTCAATTAATGATAGCATATTTATCTATTCCACTATTTTAAGGCAAAAGGAAATTTGACCTCTGGAATCCCCTCATCGATAAAATTCAAATAAAACTTGTAGGGTGGAAAGGTCACCTTCTTACCTAGGTGGGAAAATTTTAGTTACTCAAAGCCTTGATACAGAATATCTTGGTATACTTAATTTCAATCTTATAAATACCCATTAAGGTGGAAACAAAGATAGAACAAATTAAAAAAAAAATCCTAGAGAGGGGTACTAAGGACTGCTTTAAGTTTCACCTGGTATTTTTAGAAAAATTATGCCTACCTAAATCAAATAGGGGACTGGGGATAAAAAATATTAAGTCCATGAATTAGGCCCTCCTATCAAAAATGGGATGGAATATTATGAAATAAGATAGATAATGGATCATAATAGTCAATTCCAAATACTTGGAAGGTTCTAAGGAAGATTGACTACTATAGGAAAAAGGCCTAATCGATGGATCTAAGACCTACTACTAAAAGGAATTAAATGGAAAATTAGATATGGGGATAAAATCAATTTTTGTGAGGATTCTTGTATGTCCACCCTCCCCATCTCTACACAAGGTATGTGGGATAATTTATGTGTAGGCTTCAAGGAAATATGGGGTACCAAAGTCAAATATTATTGGGATGAGACTGAGGGATTGAAATCCTAGAAAGTTCTCACCATATAAGGTTACATGGCTAAATAAGCCTAGGTGATTCAAAATCTCAATTCTTCCATTAGATAATTCCACATCCCCATGTTCCTAACAAAGATCATTTTTTTTGGAAGTTGAAGATAATGGGAAGTACTTGGTCTCCTCTAGACACGCTACTAACCTAAATTTAAAGGATGAATGGTACTACTAGAAAGATTTATGGATTAAACACCTAACTCCTAAGGTAAATTTCATATTTTAGCTAGTTACTCAAGATAAGATCCTAACTATGGACAACTTGAAAATAAGATGAATCATCATCCTTAGCCAATGCCTACTATGTAGGGAATTTGAGGACTCGATCCATCATTTGTTTTTTCATGTCTATTCAGTTAGTGCTTATTTGATTAGATTTTAAACAAATTCAATCTCTCATGGGTTAAATTAAATAACATCTTGATCTCATTAGGTAATGAAAACCTCCTTGGAGCCTTCCATCCCTATCTTTCTTATGGAACCTTACCATCCCACATTAGTTTTAGAGTGTTTTGAACATTTGAAACGACAGTCTATTCTCAAATAAAAAGCATTATCCAAAAGTGGTTTTACTCCATCTTTGTCATACCATCACTGATAATTAGAGATCCATCCCTCCCATCGACAAAAATCAATGATCTACCTATAAACAACTGATATTCATAAATTAGGAGGTGGTATGAAAAATTAGATCTCCTTCTAAATACCTTGTATGCAAACATGTTATGAGGAAGCCTCCACTTAAAGGTTAAGTTAATCTCAAATTTAATGGATCCTTGAAAGGAATTACAAGCCTTATGCATGGGGAAGTGTTAGAATAAATTTAGGGAAACCATGTGGATGAAGCCAAAGTGTCACTCTAGGGAATTCATCTTGCCTCCAGCATCAAGATGGATATAATTATCATTTAATGGGATTCTCTCAATATACTTAATGCTTTATAAGGTAAAATCACCCATTCTCACATAATAAAATCCATAATAGATGATGCCAAGCATAGCTTGATGTAAATGCCACACTCTTCCATCATTCACACATACCACAAAAGGAATGGGGTGGTAGACTTACTTGCTAATATCAGAGTAGGTATCATTGTTTATATAGGCCTCTTCAAAATTTAGACAAACCATGTGTCTGAAGCCAAAGTTGCACTCTAGGGAATTTATCTTGCCTCTAGCCTCAAGATGGATATAATTATTAATAAAATGGATTTTATTAATATCCTTAATTCTTTATAAGGTGAAACCATCACTTACCACACAATAAAATCCATAATATATGTTTCCAAATAGAGCTTGATGGAAATGTCACACTCTTCCTTCATTCACACATACCATAAAAGGAATGGTGTATCAAACTTACTTTCTAATATTAAAGTAGGTCTCCCTCTTTTATTTACCTAGCACATTGGATGCCACATCCTTACAAATGTCATATCATCTATACAAAATAAATTTGCTTATCGATAGGATGATGACGTAGATGTCGCATTCATGAATTTTACTTATTAAGATGAAGTCTTTCAAAAATCATAACCCACCATCATTCCACTACATGGAGAATTAATTACAAAGGGTGGGAGAAATCATGTACTTCAAGTTTATTTCAAGTCATTAACTCTAAGCCTTATTAGGGTTCAGACAATTCGATCTTTAAATCTCAAGATTTTATTGAGATGGGTGGAGATAAGGACCATCTTAAATTAAATTCATGCTCAGAGGTCAGATGCATGAAGAAGGTTTGGAAGAAGCTTCATAAGGGAGGCCTCACAAAATTTATGTTGAGGTTCAATGACCATGATATCAACTTATTGAAAGAATTCATTACTACATGGAACAAGAGGGTTGTGTAAGTAAAAGGCATTAAAATATCTATAATAGAGTATCTGATTTGTGAAGCCATAGGGATGTCATGTAAAGAAAAAAAAGCATTCAAATATCAATTAAAAAAATAGGAACTTCTATAGAGGTTTTTTCTAACCAATGAGTCCATTAAAATAGATAAAAGGGGGTGTCTTCACTCAGATCTCCTACATCATTGGTCTGATGTCCACTTGAAAATAATGAAGTATATCATTCTTAAAGGTAAGTAAACCCTCATTTTATCCCATCATTTTCTATTGATAAACCATTTTTAGGGTTATAAAATTAGCCTCCCTTGAAACCTTCTAAATTTTTTGGAGAGCACTACTCTCATGTAACAAATCAATGAAGCCAATCCCATCATACATTAGGGCCTTATCTTGATACTAGTAAAACATGGCAAGACCCTTCAAGGAAATGAGGTTCTACTAGGGGGTCCTCTACTAAGGAGGAATCCCATGAATAAGATCCTACCTCGGTATCTCACTACCCAATAACCAATACCTCCCATGATAGCCCCAATTCCAAAATTATAATTAGGGATTCTCCCCTAAAACTATTTGTTTTAAAGCCTAAACCACTTTTGCTAGAGGAAGGATTATTAAGGGAAGTGGTGAGGAAAGACAAGTCCCCCCTAACATAACTGATTAAAAGCAACAAGGATCAACTAGAAAGGTTTAATGACAAACTTCATCAGGTAGGGTTATGTTTAGAAATTTTAATCCAATATTGGAATTCCATGAATAAAGAGGTTGACAAAATGATCTAATCTTTCTATAAAATAGCAAAGGCTAAAGGAATCCCCCTGAAGCAACATATTTTGGAGGTAGATACTTCTTCCCCTAAGTTCCCCAAATGATTTCCCACCAAGAAGACCCTTATGAAGGAACAACTGTGGAAGAGACCCAAAATGATCTTGCTTAAGGAGGATGGAAAAATATCAAGAAATAGAACTATGACTAGAATCACAAAAAATATACAATTCACATAAGAAAAGGTGATTGATGATGTGAAGGTACCTACGAAGGGATACCCCCTCTTATAATAGTTTTATGTTTACTTTCCTCTTATTTTTATCCTCTGCATGATTAGTTAGCTGATAGTGCTATTTTTTGGCTTTTGTCTTATATCCCATGGGGCTTGCTACTATTTACTGCTCTTTTTATAATCTTGTTCCTGTTCATTATAAAACTAGTCCTTTTACTATATTAAATAAAAAACTATTATACCTAATTATAATTCTAATATACTCTATGTCTACACCTATTATAACACATTAGAGTTTTTTTAATCAAAAATAAAGTAAAACAATGCGAAATTTCTAGAAAATTAAATTATACACCTATGTACCTAGATTACTATTTATCTCATGATATGTTTACACCTATCAATCCAAGAGAGTATTAGGATAATTCATTTACAAATAAATTTTTTCCTTGAGAAATATCTAAACCTAATAAATGAAATACATCACTTCAATACAAACAAATTATTTTGAATCAATGTTTTAATATTATCTCACACCAACAGACTCCTATGTTAACTCCACCTTGAATGAAAACATTTTAAAAATCAAGCATAACTTAGCCATAAGAAGAATTTCATATTACACAGTGTATCAAAATTTTTGATAAAAAGATAGTAAACAACCAAATTTATGGATATAATTTTTTCAATAACATTGTAAGTAATAAGATTTTGAGATATGATAAGTACTATATTACTAATTTTAATTCATAAGCATTTAATTGTTTTACCTATAAATCAACATAGAGGTGAAGATAATTTTCATAATGGTAAAAAATATTTTTCTTATCATATAATAATTGTGGATAAGATAGATAATTATTGGGAATTTTGACAACAAATTCAATATATAAAATATAAAGGCATGATTTAACAAGCTAGATAACAACCAACCATATTACACATAAAGATAATGTAGTCATCCAAAGGAGGAAGTTTAAAAGATTAATATAGTCTCATTATGTCATATTTTAGACCCTACTTGATCATATCTCTCCCTCCCCTAAGAGAGGTGGATAGATTAAACCTCCACCTAAGGGATATGATAATAATATATATTATGATTATCATAGGTGCAAATGAAATTATATGAATATATTATTTTAATTTAGACAAAAGATATAGGATCTCATTAATGGCCATGCTATGTATATTTATCATTAAAACATATAACAAAATCCATGGATGGATCTAGATACTAAAGATACACCACTTATACATGATCAATGACTATAATAATGAAAATGGATGTGATATAATGTCAGTTCATTTATTTGATCTAGACATAGATAATGATACTCATCATCATCCATGATGCATAGAGTGTAGAATATTTTATCCTAGACCTATACACAAATATCTTAATAATAGGATCATTCATTAGCCTAAACATAATCTATTTTACATATCATCTTATTCTTTTCTTGATCACTCATCTTTTCTAATCTTATATCTTGACACACATATGTACATAGGTTTAAGTATTGATTATTATTCTATACCTTTATTTTTGTAATGTTATTATACAATAAATGATATTAATCCTATATGTTATAGGATGTTTGTCTTTAGTGATAGATGAATAGTCATTTGTGGGATATGAAGAGTCATTTTAGAATGTGAAATGAATAACCATTTATTGGATTTGTATATTATAATATTTCTTATTTATAATTGAATCATAAATACAATTTTGGCATGCACCAAATATTTATATATCATTCCATTAATACCTACCATGACATTATGAACATAGCTAAAGATTTATCATCAATTTTCCTCCATTTATTTTTCATTCCTCATCATTTATAGTTGCATGGCCTGATATTTATTATTAGCTAGATGCAATAGTTTGTATGGCACTACAAGCTAGTAGACAAATTTGTATCCATTATTCTAAGGTATAAAAAACTTTGATAAAAGTGTTTTATTATTTGTTATTCTATGAATTTTTAGTATTCAAATCTACATTTTTGTTTCTTGTCATAATTTTGACCCTTATTGACTTTGTAGCTACTAAAGAAAACATTTTTGTTGTTATTTCATTGAGTGGAATACACATCATTCAATATCAACTATTTATTTGAATAATTCACTATTTTTTGTTATTTTTTATTGTAAAAAATTCAATGTAGATGTTCCTGAGGTGTATTGGTAATTTTAACCTACATGGTTGCTTTTAAACACTTCTAGACTATGCACCTATGGCATTTAGTCTCTTATTAACTGATTTAATTCTATAAAACCTACGTGGAGTTGATTATTTATGGTTTTGTATGTTTTTTGAGACATATTGGTCCATTATAAGTAGTAAATAGAGTTGAAGTAAGTTATTTCAATTTTAATTGCTAATTTGGCATCTCAATTTTGTGAGTTGGCATCTTAATTTGTTGAGTTGGCATCTCAATTAGGAGAGTTGGCATTTATATTTCAAAACTAAAAGTTCTTAATCCATGTGAAAAAATAAGAATCCTTTTAAGAATTTACTAGGCTAAGTTAAATAAATTAATTTGTGATTTTATAATCAATTTTAAAAATATATAATTTGGAGGAAGATTTTCTTTTGTGCTTTTTTTTTTTTTTTTAAATAATTAATTTTTGATTTGGAATATATTCCCAATAATGAAATTTTATTTTTAAAATTTTAAATAATTAAATTTTATTGTGTAAATCAATTTTTATTTTTTCAAATTCAAGAAATTTTTGAAAAAAAATAAAATTATGAAAACAAAAAATAAAAATGCAATGTTCGGTATTGGTAGTACCTCTAGTTCACATTTTTTATTCATGTCATCATGATTAAACTACCACACTTAAGCCTAACATAGTTGTAAGAATGACATACATGGTTTTGTCCCTAAAAATCATCAAGAGTAATAAGGAAATATTTAATTCTCCCTTCCCTCCATTGCTCATTTATGACTATCACTAGACATAAATCTTGTAATCTATAAGAGTAATGTAAGTATCTAGGGTTATCATGCCCATATATAAGGACTTTTATTCAAGTAGAAGTCATACATAGAGAAAATCATTTTCATTTTTTTCCTAGGTACCATGTACCATTAATCTCTCACTTTATTCAACATTTATTTCATGTACCATCAAATATATATAAGGGATAAGCTTCTTCTAGTATTAATATGTATATAAGAAGGCTGAGTATATAGAGAGGTTTTGTATCTCAGTTAGGTGGTATATATAAAAGGAGGAATTTTTCAAGTGATACAAAATGTTTACATCTCCATTCATTTTTTAAAATGTATTATATGAATATAATTATTGGCATAACCCTTTCTAATAAAGAAATCTTGTTAATCGTATAGTGTAGTCATACAAATGAAAAATTTGGTTACTTGAGTATGGCTAAAGACACCTAATCCATTGGTCTTCCTACTTTCTTGCACAACCCTTTTAGGCTTTTCTTTCACTAATTCCTAGTCATCCACAACCTTTTGGACTTAACCCTTACAGACCCAAATAACTCATGCAGGCCTAGATCCATTTGCATAGGTCTCATTCCCTCTAGACAATAGCTCCCAACTTGGACAGGAGCACTGAAACCCAGGGTGTCCTATTTTTGGTTATGTTTTCCAAGTGCACTTTTGGTCCCAATGGTCATATTATCCTAGATCATTAACCTAATTCATGTTTGGCTAATGCAAATTCATTTAACCCATGATCATTAATTTCCATATAAAAGGCCATTCAAAGTCTATTTAGAAGGTTTGACACTCATTTACAAGAGAGAAGAAAGAATACAAGCAAATACATTCAATCACTTTCCCCTATTCTCTACATACATCCTTCTAGAATTATTCCAAGCTTATTCAAACCCTTACACTAGTGCATGGCCATCTAAAATACACCCAATTTTGCATCTAGTTACATTTTCATACATAAATATACAAATCACTTCAATGGGAAAACTACATTAGCTTGATCCCTCCTCAAAGTATTGGTATGTAGGTAGTGTTCCCACACATGGGGTTTGAAGTGCATCCAATCTACCCTTTACACACTAACCCATTCTCTTTCTTTTCCAAGTTTCCATTCAAGTTAAATAATAAAGAGCTCCTAGGGATTTAAATATTAAAATAGATACACAACAAGCTTCACAAACTTACAAACTTTGATATTTCACTAATAGGGTAATACAAACCTGTCAAGTAGAACCCAAAAACCCAGATCACTTGGATAACAAAATTGAAAAAGGACTATATCAATAAATAGTAGGGTATCCTAATTTAATCACTCTTATCTAATCCAAAAATTAACTCCAAGATCTTGTTTGTGATATTCTCTCAAGCCTACACATAAATTTCCAAACCCTGCAACATGCATCTCAGTTAATTTCTAACTAAGTTTGATTTTCTCTCTATTATTACTATTTTCAAAAAAAGTTAAAATATAATCTATTTACACAAATTAGTGGCTTAATTATTACACATTATTTACTAATTTACCCTACTCTGACCCATTTATCTAATTAAGAATAAAAATCCATTATTCTAAAAAATAATAAATCATTTGGTGAACCTGACTTGCTTCAAGTTTTGCACAAAAACCCTATAAACCCTACGGTAAATTCCTAGCTATTTTTTCCAATTAATTTCTAAAATTTTCTCAAATATTTAAATCAGAAATTCATCTCAAATTTTAAAATGTAATAGTAATTTCAAAAATAATTTTATTTCAAAACCTAGTTGCATCAACTAGCTCTTAGTAATTTTCCAATCATTTTCTGAATTTTTAGTTGAATATTAAAATCAAAAAGTCACTTCAAATTTCAAAAATGCATAGTAATTTTTTTAAAAAAAAATCTCAAAACCCTAGTTGCATCTACTAGGTCCCATTAAATCAAGCATTTTCACATAAATTTCTAAATTTTATCTTGCATATTTAACTCAAAAATCCAATTTCAATTTCAAAAAATCATATTATTTTGTAAAACTATCATGGTTACATCCCTAGTTGCATGTATTAGCACCTATTTGATTCTAGAGGTATCACCTTACATCCATAATCAAATTACAAAAATTATTCTCACTTATGTAAAAAAAATATTACATTTCTTATAAATAACAAGGAAACCATAATGGGTCCAATCATGTACATGAATGATGAAGTTTCTCATATGATAATAAAAAGCTTCATCCTTTTCATTTCATGATTATGTTTCATTATAAGGAATGATATTAAAAAATTCATTACCAAAAATGCACAAAATTTCAAAATTATATGAAATAATTACCAACTCCATTTTGCTAACGTATTCAAATGTTATGTTACATGTCAAAAGTTTATATGCCTTTATGCAAAAATTCATGATCTTTATCTTTTACTTTCTATCTCTCATATGGAAAAATTTTCAAGTTTATCATGTTAAACACATTATAAATGTCATAGCACATGTCAAAGTTTCTTATGCATTAATGTACAAGTTCATGTTTTATATCCCTTGTCTTTTATCTCTCATTTGGAATGTTCTCTATAATCATATTGCTATACAATTCAAAAATCCAATTACATACATTTTAACCCATATACATGGTTTCTATCAAGATGTATATGCCTCCTTGTCTACTCTTGTTTCAATGTCATATTTCATGCAGAGGAAAGAAATCCCTTCACCTCCTCTCCATTAAGAGGGTGATAGCTACTTTCCCTCTAACTAAGTCCATGATATCGCCCCTGCAAAAGGTGAGGCAACCTATATTATTATTCCTAATGCATATATTCAACCTATAACTTCTTCAAACCATCCTCAGCCTATGTGCTTACATGTTCAATCTGAAGAAACTAGGGTTTGCACTTGTGAGACTCTAAGGGATCAAATCACTAGTATGATCAAACTAATTTCAGATTTATAAACAAAGAATCAGCTATTACATGATAACATAATAACATTGGAAAATTATATTGTAATATAAAATCCTCAAAGGTATCTTAGTGCGAATCATGTATATGTACCTTTACCTAGTCAATTAGTTTCTAGTAATGTTACATATTAAAACAAGAAATCATAACAAAGTAACTCTACATGTAGTGATTTAAAAAGCATTAAAAAATCAAAAAATAGTTCAAGTGAGGTACTAAGGGAAATTATTAAATCTAATTTGATCAAAATACCTCCCCTACATCTAATGATAATATCTAGATATTATTATGCATATCATAGAATGCATGGGCATCACATAGATTGATGTTTAGTATTGAAAAACATATAAAACAAATAATTGCTAATGAGGACCCTATACAAGGTAAATCAGTCAATCAATTCATAGTGACATAGGAACACATTCACAAAGTGTCAAATTTAAAAATTAGTATAAAAGTGGTTACTAAAGCACAAATTAGATCAACAAAAGGATCAAAAAGAAAAATTAGATCAAGGATAAGTACCATAAGCACATGTAAAGCATAAAAAAGATGCAAATATACCTCTCCAAAATGAGGCTCAACTTTCAAAATAGTATGGGTTTGGTAAAAAATATCTACAATAATTTGATTATCAAAGTCAAGGGTTGGGAAAGCAACCTCAAGGCATCACTAATCCTATTCTAGTAGTTGATAATGTTTGTCACCAAGGTTTAATATTTATTGAACATCCTAATTCAAAAATCATTCACAGACATAGTTCATCAAAGGAAAAGATCTAGATATAATGAATGTCAACACCGGAACTCCATTAGTTCAAAATCAAGATTATAATGATAAATGAAACAATACAGGTTATTATGATTTCTAAGATACCCACAATGAATCTAAATATTTATATTCATATTCCTCAACCATTCCCTTATGTTTCACAATCATGCATGATTCCTTTGTTTGATATAGAACATCATGATATGGAGTCTCCCATGAGACTCATTGGTTAGTATAATCTCTTCTTAGCTTTGATTTATATAGTTTCTTCTATTTTATTGTACATAGCTAAAATATTTCAAAATACAAAAATAATATAACATTTCAAAATCTAAAAAGATTTAAAAATGTTAAAACACCAAAAAAAAATTTATTATATGCATCATCCATGTTTAACATTTCTAATATCATGTTAGGACTTACATTTGTTGTTTCATGATATTGTATGTCACTTTATATACATTACCATGCTTCACTTGATCTTCTTTGAGTGTGTGCAGTGACATCCAACTACTCTATTGCTTCAATCTACCCCATTAAGGGGACATCTTACTTCTACATTCGAGAGACACTTCAATATACATACCCATTGGGGGCATCTTTTAAATGAATACACAATCTAGGTTATATCATTCCTACACTACACACTCCAACTTATCATGTTGATATACATTACTTACTAGATTATATAGATTATTATATCTACATTTAACTAGTATCTAGCACTTGTGTATGTCTTAGCATATACTTAGTCTTGTACCAAACATTTCTTGCATACTTTCAATCTTGCTTTGATTAGTTAGATGTGATTCTATCTTTCTAGTTATTACATGCTTTCTCTTCTTGCTTAGCATAGCTTTTTGGATTGTATTTCTAGTACATTATTGTCTCCTTTGTGTGCCTTAGGTATTTTACCAATGTCTTTTTCTTCTATTCATGTGTGTGTGCCTTTGGACATTTTCCAATGTCCCATACTTTTAGTCTTTTGTGTGCTTATGTCCCTTGTGCCAATCTTTCTTATTCTATGGTATGTGTATGTGGCATTTGAACATGACTTGTATGTTTGCTTTCTAATATGAGTGACATGTGCCCATGTTCCTTATTTTCTTGGCCCATTTTCCACCTTGGTATGTTTCTTTCTTCTTGATTTGTATGCTTTTTGCTTGATTGTTTGTCCTTATTTTTAAATTCCATGATCCATATCATGTATTTATCTTGATTTATTGGATGCCATGATGGACATCATGATCTATCCCTCTTTGACATATAAAAACTAACAACTAACACTTTTGATTCTAGTTTAATACATTACACATGATTTTACATTATTATATCTATCTAGGCATACCCTTGTTGATCTAACAATCTCTCAATACAAATATTACTATATCTTGAGATATTTTGTTGATTATCATTGCTATATCATGTATATTTCTAGATTAACACACTTGTAGGGCTTCTTCTTCTAAGGGAAATCATTATAGGTTACTTATTCCTACCCTCAAAATAGGGGGTAATAAATAAGGATTTTTTTTATAGATATTAGAGCTCCTAGTGGTTGAAATAATAGTTTTCTAGAATAGTCAATATATGATCTAGATATCATACTAGATAGAATAGACTAGACAGACATTAGAGAATCTAGAATAGTCATCAGATTTAGCCTTGGACAACAATACCAAAGTTGGACTATAGTACCATACAATAGGGTGTCATGTTTTTAGTGTTCCTATCCAAAGAGCAAAAAAAATATTTTTTCCATAAATAGATAGAAAAGTGAGTTTAGTCATAGGTTTATCAGCTTATTATAGTCTAGGTTAGGCATGTTTTACTATAGTTTTTGTTAAAGAATCTAGATATATAAGGCATCATTCATGACATGATGACTATCACTTCTTTTTTTAGATTAGGCAATTAACATAACTTCTATATCAAAATCCATGTTCTAGACATCAGTGATTGGGGGTAAAGTGTGTAACACATTAGTCTTCTTTTGTTTCTGAGTTCAGTTTATTACCTAGGCATTCTCAGCCAGTTGAGTTCCTTACTTCATCTTTAGGTGGTTGGTATCTTTTTCAATTTGAAATTTCATACAAGTTTAACTTACTGAGTACTCGATTTCTTGAGTTAGCTTTCACATAAGCCTAGTGCATTAATTTCAAAGTGGCTTGCATACATGCCTAATCTCTATCTTTCATAATGGCCAAGAGTGGCCTAGTTTCTAACATACATTTGGCTACCTAAGCCAACATTATCATATTATAGTATATTCATGGGCTTTAAGAACCATCTCATATGGCATCTATTACATACCAATATTACTTCATATCTTCACTTTAAGAGGCAATGATGGAACCAAAGGAAAACATTTATATTATTGAGACACCTATTCAAAGGGATTAGATACAAATTCTAGATATCAATTATCACACACCTGATCATCTAGCTTTACTTAGTAGGTGAAGATGGAGCCAAAGGGCTAGCCTTTGTATTATTGATCCACTTTCTGGGGAATTGAGCATTCAACTCCATTCATGATATAACTTTTAGTGAAACATCATCCAGTACAATCCAACATTACTCAGCCTTACTTAGGATCATAATAGGTTTTCAATTGGTTCACATACCTAGTGAGGTGTATTCTTTCCTTTCTCTTCCTTTTTATTTTAGTCATATTTTGTATGTTCTTATTTTATATCACATATAATAAGAACTTATCTACTCTTTTTTCATTTCATAGATTCACACTTACACAATTTTCTCTCTATGTACTATCCAACATTACTTAACATCACACAAGCTTCATGGGCTTCATATTTGTATGTAAGTTTAGTTACATTTTATATTTTTTCCTTTATCCTAGTATTTCACTTTTTGGCATCACTGGAATAAAGGAAGGGCAAGTGTAGTCATATAAAATGAGAAATTTTGTTACTTGAGTATGGATAAAGACACCTAATCCATAGGTCCTCCTACCTGCTTGAATAACCCTTTTAGAATTTTCTTTCATTGATTCCCAATCATATATAGCCTTTTGAAATTAACCCTTACAAAATCAAGTATCTCTTTTAGGCCAAAATCCATCCCCCTAGGTCTCATTCCCTCTAGACAATAATGCCCAACTTGGATAGGAGCATTAAAACCCAAAGTGTCATATTTTTGGTGTTATTGTCCAAGTGCACTTTTGGTCCTAACAGTCATATTCTCATAGATCTTTATCCTAATTAATTTTAGCCTAATGTGAATTTATTTAACCCATGATAATTAATTTCAATATAAAATTCCATTAAAAGTCCATTTAGACTATTTGGCACTCATTTACAAGAGAGAATCAAGAATACAATCAAGTACATTCAATCACTTTTCTCAATTCTCTACATATAACCTTCAAGCATTATTCCAAGCTTATTCAAACCTTTACACCAATACCTATCCATATGAGATACACCCAATTTTTCATCTAGTTGCATTTTCATACATAATTGCACCAAGAACTTTAATGGGAGAACTACATTAACTTGATCCCTCCTCAGAGTATTGGTATGTAGGTAACATGCCCATACATTGGGTGTGAAGTGTGTCTAGAGTATCCTTTACACACTAACCCCTTCTCTCTCTTTCCCAAGTTGTCATTAAATTTAAATCAAAAAGATATCCTAGGGATTTTAATACTAAAATAAATTCATAGTGAGCTTCACAAACTTCTAGGCTTTGATATTTCATTGACAGGGTAACACAGACCTACCGATTAGAACCTAAAAAACATAGATCACCTAGACAACAATGCCATAAAAGGACTATAGCACCAAATAGTAGGGTGTCCCACTTTTGATTCTCCTATAAAATCCAAAAATAAACTCCAAGATCCCATTTATGATAGTCTCCCAAGCCTACATATAAATTTCTAAACCTTGCAACATCCATCTCAGTCAGTTTCCAACTAAGCTTGATTTTATCTCTATTATTACTATTTTTAGAAAAGTTAAAAATATAATCTATTTACACAAATTAGGGTATTAATTATTGCACATAATTTACTAATTTACCCTACTTGAACTTATTTATTTAATTAATAATAAAACTTCATTAATCTAGAAAATAATAAATCATATAGATAAGTGGAGAACACACTAATCCTCAATGACGTGTAGTTTAACATTTTTTATGGTAATGATCAAGCTATTGAACCAAAGGATATAAAGGATATTCCATCATGGAAATAGAAAAACTCTAAAACATTAGTCTTGATGAAGGTTAAATTGATGTAGAGGTTTTTATCATATTTAAATGTGAAGCAATCCATGGGAAGATTTGAACAAATTGAAGGAATTGTATGATTCAAACTCAAAATTGGAATTCATATAGCTATAATTGATATTGTTCAATATTGAATTTTAAAATGAGGGTGTTATGAGTTTGTCTTAATAAATATATGCAATCAATCATGATGTTTATGTAATTAGAATAAAAAATTATATGTGTAGTACCACCTTCATAAATTATCTTCTTCTTACCTACTCAACCTATTTGGAATCATTAAAATCAAGTAATTTGTTGAAGACTCTCACATTTGATCAATTGGTTAAAACATGGCCAAAAGAGAGAAAGCCTTTGGAATAAAAATAGAGTATAGGAGAGAGAAAAAATTATGAAAATTAAAATGGTGACTATTTTAATAATATAATAAATTAAAATGGAAATGGAATAATAAAGTATGAGTCAAAAATAATCAAGAAAAGTTGAATGACAAATAACACTTGTATTACGAAATTTAGAATGTGTAAGGGAATCACAAGACCCATGAATGCAAAGATAACATAGGATTAAATTAAATCTTACAAAAAATCAATATCATAAAAGGACAAGAATAAAATATTATACTCTGATTCAACTCAATTCTCTTGTGATTGCATTTTTTAATCTCTAAACAAGTGAACAATGTCTTAGAGAATTTAACATGGTATAATGCTTGGGTTTTAGATACTAGTACCACTCAACACATGAATTTATAAAGGGAGTTATTTGAATATTTTTATGAATAATTTTTTTTTCCAATTTATTTGGTAGATAAATCAAATTTTTAACCTCAAGGCAAGGCTATAATCTAGCTCTAGTCACTAGGACATCTATATTTCATTCTCCACAATGCACTATACCTTTTTTAGTTGAAAAGAAGCTATTTATCTCTTGTTATAATTTTTAAAAAATTCCACTCCATAATACTTAATGGTGGAGAGGTAAATTTCACAATAAAATGTGATAACACAATCATTTTGACTAGATATGAGGAAGGAAAATTGTTGAAAATAAGGGGTGAGTGCACAGTGCCAAGAAATATTGCACATCTCATAGGAAAAGTAATTCCAACTATTCTTTTTAGTAATGCCATATTTTTGCATATGAATTATGATGACATCTTCTCAATTCAAAAAATATATCCTATAAGTAGGCTAAATTTTCCAAAAAACATTGAAAAGTGTGAGTCCTAAATATTAGCTAAACATGAATGATAACCCTTTCAAAACTTAGAATGGAAAATTGACATAAAAGTGTAACTAGTTCACTATGATCTATGTTATATCCAAATTCTCTCCATTAATGGGCATAAATACTTCATGTTTTCATTGATCACTACATCAAGAAGACATGGATATATTTTTTGAACAAGATATTAGAATCCTTCTAAATTTTCTTATTTTTCAAACCATGGATGAAAATGATGCCCAATAAAAATTGGCACACTCATGACTAAAAATGGTGGTGATTTTAGTTCACAAAATTTTAAAACCTATCTCAAGTAGAATTAAATCAAGAAAAAAATTATATTCCATTACAATCTATAACATAATGAATTAGCTAAGCATATGAACCAAACTATCATGTATATGGTTCAGGAAATTTTATTTTTCAAAGGGGTAAATATACACTTCTGGGTAGAAGTAGCACAAACAACACTATACATCTTCAATATGTCACCATCAATATCCCTAAATATGAATACTCCCTATGAATTCTAATGTGTTAATCTCAATTTAGTGTATCATTTTTAAAATTTTGGATCCATGTGCTATGTATTTATTCCATAGGAGAAAATAAACAAACTAGAACACATGAGTAACAAATACACACTTTTAATAAAATCTGAGTCTTCAAAATCATACATGATTTATGATGAGAACACTAAGAAAATTCTCATCATAGTGGGAATTATATTTTGTGAAACTATAAAAGGAAACTCAAGCATTAGTCAATAATTGAATTGACTTGAAAAATATGCCAAATTTTATGTTTTCAAGGAGGTTGATTTGAAGGTTCCAAATAATGAAGGGGGGACCAAAAACTAGGAAACACTTGAATCTATATCAACTACTATAACTGACAATGACACTCCCCCTATAGAAGATAATGAAACTTCATTAGAGGATGGTCTAATGATAAAAAATTAAGGAGCTTTAAATTTAGAAATTGAGTTAGATATGATTCAACAAGGGTCAAAGTGGACCACACTTGAAGATCAACTAGATAGGATCAAATGCATGAAAGTTAATTTGTATGGAGTACTAAAATATGAAGAACAACTCGAAATGGAAGAAGCTTATCTTCAAAACTAAAAATTTGTATTAGCATCATTAATTAGCTAAAAATTGCATAGGAAAGTACATTATATAGTGAATAATTAGATCACCCAAAAAGGTAATTAACTCAACTCAAAATTAGAAAATGACTTAAAGTACATTTCCCATAATGACTTATTATTAAACTAGGTAAGCCAATTAAACCTTGTAGATAAAACCATGTAGTGGGAAAAAACAAACACTAACAATAAGATACATATAAAATGATTATAAAATGGGCTAAATAGACTGTGAAATATTTTAGACCTAATGAGGTTAGGAAAATAGGTACATGAATTTCACACATAGCTACACAATATTTAGAAGAGTTCTTTGTTGAAATTCAAGATAAGACAGAAAATATTATCTTGGAAGACTTTTTTTAAGAATAAGTCAATTTTGCATTTGAATTTGAACCCACTTATTTCAAACAAGTTTAAAATATTGAGGCATGTGAAAATGTTATGAGAAGTGAGTATGATGCATTGGTCAAGAATAGAAGTTGGAAATTGATTGATCCCTGAATCAGTTATAAATTGATTGGCTACAAGTGGGTGTTTTGTAATAATTAAAAATTAGATGGCTCACTTTACAATAATAAATCAAGGATTATCATAAAGTGATTTTCATAAAAAAAAGAATCAACTAAAATTAAACCTTTGCACCTATATCAAAGGACTACCATTCAAACCATGTTGTCTCTAGAAGCTCACAATGGATGGAAAGTTCACCAAATAGATGTCAAAACCACATTTTTAAATGGTGATATCAATAACATAATGTAAATTACATAGCCTGAAGGTTTTGTGGTAAATGACCAATAACACAAAATGTGCAAACTAGAAAAGTAATTATAAGGTTTAAAATAAGCCCCATAAGCATGGTATAAAAAAATTTATAAGCACCTCCTAACCATGAATAAATAAAAAATGAGTTTGAATATGGAACACTTTTTGTAAAAATAGTTTAAAAAATGGTGGAAATTATAGTGGTGTATGTTGATGATTTTCCCATCACAATAAATAATGAAATGTACACTTATAAAATTCAAATCAGAGTCGATTAAAGACTTTGAAATGACATATCTAGGTTATCTTCATTACTATTTGGGTATTGAAGTAATTCATAAACTAAAGAATATATTCATTACTCAATAGAAGTACATTGGTGAAATTTTGAACAAGTTTAGAATGACATATTACAAGACTCTTAGTATCAAAATATAACAAAAATTTAGTAGATGCTACTAAATATATATAACTCATTATAAGTTTGATTTATGTAATCACATCTAAATCAAATATTTATTTAATTATTTGTGTTCTTTCTTGATTCATGTAATAACCTAGAGAAATTCACTAGGTAACAACCAAAAGAGTCCATAAATTTCTCAAAGAATCACATAATGTTTCTCTCAAATAATTTAGGGTAGGGTAAAATAGTTAGATACTCAAATTATAACTATGTTGGTGATTTTGAATATAGATAATCTACTTTAACTTTTATAATGAATCTAAGAACAATAGTTGTTAAGATGAAAGTAAAATAATTAATTATTTTTAGAAATGTCCTCAGTAAAAGTAGAATACATGGTAGCTTTAGGGGAACCAAAGAGATTTTTTGAATCAAAAGAGTTCTTTCATATTTTTAGTAATAATGTATTTTGACAATACCTATCATGGTTAATAAAACTTATAAAATTAAAATGGAAAAGAATCTAGTCTTTCACAACTAAACTAAGCATATCATACCAAATTTCATTTAATTTAGCATTGTGTGAAAAATGGAAATGTGAAGTTTCATCATTTCCTTATAGAATATTAACTATTAGACATCTTGATGAAATCATTTAGAATATTAAAAAATTAAAATTTTTAGAGGCATGTTTGGTCTCACAATGACCCTTGTAGAGTAATGGGGGATGTAATTATTGATGTGGGTCTTTTGTACATCTATTAAATTAAACAAGGTATCCTCTAAAATTTTAATATATTAATGGAGGTAAACTCCACTCTAGGGCATGAGTTTTAGGTATGAGTTTAACAACCTTGTGGTGGAATAACAAGTATAGCATTTAGGTTGTTACCTAGGATTGCTTTTGGTGAAATGAATCCTAGTAAATAAATAAAAACTGAGTGGGATGGATGGGTGATATATATTCTAGAGTGGGTTGGTATAAATCAAATAAACTTCAAAAAGAGGGAAGGTAGATCAGAAAAGAATGTTATGTGGTCTCAATGGGTCACTTCCTAGGTTGGTTCCTTTGTGGACAAGAATTTTCAGAACTAATGCTTATTTTTTATAGTTGTTTCACATTTATAGGCAAACACAGTTAGGCAATTTGAGGGAATGATATAGGAAATTTAATGGTCTCAACTGAAGGTTGCTCCCTTTAGAGTTTCTATTTCACACTCTTAGTTGAGAGATTACATATCAAACCAAGAAGGTGTCTAAGGTATTTATGGAACACACTTATAATAATATACCAAAGATAAAACACTCTTGTACACTTCATATTATTAACATAGTTTTTGACCAATTTCTTAAAATCAATTAAATCTACTAATTTTCAATAAATTTTCCACATATATGATTAACATAAAAAAACGATAACAACTAGAATTATCCATATATTTTTCAAAATTCAAATTTATAAGTTAATACAACCATTAAAATTAAACCTTAATAACATAGAAATAAAAGTAAATAACACCAACACAGTTACATGAAAATCAAAACTGATTTCTTCTTGTATTGATAAAACTTCCAACCCTTTGGAATCTGTAATTACTTGAATATATGCACTTGGGTAGGGGTCACCTCATCATCTTATTCCATGAAAATTTAGAGTTACATTATGAAATAATAACCTTAGTTATAATTTTAGTATCAAAAATTACTTGTGTGCATGTTCATAATTAACTATAACTATGCCCAGATCAGTTGGTTTGTACAATGCAATATTATGTGTGCATGCTTACAAATAGTTCAAATAAATTTTACATTTATGTGATAAGTACAAGTAAAATAGGAGTACAAATATAAGTACTATATTCATGTCTACATATAAAATTAGCATTAAACTAAGGCTTAATGGGTAGTTACATGCCACTTATAGTGGTGAGAGGCATTGAATTTGTAGATTGTGCCAAACTAGAAGTTGAAGCATCAACTTTCTTCTTTGATTATAATATTTTAAAGTTTTTATTTCCAATGTCATGTTGATACTTAATGATGTTTATTTTAATAAATGGATGTATATACATCCTATTGAATTATTCAATGAGCATTACCTATTTAGATTTTGTATATATGAAATTAATTCTAAAATTTTCAACCTCTGTGACCTTTTTTCCTCATAAAATTTAGTTCAACTTCTATTTCCTCCAATGTCCTTTGTAAGTTTTTCTTAAATATTTTTGAAGCCTACTAGAGGAAATGATCAAAATTTTCCATGATGATGAGTCTACATATGGAATATCTTGATTTTGAGAGATTTAACTCATCTAAAATATGCAAAATGAGAGTTTCATGCTCTACGTATCTAGGCATTACTACATTAACTTATATGATCCATTATTTGGCCTCTTAGCTCTTGATGACTACAAAATTGAGGGCATTAGTAGCCTCCAATTGTGACATAAAATTAAGGTGGACATAATCCTTTCTAGTTACATAAATAATAAGAAATTTCAACTTATTTTCATTATGTTTCAAATAATTAAATAATTTGGTAGTTTCCACTATATGAGTGCCAATTATACCCTCATTACACCAATAAATTCCAATATATTGTATAATTTATGTAGCATTTTGTACATCTATATCTATTTATATGAGAACATGAACATTTTGTTTTTGTTCTATTATTTTTTCTAGTTTTGTTTGAACTCTTTTCTTACCATTTAAGTTCCTTTTTGTATCTCAAATAGAGCATATTTATGGGTTTCAAAATAGGATTTGAAATCCTCTATGTACGGGAACTACCCCAATTTCCTATTATTCCTTTTTGACAAGGTAAAAACCTCTTGTCTTTCTTCTAATATTACCCCTGTACCAATCTTATCTTCTAGTTTCCTCTTCTTTACCTTTTTCACACTCCCCATGGATTTTTAAAATATAGAGCTTATATTAGGAATCTCTATAATTAAAATATTAGGCCTTTTAGAAGCCTCTGATTACATATATATTACCTACTATGGGAGGACTAGCTAAGTTGTATTTATGGGCTAAGTGTCTTAAACTATAGTCTCACCCAAAAACTCTCTTGATGTTTGATTCAAAGTTTATTCAAGTATGGGATTATTAAGTGAAGGAAAAATTATTTTAGACCAGTCTATGCCACCATATTGAGGTAGTAGGTAGATTATATAGACTAGCTTTTTATTTTCAACCTTATTTGTTATTATCACAATAGTATCTTGAAAGAAACTAGGGGAGGCATTGGTAAACCTAGCTAATCAAATGAAACATGGAGCTTAGGAATTGATATTGCTCCCCTGGCCTTCTTGTTATCCTTTTTATTAGTATCTAGGGGAGATAGGATGGTGGTGGAAGGAACCATAGTATGAATAATAGGAATGGACGCAACAGAGACAACTGAAGGGAGACTAATTGGGGGAGTAAGAACAAGGGGTAGATTAATTATATTCTACCTTCAGAACAAGTAAGGTTTATTTAACACTTGGATATGTAAAAATAAGCTCCACATTACAGGTACCAAAAGGGGAGGGTAACCACCTAGATTGGGTGACATATAATCAAATGTAATAATAGTAAAAGGATAAATACAAGACATAATAGGAGTAGTAGAAACTGAAGGTGTTTCTTGATCACCTAATGGATGCTCATGTGATGGTTCTTTAATTTTTGTGTCCTAGAGGCTTAGGATCTTATCTCTTTGAATTTATGCCTCCTAATCCATGTATTTACCTCTAGCTACCTCTTATGATGTCCCTTATACTAATGGTGCCTCAATAATTAGACTCTATGGAGGGGGTTGAGGCCTTGGCTTTATCTTTAAAAAAAATTGTTTTTAAAACTACGAAGGTGTCTCATGTGTGGTTGTGGTTGATTTAACCATAATAAAAACCTTTACGATTGATGTAACAATCAGTTGAGCAAGTTCCTTAGAATCTGAAGACTCAATACAAATATGTTCATCTTGTGCTTCCCCAAGTAAAGTATCAAGCACCCCTGGTTATTTCTTTAATACTTTGAGTAACATAGGGGTTGTATATGATTATTTTAATTGATCCTTTTTTGGATAAGATGTCATATTAACCCAAAAATCTTATATATCCCATCCTTTCTCTATGAGAGTTGTGTTTGTGCATCTATAATTGAGATAGAAGTTGTCCTTAAATGATTTTCAAGAGGTATTCTTTCAAATTAATTTTTTGTGCCCATTCATTAACTTTGGAATCATCCTTAGCATTGATAAATAATAAATAATGATAATAGGGATCATTATAATAGGAAATACCAAGGCCCTTGATGTGTTTCTACACTTGGCCATGTGGATCCCAATCTCCATGTAGTAGTGTAACATGTGAGTAATGCTCCCTATAATTACTATATTCATAGAAATGTTTAGGGTTTATGTAGGATATTATCCTAATAATGAGGTAAGATCTATGAAAATATCTCTTCTTTATATTTTTCATGTATTCATCTATTCCCCACCATAACTGGTAGGTAATTTATTACTCTACTAGTTTATCAAGCACATACTTAGGGAGGCATAAGCATACTATCTTATGTCTTATAACCATAATCATAGTGTAATTAGGGTAAAATAATTAAAATCCATTGATAAAAACCATATCTATAATGATTTTAAATATCTTAGGTAGAGGGGACTCATGGATTTCCATCCATACCTGAGATTAGACATCTTTTACAATGCATATAATATTCTAATTGTATTCATATATTTACATGAAAGAATAAGAATCACATATATGATTATTGATATAATCTAGAGTTGGGATCCAAAGTGACCCATTATGAAAATATATTATGCTGAGCACAACATCGAGAAGGTAGGACATCATGTATAAATGGCCTCATTAGGGCCTCTTATCTTTGTGTATTATATGTTCCGTTAGCCTTGAACTAATTATTTCACCCAGAGATAATGTCAAATCTAAGGTCATTATCAAGTTGAGGTAGATGAATTAAATGATTAGATATCCAAATATTCTATTTAAGAGGTCCACCCCAATTCAAATACCCATCCTAAATTTGGTCACTGGGACTGGTTGCTTATCCATCATATTGATGGTCTCCCTAGGAACCATCCAACTACTTAGTGTTTTCTCAATTAATGTCTCTTTCTTCCACACAACTACCCTATGAAAATCATAAATATAATTTGCATTGGGAAGGGATATATTACTTTGAAACACATCACTTGATATGAATTCCATGACTATATTGTGTTCTAAATGGTGTAGGAATATACTTCCAGTCACCTTCCCAGTGAAGAATAAGTCTCATAGGAGGTAAATGCATGACATTAGCTTTGGATTTGCTAATATGAAGTATATCCCTTGGTGTTTGAAGGGGAGTATGTCTAAAACTAATTACCATTGATTTATATTCAAGTTATCTTTATATGTATGCATTTCAACCTAGTGTATCACCTCCCACAATGTTAAGTAGTTATTGTAATCATTGTTAAATACTGTGAGATCACAAAACTTATCCTTATATTCAATAAAAAAATTTATATAAAAGATTGATGGGGGAATGATTCCTATAAATTATTTAAATTAGTATTCCATTTCTATTTGACTATGTTGATATTGGTTTGCTTCACAAGTTAATAGTTTGAATCTCATGGGTATACTATATGCTTGAAATACTAGTAGCTAGAGCTCGATATTAAGGAAATAATTAAGTTCAAAGTTAGCTTGATATCAATGATAAAATCATTCATATACAATGATTTGATGTACATTTGGAATTCATTTCTAATTCATGCACCATTAATATCCAACATCTATAACTTTGATTTGTTTGTCCAATTCAATTTTTTCCACTTCATTTAGTGTGTATGTCATATAGACATTATTGATGCTTATTAGTAATTCCACATCAATATATTTCACCAAGTGTCATTTTGTCACTTATTTCACTTTTTTTTACTATGCCATGGGGTCTTTTAGAAGTTTGGATTCAGGATATAGCTTTAAAATAATGTGTATGTATTGAATGAATCTCTTGAATAAAAGTTTTGAAAACTTTTGCCAAAGAACAAAATGAGCCAGAGAAAATCTCCTAACAATTTATCCAAATACCCTAATGAGCATAATAATTTTTTTGAAGACCAAAATGTTAAAATTTTCAATTGAATAATTTCACTTAACAAAATCATTGAAGACATAGATGAGCTAGACAAACTCATCGAGAAAATGTTTTGAATACTTTTACCAATGAATAGTTTTGTGTTAAGTAATATTGTCAAAGGTTCTTGATGAACAAAGTTTATAAAGACCAAGATGAACCAAGGTGTAAAATTCCTAAATATTATTTCTTGAATATAAAATCCCAAAGATTAAATCATGAAGTCTTTAATATATGGTGAATAAAGCTACGGGGGGCTTGGGGATAGGAATTCCAAATAATTTTCCTAAACATAACCTGTGAAAAAACACTCTAAAGAGTAAATTCATTCCAAGGTTTATAAATGTGAAGTGTTGAAAAATACTAAAGATAGGCTTATAAATAAAATTTTCAAAGACCAAATCCTGCTAAGCCTAGTTTGAAACAAATTCACTAAACAAGTTCATTGAACAATTTTGCCAAAGACTAGAATGAGCTGAGACCTAGATATACATAACTTCAAAACAACATTATTAGGTTGGTCCACATAAATAAATAATGTTAATAGGTTTACCTAATAACAAGGTTAGCTCAATACATAAATATTTCATTTTATAAGATTTTCAAAATAGGCTTAGATCTTTTTAGAAAGATATTGGGTCCTCATTCTAAAAATAAGAATGGGGGTATGGTAGGTACAACAAATGACAACTTATATGAGAAATAATTTTGGGTATTTGATAACTTGGAACCTTTGGTTAGAAAATATATATCAAACATGAATCATATCATAAAAAAATAATTAATTTAGACACAAAAAGTAGACTCTTAACAACCACATACAACATATGTGTATCTTCCTTTACCCTAGATATATGGGTGAATAAGTGATTTCCTTTTACCCTTGTTGTGAGTAATTTAGTAGAGACTTGGGATAAATTTAGGTTTCATTCTAGTTTTGAGAAAAATATATTTGGAAATAAGAAAGATCTAACATTACTTTGTTACCATAAAGGAATCTATATCTATGATAGGGGTACCATAGGTTCCTTCTCTCTCCTCTTTATGTATTCTTACATGATGCATGATACATTGACCTTATTTCATCATTTGATATTTTGATCACCTTTATATTTTTATTAAGGTTTGTTGGATCACTATTTTTAGGATGCCTTAATCCTTGTTTTCCTATATTTTTTATTTTATAGATTATTGTTGAAAGAGGGAGAGAAAAAACCACAGTGAGTTGATGTATATGAAAGCATAATTTTTTTACCAGATTATCCCTATCAAATACACCCATATCAATAGTTATTTTCTCAAACAAGTATTACCATAATAGGTGTATTTGATCTAGTTAAAGTGAAAAAACTTTCTAAAATTTTTATGTAGTAATGACAACAACCATTATATGCCTGATTAAAGTATTCAGTGGTAGTCTGAGCATGATTAATTTTCCTATTGCATACCTAAATTATAATAATCTAAAATATAAGGGTGAAAACCCCTACAAGTAAACAAGTAGGTGTACCTTTTTATGGTATGTTTTCATAGAGACCGATTCTTTATATTTTAAATAATTTATAGGGATTACTATGGGTTGGACACTTGCTTGAGTATACCATGGGAAGTCCATCAAATTACCATGAGAAAAATAAAACCATCTAATCTAGAAAGTAGAAAACTAAATTATGAAACAAAATGTTGAAAATAGGAAATAATATCATAGGAAGTAAGAAATATATTCTATGAAAGCAATAAATATATTCTAATAAATCAATACATCTATTCTAATCCTAATCTTACCACCACATCTATTGTTACTTAAAAGCATCCCTATATGGTACAACCATGAAGTAATACTTCAAAAACTATTCATTTACTAGATATATCATCTCATTACCTTGTAGGTCCCTTAAATAGAAAGAATTATTACCCAAGATCTCTAAAATTTGATAAGGTCCAGTCCACAATGGGTAAACTTGTCATGATGTCCTTTTTCTCATGGGTTTTATCCCATAAAAGGACTAGGTCAAATATTTTGAATGTTTTTAATTTTTTTATTCTATCAAAACAAATTTTGACTATGTCCTAATATTTAATAATATTCTTTAAGGTCTCAATCTTTGAGTCTTCCATTTATATTATATCCAGTAATTGAGACTCCATCTTCTCATTTGGTTCCATGTATTCTTGTATAAATTGATTTGTTGTCAGTTCAAGCATGATTGGGAAAATCAATTATCTCATATAGACTATTAAGTAAATTAAGGATTTAAGTGTCTACTTGTATCTTGTTTAATCAACCCATAATGCATAATTTAATAGATTTTGCCACTCTATAGGTTTGTATGCTAATATATTTTTAATGGTGTCAATCATGTTCTTGTTGGTTGATTCATCCAATCCATTTCCTTATGGTTAATGATTAGATGATGACCTGATGATGATTCAATTATTGTGATCTCATTTATTAAATTTAATTGATTGGAATGTTGGACCATTATCATAAAATAGAGAAATGGTAGTATCAAATCTAGTTGTGATATTTTCCTTTAGAAAGCTAATTACATCTTGTGTTCTTGAATACTTTGTAGATGTATATGTCCAACTTAAGAGTTGGGATTAATTACCAAAATGAAGTTCAAGTCCCATTGAGAAAATGGTCTTATTTTAATAACAAATTGTAGAGGCCTTGTTGTGTGTACTTCTCCTTTTGCTAGGACTTGGCATTCAAGACATGTTCTAATGTCAACATGTGCATATTTGAATATTGTTGGCTAGTAATAACCTATTCCAATGATTTAATGGGTCATGGTGTTTATATAAGGATGACCATTGCCTAATTCTAGTGCAATTTTTCTATAATTTAGTGAGTTTCTCTTCATGATACACATAATAGGTAGATGGATCCATAATTCCTTTTATAAAGGATACCTTTTATGATCATGCAATTCACTTATTTTAGTCACAAAGCTCTAATTTTTTCTTGTTTAACATCTAGGGAGTAATTACCTATGAGAAAGTATTGAGTAATTTCATTATACCAATCTCATTTAAATACTTATTTTTCCCAAACTTATTTAATAGTGATACATGGTTCAGGCTCAGTCATGAGCTGAAGATGCCTTGACCTCTGACAATCTTGGAAGGCTTATTTTATATGTCAAACTCTTGAATTTTTTCCATCCATTTTCCTCTAATTTTATAAGGGTATAGTACAATGGCAATGGTATTGTTCCTCAAGATGTAATGTTGAAATCTCTTTACTAATTTGATAAGGGTAAAAATTTACTTGTCTATCATGGAATACCTAAGTTTTGAATCTTTAAGTTTGTGCTCATTAATTCAATAGAATACTCAATTTCATCTTTCTTCTAGGTGAGCATCGTGGCAATAGTATGTTCTGAAGTGAATGAATATAAGAAGTCTTTAGAGAAGTCTAGACTTATCAGTATAGGGGCCTGAGATATTGCATCTTTAATGTCTTAAAAATAATTTTGGACCTTTGTTATCCATTCCACTTTAGCATCTTACTTGAGCATTGCATTTAAATATCTAAGTTTTTTTTACAAATCTTGATATAAACATTCATATGAAGTTCATCTTCCCAAAGAAAGATTTGAGTTCTTTCTTTGTATTTAGGAATGTAATTTTTTATATCTCCTTAATTCTATCTAGGTCAATTATAATTCCATATTTGGTGATAATGTGAAAGAAGATCTTACCTTCTATGATGCCAAATATGCTCTTATTTGGGTTCACTAAAATGCCAAAAATTTTGCATCTTTAAAATATTGATTGTAGGTGACCCACATAATCAGTCCTCTCTTTTCGAAAAATTATGAGGTCATCCATGTAAATAATTATACATTTATCTATCATCCCTTGGAATGAATTGTCCATTGCTCATTGAAAGGTGGCACCTATATTAATTAGGACAAATGGCATCCTCTTATATGCATAGGTACCCCACTTCATGATAAATGTTGTCTTCATTCTATATTCTAATTTTAACAACACCTAGTTATATCCCAAAAACTATTTAAGAAGGACAATATTCCTAAACCACTCACTATCTAGATGAACTCATCTAAGGAAGGTAGTGGATAATTATCTTTCTCATAAGCTTTATTTAGTTTTCTAAAATCAACACAAAGTTTAATTTCCCCACTTTTTTTCTTGACTAGAACTCAATTATCCACCCAAGTAAAATGTTTGATAGGGAAAGTTGTTTTGGCACTTAGCAAAATTTCCACTTCGTTATGGATAAGAGGTTCTAAGATAAGATTCATCAACCTTTGTCTTTTCCTAAATGTTTTTTGTTCCAAATTAAATTGGATTGCATGGGTGGTGACTCTTGTGTTTAAAACCTTTAAGTCTCCATATGTCTATGCAATCACATCTTTGTATTGGGTGAGTAGATTCTTCACCCTTTACCTTTTCTTTGGAGTGTATTTGAGACCAATGTTAACATAACATGGGTCATATTTATCTCCTATAATTTCCTTTTTGAATTAAAATTTATTTAATTTTGGTTTCCTTTGCTACCATGCTTGAGGATCCAAATCAAACATCATTTCCAAAGAAACCATCCCTAGAGGGAGGAGGTTTTCTTTTAGCTAAATGAATCCTTTTTCCCACATTTATTCTTAACATAGGTAACTAGTTTCCTTATCATCAATGATTTGAGACTCAAATTTCCTTGAGTTAGTCAAGAACTAGACAATCAATTGGTCATCATCAAAATATTGTAATTTTTTTATGTTGTCAGGAACAAATGGATATGATATTAGCTCAATGGAGAATCTTTATATCCTGTATTCTTGTAGAGATTCTAAATTGATAGTTGAAGTAGCCAATGAATGCATAGTTTGATTATGTTATCTAGGCATAGCCACTATATTAAAATCTTCAAAAGACTCAATTAAATCCAAAGCTCTATGTTTGTGCCTCTTTAGGTATGATAGTTTACACTGGTATTGTTCTTAACCTAATTGACTACTAGTTCTAAATACCTATAAATTATAAGTTGTTTGACATTATTTTTGAGAGTGAAATGTAATCCAAAAATTAGTGCCTCATATCCCACTCTATTATTAGTGGAAAGAAATTGTATTCTGTATGTTGCCAAGTATTTCTTGCCTTGTGGGTCTACCAATTCAATGTCTATTATAACATTTAATGTCTGAGTGGTGAAATCATAGGACCCTTATTATATTTTAAGTAACTAAATAATAATGATATATTATTTATTGACATGGGTTAAGAACCTCATAAATAAATAATAAAGCATAAATTATTTATTACTTATTAGTAAAAATGAAACATATTTGTTTATTATTATTGGTAAGTTAAAAATTTGTAGGGATGGTTGGACCCATTATTTACAATAGTCACATCCCTTCACATTTCACTATAAAAATGGTTTTACCCTTATTTTGAATGTGTGTAAAAATATTATATTATAAATCATGAATTTTGCATGAACAAAGAGTTTTGTGAAGGCTATTGAAGAAGTGAGAAGGAGTTCATGTATTGGGGTGATTTGGTTTCCTCAAATATATGAATATCTCATTAGTGTGTTTTTACCTCTTTGAGTTTTTTTCATGATAATTCATTTGTATTTGTTCATTGATATGTATTCACTATTATCTGTGTATGATTTGGTAATTAATGTACATCCTAGATATCCTATGCATTTCATATTACATTCAAATAATTTATCATGGTAATAGAGATTGAGTAAGTGTAGAGAATTGGCAAGAAATTTATATTGAATTTAATATTAAAATTCAAAGCAAACTCATTTATTTCAACTTGTACAACACTAGTGAAGGAATATTTTTTCTTTACCATTGTATAAGGCTTGGATACTAGTTGTTGGTGCATACAACCTTTGCTCAAGAATTTAAAAAACTCCATTTTTTAATACTAGTCTTCAATTTTTTTAAAACTCAAAGAAGCTTGGGAACTTTTTTTTGGTTACCCTAAGGCACTAGGAAATTAAAAATCTGAATATATATATATATATTTTTGATCTATAATTTTTTATCTCTCTCTAGTTTTATGGGTTAGATTAAGTGATTAAAGTCTTCTAAAATCCATAGTAGAGCCTAAGAAGGATTTTTGAAGCTTTTATTTTTTCCTTGAGCCTCTTGAGCACTATCACACTACTGTACAACACTGGTAAATTGAAAAATCAATTTTATGAGGAAAAAATTGAATTTTGAATTTATAATTAGCTTTAACAAGCAAAAACTATAAGGTTGAAATTTTTTTGAGCTTTCTAGTGGTATGTACAATTTATTGTGTAAATTAAAAACTTCTTTGAGTGCCATATGCTTGGAAGAATCCATACATGTATGTAATATTTTTTTGAAAGTATTTATTAAATAATTTTTTTATTTAATATATATTTATTTTCACTATTTTTCCAACCTAAGTAAAAAATTTAAATCTTTTATGATTTAATTTGACCATGCACGTTTTATATTTATTTTTTGCTAGTTAAAAATTACAAGTACCATTTATATATTTCATTATTATTAAAAATAAAATAAAATAAAGGTTTAAATATAATATAATGCATGTCAAATGAGTTGGTATCCATAATTTTTCTAAAACCTTGCAAGCAGAGTAGACTTGTGTTTAGAACTCCTAAAACATTTTTTTATCTAATTTTGACTTTTTTTCAAATTAAATTTATTTTTGGGTTTGCATGTAAACTTTTCTCATGCATTCAAAACCCTAGTTGATCTATCAAACTTTTTTGAATTTTGACCTATTGAATCTTTTGACAAGTATAGTCATGTGAACTAGTTGATCTCTAGGTTTTGGCAGCTTCTAGACATATCTACATGGTCCATTTTGTGTTTTGAAACCTTGTATTATTATTTTTAACTTTTTAAATAATAATGTCTAGGTGATTGTCTTGAGTGTGACTCTTTTGACACCTAGTTAATGCAATTATATTTCATTTTTTTGCATTATTTGACATCTAAATTATGCAATTAATTATATTTATATAAATAATTCACTTTATTTTTTTAAATAGTTTGAAAACTCTTTAAAAAAGGTTAATTTGTTAAAATTGTTCTTACATTAGTGTATTTTTGTGACACTTGAGACACCTTGTTTTGTCATAATATTTTAATATTTTATTATTTTTTCTAGAATTAAATTAAAAAATTATTGTGTATTTACACTTACAATCTATTTTTAATTTCAAATAAATTTAAAATTCACACTAAAAATAGTCTTTGATCATTTATTTTTTATCTAGTTTAAAGGGAAGTTATGACTTTGCCTCATTTATATTTTAATAAATCTAAAATAATTAATAGAAATAACTATAATATCTATAAAATTTATGTTAAAACTGAATTTATGACTCAAATAGTATGGAATATTGTTTTTGGGATTGAAAAAACCCCTTCTAGATGACATGTGACCCTAGAGCTTACCAATGCATTTCAACAAAAATCATAGGGAACTATGTCCATTATATTATAAAGAGTTAAAGATGAATTTATTCTCCACATTGGTAATCAGGAGTCTCCAATTGATGCTTGGAAACTCCTTGAATCCATGTATGAGGGAACTTTCCTCTCAAATAATATTAATTTAATCCTTGACTTGTTGACTATAATTATGAAAGGTGATGAAAAGGTCATTAATTTTTTTGCTAAAATTAAGAACATAAAAGATTAGTTAAATGGTTGTAACTATAATTGGATTCAATATCAACTAATTTATTTTATCATTCAATTAAATATTCATGAAAAGTTTAGAAATTTTATTTCAATCTTGAATTTTAAGTATCAAATTTGTCAGGAATCTAGAACAACAAACATGCTCTGATCCCACTTGTCAGGATGCGAAACCGAAAGCATACAATTGATTACCAAACTTCAAGCAACTTAAATATGCGGAAATAACTAGAATCAACAAGTAACTAGAATTTAGAATAACACAGCATATGAGAGACAATACACAACTTGTATTAACACTTTATACAAAAAAGAATACAATAAAGAAGATGCCACTTCTTCTCCACCACCTTACAGAGGTTTCCCACACCTCAAGTGAATAGTAATTCTTCTCCCCAAAGCTCTCCCTCTCACAGGTCCCAACACCCAACTCAAATACAGAGTTGGTGTTCACCTCCCGTGCTCCACGCACACCACAAGTGCTCCACGCACTCCACAAGCACTCCCCGTGCTCCACAAGTACTCAAGGTACTTCAAGTAGATCTCCCATGAATCTGCAACAACCTGCAATTCAACAGACCGTACTTATGGAAGGAACTTCCTTGCCTTCATCTCTTGCTCTATCCGAGTACACACCTATACTCCAAGTAGATCCTGTCTGATACTGCTCCCTGTTGTGTTGCTATCTATATGACCTTGCACACTTGCAAATCAAACAACGGTTCTACTCACCTGTGAACCTCGACCTTGTACACACATACACCTGCAGATCAATGATCTTACTTACCATGTAGATCTCCTATATAGGCCATGCAACTGTGACCAAGATCCTACACTCTTGAAGAACCCAGCTGGCTCTCCAATCCAGCACCAACACACCTGGTACTGAGGCACTAGGAGGAACGCACCATTGCTCTACCTCACACACAGAAGGAGCTTATAATTATGCTCTCTTACTCCCTAGCACACTTTTATAATACAACCATGAGTCTATTATATAGATCTCATCAAACAATAATTAGACATCTAATTACAATAATTAGATCCGCAGGTCTCAGTCTAAACATAGATCTCTTCATGCAAACACTTGGTTCATTAGCTAACTGCCCGTAAATAGCTCGCAATCGAACCACACAGGTGACCAACATCGGTCCCTGTCTGCCTGGGTGTCGCCGACGCCGGTCGATCTCTGACCGACGTCGGTTGCCTTCCTACCCTATCCTGCCGACGTCGGTTGGCCTGACCGACGCCGGTGTCTCTGACACTCAGCAACTCTCCTGCAACCTCCTCTCCTATTTGCATCAGTGAAGCTTTTAACTCCACAATCCTAACAATCTCCCACTTAGAGATAAACAGCTGCACTGTACCTATACCTGTACTCTGTCTAATCTATTTCCTAGTTTATATCTCTCTTTAAGCTCCCACCTGAAGACAACCCACCACACATCCCATGGTGTACCACCTGTCATCCGAGTACCCTGCCACATCCGATCCTACAAACACATGTAGTGAAGTCCTGACCCTACATAGCAACACCTGCTGCTGGTCTTTCTCAAAAAACCTGAGAACCCACTTCCCCGAATTGGCTCCTAACTCTGACAGCTCCCACTGCATGGGAATACTCAGGTCTATACCAGACCTCATGTGATTTCAGACACTGTACCTGTCCAGCCCTTAGTGTGCTCCGGTTCTGCATCCCGAACCTCGCCAACACTGATTCACATCAGCTCCCACTCGAGACAAAATCAACCTGTGATCTCCATGCCTCCCATGTCAAAGAATTCTGCTGCTCCAAACTCCTCATGACATGCCACTGAACTAATCTTACCCTTAGCTCAACAAAACCCTGTATGTACTAACCTGCTATAGCAAAACATACCATCCACATACAGTAATAGAATGATGTCATGACCATCATCCTCTTAGTAAGTCAAACCACAGTAGTTACCTGACACTGACTGAAGCCATGCTTCGTCCTCCACCTGTCAAACTTGGTACCACTGTCCTGCAGCTCCTCAAGACCATATGCCTGGTCTTCCATCTCACGTATCCGTTCTCTCTATTCTTCTACTAAGGAATCCATTCATCTCTGTGCTTTCATCCAGCTGGAAAACCTACCAAAACTCCCGTCTGGTTCTGCATCATAATCCTGCCTAGCTCACACCTGTTTCCTGGATCCTTCCTGCTCTACAATCAGCAACAAGTATGAAGAAGAGGAACATGAATTTGAGGGCCTACTTATGCCTTCAGTCCTCCGTATGGGTGTTTGAGACTCATTGACAACACACTGTCCACCCAAAATTCATTATAGTGACCGACCTCGGTCACTCCATAGTCTGCATCCGACTGACATCGGTTCCATGCGTCTGTACCTGACTACCAGCCTGCCAGCGCTGGTGTCCCTGCTGCCGACATCGGTCCTTGATCGACATCGGTCTTACATACTGCCGACGTTGGTCCCATGACTGACGTCAGTCTTACTCTGCCCGACATTGCCGGCTTCGGTTTGCACATGACCGACATCGGCACCTGTCTGTTCGACGCCGGTTCCTCCTGACCGACATCAGTATCTGTGTTCGCCTGTGAGTGATGAATTTTTACCCGCGAGCTCCTTTGGATCAAAACACATGTCCAAACTACTCTGCTCAGATGTATCCAGCCTCATCCACTGAACTCTATCCGCCATCTCCTCCAAGAACACCAAGGCTTTCCAGTTCTTAAGCCTGTCAAATATATCTATCTTCTGCTTAAGAACATGCATCTCCTTCCTACTCATGTGACCAAGCCTACGAAGCCACATCTTCACAACAGAAGAAGAATCAGTAATATAAACAAGTAGATAAAGAATACCTATTTTCTTACCACCAGTTAATTCAAGTGCTACCGCTGTGAGAGTTCTTGTGCATCTCTCATCACCCAATCTTTCTGAAGAAATTAGCCAAATCTCCAAACCTGGGACCTGCATGACCTTCATCAACACCTGTGTGTTGGCCACCTGCAATTTCAGCTTCACTTCTCCTTTGCCAATTCTTTGGCAAGGCTTACCAGCTCCTCTACCTGGGGCTGCATGGAAAGAGGCAACTGAATATTTTATCCAAGATTCAACTTTATCCAAGAAACCTGCAAACACATCCTGTACAACAACACCTGCTACATCTGTATCTTTAGTTTCTTCATGCTGATCTGTTACCAACCAAAAATGTTCTTTTACCTGCTCTTTCTTTCCATCGGACCGTGAGTAACCGTCTGTGCTTTTCAATTCCTCCATTCTTAGCTTACTTTGATCTGCCATTGCTCTACTCCCACTCAATCAGAAACCCCTGAGAGTGCCCTGTAACCAAAACACAACCTGCTCCCTGCAACCTTAGCTCTGATACCACTTGTCAGGAATCTAGAACAACAAACATGCTCTGATCCCACTTGTCAGGATGCGAAACTGGAAGCATACAATTGATTACTAAACTTCAAGCAACTTAAATATGCGTAAATAACTAGAATCAACAAGTAACTAGAATTCAGAATAACATAGCATATGAGAGACAATACACAACTTGTATTAACACTTTATACAAAAAAGAATACAATAAAGAAGATGCCACTTCTTCTCCACCACCTTATAGAGGTTTCCCACACCTCAAGTGAACAGTAATTCTTCTCCCCAAAGCTCTCCCTCTCACAGGTCCCAACACCCAACTCAAATACAGAGTTGGTGTTCACCTCCCATGCTCCATGCACACCACAAGTGCTCCACACACTCCACAAGCACTCCCCATGCTCCACAAGTACTCAAGGTACTTCAAGTAGATCTCCCATGAATCTGCAACAACCTGCAATTCAACAGACCATACTTATGGAAGGAACTTCCTTGTCTTCCTCTCTTGCTCTATCCGAGTACACACCTGTACTCCAAGTAGATCCTGCCTGATACTGCTCCCTGTTGTGTTGCTGTCTATATGACCTTGCACACCTGCAAATCAAACAACGGTTCTGCTCACCTGTGAACCTCGACCTTGCACACACATACACCTATAGATCAATGATCTTACTTACCATGTAGATCTCCTATATAGGCCATGCAACTGTGACCAAGATCCTACACTCTTGAAGAACCCAGCTGGCTCTCCAATCCAACACCAACACACCTGGTACTGAGGCACTAGGAGGAACGCACCATTGCTCTACCTCACACATAGAAGGAGCTTATAATTATGCTCTCTTACTCCCTAGCACACTTTTCCAATACAACCATGAGTCTATTATATAGATCTCATCAAACAATCATTAGACATCTAATTACAATAATTATATCCGCAGCTCTCAGTCTAAAAATAGATCTCTTCATGCAAACACTTGGTTCGTTAGCTAACTGCCCGTAAATAGCTCGCAGTCGAACCACACAGGCGACCGACGTCGGTCCCTGTCTGCCTGGGTGTCACCGACGCCGGTCGATCTCTGACCGACGTCAGTTGCCTTCCTGCCCTATCCTACCGACGTCGGTTGGCCTGACCGACGCCGGTGTCTCTGACACTCAGTAACTCTCCTACAACCTCCTCTCCTGTTTGCATCAGTGAAGCTTTTAGCTCCACAATCCTAACAAAATTGAGCAAGATATCACTGAACTTACCACCTTGTCTTCTCTCTTGATTCATGAATAACATATTTTGACCAATTTTAATTATAAAGAGAATGCCACTCAGAAACTTATCACCTTAAATAATATTTTTTATAATAATAAAAATAAAAAATCTAACATTAATTCTTCTAATGGCAAAAATGGGAACTAAGAATCTATCAATAAGAACCATAAACCCAAGTTTAATAAAAATTATAACCTTTGTGGTAAGTTTGGTCATCAAATGGAAACCTGTTATAAAAGAAAAGATACTATTAACAATAAATCTTCTAAAAATAACAAAGGGAATAAATCTAATCAAAATAAATATAAGAATAAAAACCATAATTCAAATAACAATTAGGATCAGAATGTTATTCTTTTAGAAGCTAATTTATTTATTTTAATTAAACATGAGTGGATTTTATATAGAGGTGCATTGCACTATATGACTTGTCTATCTAATATTTTGTGTGATTCTAGAGATATCTCTAAAAGTATTTACTTAGGAGATAATTATTTCTTAGAATCAACTAAATAGGGAAAAACTAATTTTACAAATGTTGTTATAAATGATATTTTCTATGTACCTAAGATTAAAATGAACTTACTGTCTTGTTTATAAATTACTAATGATAATTTAATTGTAACATTTCTTAAATATATTTATTCTATTAGAAACCAATATGAGCCTCTAATTATTAAAGTGGTTCAAAAAAATGGTTTATACATTTTCTCTCCTTCTGCTTGTTTTCTTTCATCACATAGCAAGAATAAATCTCCATTACGGCATGAAAGATTAGGTCATGTTAATTTTAGAATTTTATAAGATTGCCTACTCAGAATCTTAATTTTTACTTCCTTCTTACCTTCTCATCATGAAACTTGTGAGAGTTATTTATATGGTAAGCAACATACTAACCCTTTTCAAAAGAATCATACTATAAATTCCTCGCATCCTTTATAATTGATTAATAGTGATGTAATAGGACCTATTTAAATTGTCTCTCTTAATAATTATTTGTATTCTATTACTTTTATTGATGATTACATTAGAATTATTTTTTCATATTTCATTAAAAAAACTGATGTATTTTCTAAATTCAAGGAATTTAAAGCTAGCATTGAAAATGCATATGATTTTTTTATTAAGAAATTAAGAACTAATAATAGTGGTGAATATGTTAGTAAAGAGTTTGAGTATTTTTACATTAATTATGGTATTGAAAGGAAATTAACAACTCCATATTCCCCTCATCAAAATCTTATTACTAAAATTAAAAATTGAGACATAATTGAGATGGATAGAAAAATGTTACATTCTACAAATGTTCTTCCTAGTTCTTATGGGCAAAAGCCATGAATACTATTATTCATATTATGAATAGAGTCCCTACTTAATCTTTGCATTTTTCTATATCAAAAATACATGTATGCTCATATAATTTTATTTTCTTTGATAAAACTATTTTATTGTTTCTTTAGAGATACTAACTATATTGATAGTGTCTCATCTACATTGTATTTATTAGTAAAATGATTTATTTTGACTCTTGTAAAAAAATATTATAACTATATTATAATAGATATATTTATCTTAGATGATAAAGTAATGAAATATATATATATATATATATATATATATATATATATATATATTATGTTTATTTTCAATTCTTATGGGTTGGAATGGAAATACATTATATGCATAACATCATGCTTAATTTGACAAAAGAATCATGTTTATTTATTGCATTTGGTAGAAATATCATGCTCAATAAGTTTGGATCTTTTGTGTTTTAATGTTTTCATTTGATTATTTAGGCAATTTCATGTTAATATGCTTAGATACTCTCATTTGACTATTTTATCATTTGATTGTTTATGCTAACATTCTTATACACTTCATTTGATAATAAAACATGTTATGAAATTTGAAGTGTAAATATATTTTGTATTATTGGATCTTCATCATTTAATTTACTAAGAATTATATTTCATACATATATATATATATATATATATATATATATATATATATATATATAGTCTCATATTTGTTTGATTGGATGATGTCATTTCATGTTAAAATTATCCATATTTGATGTATGAGAGGTTATTCCTAAATATATTTTTGAATCATATTAAACTCAAAAATATTTTGATAAGACTCAAATAATAAAATGAGTTATTGTTAATATGATATATACTATTTGGATAAAATTAGCATCATATTATTAGTAAATTATTACATGTGTGTCACATGATAGTTGAGGATGTTCATCTTGTCAATATTGGATATGTCCAATAACTAATTGAATACAATAATTTATATTTTTTCACTAACTTTGTAATCAGATTAGTGAACTTATTTTCCTAAAATATGTCTTGATTATTTTAAATGTGTTTTACCATAGAAGAACATATGTCATATTTTTATGTATGTGATTATTATGATGTTAACCATACTATTATATCATGAATGTATTTTAGGATATGTGTTTAAGTTTTGTGTAGGTTCAAAACATCAATAATTTAAGCATATTGAATTTCATGTTGATTTTATCTAAGATAAATTCCTTAATGGTGATATAGATCTTTAGTTCTATCCTATAGAGGAACTAGTGGAAAACATAATAAAAAATCCACATGGTAATACCAAGTTTTCATTGTTTCATGTAATGTTGAGCCTCTCAAATTTATCATTGAGAGGGAGTGTTCATGACAATTTCACTTCCTAACATCCATGTGTTTCTTCTCCTTCTCTATACTTCTTATTATAAAGCATTTTAAACTTTGTGTAGAAGTTTTGTAATTTAAGTAAAATTCATGTGGAAGTTTTAATTTTGTACTCAAATACATTAAAAACATACTTTGTAATGGAGGTATTTATGTTTTAAAAGGATCCAAATATTCTTAGTGATTATTCATGAGAAACTATGAGATGTAGTCTCACAATCATGCTATCCCAAACTTACTTTTGATTAGTTTATGAAATATAATTCTTTTTGTTTCAAAAGGTGATGTTTGTCATGATGAAGGTTTTAAAATCCTTTAATTATATACATATTATAATTCCTTTTTAAAGTGACTATGGCATTTATTCTCACTTAAAATTTAGGGGGAGTGCTATAACATTTAATGCCTAAGTGATGAAATCATAAGACCCTTAGTACATTTTAATTAATTAAATAATAAAAATTTATTATTTATTAAAATATGTTAACAACCTCATGTAAATAAATAATAAAACATATATTATTTATTACTTATCATTAAAAACAAAACATATTTATTTATTATTATTGGTAATTTAAAATGTTCTCAGGATGGTTAGAACCATTATTTACAATGGTCACATCCCTTCACATTTCACTATAAATAGATTTTTACCCCTAAAGTGAATATGTGTGGAAACATTATAATATGAATCATGAATTATAATTGAAAAAAGATTTTTTTGAAGGTTATTAAAGAAGTGAGAAGGAGGATTTTATGTATTCGGGTGATTTAGTTTCTCAAATTTATGAATATCACATTGGTGTGGTTTTTTATTTCTTTGAGGTTTTCTCACAATAATTCCTATGTAATAATTTATTGATATGTGTTCACTATTATCTGGGTATGATTTTATATCTATTTTATATCTTATATCTCTAATGAATTTCATATTACATTCAAAGGATTTATCAATGCTAATGCATGATCCTTGCCTAAATCTTGCACCATTGAAGTGCAAAGTCCACAACTAGGAAGATCCTTGAACTTATGGTTCTTGCACCTCATGCTTTGTATTAAAGGTAAAAATCCCAAGATTAGGATATTTATATCTTACTTTTTCATTCTTTGTGTTGTATTTAGTAATTGGGTGCTTCATTATTGGCTCTTGATAAATTAAAATCCATTTTGGAATGCCTCTCCATGGTAACCAAATGTGAGAGAAGTTTATTGCCACATACTTGTTTAAAATCTTGGAGCATTCTCTATTGAGAAAGAGTTTGTATACTTCTATGATATCTAATACAAGTATGCCAATTTTCATTTATACTCATGAATCATATGTTACTTAGATGCATACATCATTTAATTTTCCTATTACAGGCACCATTATTTCATCTAATTGTGAAACCATCCTCTTTGATGGGCTTGGAGTCAAACCCAAATTTTTGCAAATAGAATTTGGAATCTATAATGAAATTACTTAGATGTTCACATAGAATGATTTTATATCACACAAATTAAGAAAATCTGAGAGATCACACATCAATAATTGATAGTAGAATAGAATACTAGAAATTTTAGCAAAGCCACTGTGAGGGGGCAAGCCCCACGACAATGCACTAATAGAAAAATACCTTTACATAATTCATAAAGACTAACCACTACCTTTGATATATAGTCTACTTAGCCAAGGTTATTCCATAGTTTGACCTATCTAATAACATATAGAAATGTAACAAGTGTATAAAAGAGGTATGTAAGCCACAAGTTGGCCACACATATCCCTAGACACACTAATGGTTAAGGGTAAGACACACTAATGGTTAAGGGTATAACAAGCCCCTCCCCTTCAAAACAACATTGTCCTCAATGTTGTAACAACTTTGGATGTTGCTTCACAAAGGCTTTATCCTCCCAAGTAGCATCTTCACATGGTAGATTCTTTAATTTTATTAGGTCCTTTGTAATAACTATGGAATGTAGTTTCTTAGTGTGCATGTGAAGGATCACCTAAGGATCAAGAAAAACTCTATCTTCCTCATCTAATCCTAGTAATTATGTTTGAATGGAAAATCTATGTCTAATGGATTTCTTTAGGCATGATACATGAAATACTAGATGTATGCGAGTGGATGAAGGAACTCTAACTTGTAGGCCACACTACTAATATTTTTCAAGATCTAATAAAGCGCATAATACTTAGTGGATTATTTGTTATCCTTTTTTTGCTTCTTTAATGACATTTAATTATATGGTTGAAAGCAAATAAATACCCAATTGCCAATGTCAAAATGCCTCACTTCTATGTTGATTTGCCTTTTGATTCATGTGATTTTGGGCCATAGCTAAATTTTCATGCAAACTTTCAAGGACCTCTTTTTGATGATGAATATGTTCTTCAAATACACAAACCTTAAGATGGACCTTCAAGGTCAAAGTGATGGATGGAGGGTGGTATCCATATAGTGCCATAAAGGGAGACATTTTGGAAGAACTATGAATAAAATTATTATACCACCATTCAATAAGTGGTAACCAATGAACCCATTTATCCTATTTATCAAAAACAAAACAATGGAGATATCCTTCTAGACATTTGTTTACTACCTCAGTTTGTCCATCAGATTAAGGATGATAGGATGAACTATGAGCCAATTGGGTGCCCAAACATGTAAATAAATTAGTCCAAAAATTACTAGTGAAAATGGGATCTCTATCACTGACAATGATCTTAGGGGTCCCATGTAATTTTTGAATTGTATTGAGAAAATTAGTAGTTATTATACTAACAAAAAATGGCTATGATAAAGAATAAAAATGAGCATATTTACTAAGATGATCCATAACAACCATGATAACATTTTGACCATCAAATCTTGGTAACCCTATAATGAAATCCATAGATACCTCTTCCCAATGTTGGATAGGGATGGATAAAGGCTATAAAAGACTTATAGTTTTGATGGTTTTGCCTTTTTTTTGTTGATAAATCTTACATTTAGCCACATATTTTTGGACATCCCCCTTGATTCCTTCCCAAAAAAAATCCTACTTGATTCTGTGATAGGTTTTCAAAAATATTGAATGATCCCTAATTAGAGTTGCATGAAGTTCCTGAAGGATTTTTTGTTTACTAAAATCCATATGTAGGTATAATCTATCTTTATACCATAATTCATTACCCTTCCATGTGAATTTTCAAATCCACCTAAACCTTGCTAAATATTTTGAATTAAATCATGGGTAGCACTATCATGTTCATATTCTAATTGTGCTTCATCTAGCCAATCTACCTATAAAATTGTTATGGCACATAGCAATGCCTCAACTAATTCATCCTTTTTGGATAGTGCATCTACTACCACATTGTCCTTGCCTTTTTTCAGACTATTTCAAAATCATATCTTAACATCTTTGTTACCCATTTTTGTTGTTATTCAAATGAAAACCATTGTTCTAAAAAATATTTAGGACTATCATGATCTATTTTTACCTAAAAGTGATGACCCATCAAATAAGGTCTCCATTATTTGACTACATGCAAAATGGCCATCATTTCCTTCTCATAGATGGGCTTGTACAAATTTTTACCTTTTAGTTGATGAATTTCAAATGCATGTGGTAGACACCTTCTTGTATGAGTACATCACCCATACCATACCCAAATGCATCACATTCAACTACAAAAGTCTTGGACTAATCAAGAGTGGCCAATACTGGAGTAGTGCACATAGCCAATTTCAATTATTCAAATGCCCAAGTAGCTACATCGATCCACTAAAAGGAGTATTTATTCAACAAAGAGGTGAGTGGGGCTGTAATCCTACCATAATTTTTGATAAACCTATGATAGTAACCAGTTATCCCTAAAAATCCCTATAGTTGCTTGAGTGTCTTAGGAATTGGTCATTCCACCATTTCTTGGATATTTTTAGGATCCACTTTCATTCTTTCATAAGAAACTAGATGACCCAAATATTCAATCTCACAAGCCCCAAATTACATTTGGAAGGTTTGCCATATAATTGATGTTGTTCCAAAATGGAGAGTACTTGTTTCACATGTTACAAATGGTCTTCCCAATTTTTATTATAAATGAAGATATCATCAAAGAATACCAAAATAAATTTTCTCAAAAATGGCCTAAAAATAGTATTCATCAAACTTTGAAAAGTAAATGGTGAATTTTTTAGACCAAAAGGCATAACCAAAAACTCATAATGGCCCTCATGAGTCCTAAAATCTATTTTGGGTATGTCTTCATCATGGATCTAGATTTGATGATACCGAGAATGCAAATCTAACTTGGTAAAATAAAAAGCACCATTCAATTCATCTATAAAATCATCAATGATAGTAATAGGAAACTTATCTTTGATAGTGTACTTGTTGAGTTCTCTAAAGTCATGGTACATCCTCTAGGTGTCATCTTTCTTTCTCATAATGACAACTGGTGAAGAATATTCATTTTGGCTATGGCAAATGATTATTGCATCCAACATCCCCTATACCATATTTTCAATTTCACTTTTTTGGGCATAAGGATACTCTGTATGGCCTAATTTTGGGTGGTGTACTATCAAGAATAATTTTGATAACATGATCATGAATGCAACTAGGTGAAAGTCCTTTTGGCATGTCTCCAAAAATAATAGAATGGGCATCAATCACTTGTTGCAAATTAAGAGGTGAAGATGGCTGAGTTGGTTGTATTTTTATGTAAAATAAGAAATCTACAAATCCTTTAGCACCTTTATGGAGAATATTTGTAATTTGATGGGAGTTAACAAGTTGTGGATATTTAATGCTTAATCCCCTTATCTAAAAATTCATTTCTTCAAAATTAAAATGCATGAATAATTCTTGGAAATTCATCTCAATAGTGCCCAAAGTGGTGAGCCAATATAATCCTATAATAATATCAACTCCACCCATGATAATTACAAACATAAGAAAATCTAACAATCACTCTCCCATGGCTAGCTTAATACATTGAAATTTTCCTAAACAATTGATAGTACCACCATCTGCAATCATAATCTAAAATTATAGAGTTAGATAAATGAAATAGTTCAAATGAGAAGCTAACTTACTATTGATGAAGTTATGTACACTCCTAGAATAAATCAATATAGTGACCTATTTCTTAATTAAACCCATCACCTTAAGATTTTAGGGAGTATTAATATCTAAAATGGCATGACAATAAATAGTAGGTTGAGAGTCTTTAGATTTTTCCTCAAGACCTTTTACATTCTCGCCATGTACTTCTTCATCATCTTCATCATCATTGGCACCATCAATGAAAAATTACTTCTTTTCATCACAATGATGGTCTTTTCTCCATTTGATATCGTAACTAGAACATAGCCCTTTGGATTTCTTATATACAATTTGTCATTGTGTTAATTTGGTGGGATATGGAAATGATAGTGCTAGAAAGGTGTGATCATGACCAATAGTGAAAGTTTTCCTTTTGACCATCTCTTTTTATTCTACCATATGTTCCCTAGGGATAATTTATGATATAGATATTGGGTTAAAAATTTAAATCTTGAATTGGATGTTATCTTTGAGGCCACCCAAAAACATATAAGTCAAATTTTCCTCAGTGATATCTTCCACCTGTAAAGAGAGATTATGAAACTGATGAATATAATCCTTCACAGTTCTTGATTGCCATAGTTTGGCTAATTAGTTGAAATAGTTCTTAGATACATTATTTTGATAATAAGCCAACAATTCCTTAGTGAAAATAGACCATGTAATAGGAGCACCATTATTTTTATTTTGAGCACATAACTTGTGATACCAAATGAATTACTTAGGTTCTAGATATAGAGATGCCAATATCACCTTCTAAGAACTAGGGGTTTGATGCAGCTCAAATAAATTCTCAATTTGGGTAATCCAAGTGAGAGGATCCTTATCATAAAACTTACGCATGTCCACTTTTAGCAACATCAGTTTCATACCAGCATGGGAGTTGGTGTTGAGAGGAGGATTTGAATACTAAAGTGGAGGGTTGTTGGGCTGAAACTAAGATGTAAGGGTATACAATTGCATAGTGATATGATGTAATTCTTTATGAACCCCATTAATCTCTCTATATATCCCTAAAACATTAGCTTAAACTACAAAATAGTCATCATGCCTCACCAAGTTATTTGTCTACTTAAAGCTAAAAAATCACCAAATTTGAAGTACCAGATTCCATAGAACGAGTCTTAAAAGTTTCTTGTCTCCCTTTTCTTCCCTAAGTACCAAGACCTTCCATATACAAACCTTAAGAGGTTTTTTACCCCCAAAAAAAAGTGTATCAAGAGATGGTACCATTTTGATTGCCTTGTCAAGATGAATCCAATAACTACATTTTCACACTAGGGTAAAAATTTTGGCACCAAAAAGTGTACTGATAGAGTATACTATTATGATCATCTCATCGAGAGGAATCCAATGACTACAATTATGCAAAAGAATATTTTTTTAAAGTTTCTTTTTTTTTATTTTTTTTTCAAAAAAATATTTTGAGCAATACTGTGCTAATAGAAAAAATTAATTCTTCCCAGATTATAATTTATGTTTTTTCACTCCCACTACTTCCAAAATCCACACCTCATCAGATCTAAAAAAACACCATAAGAAAATTGCCCAAATAAAATCTCTAACACCACTTATAATGAAATTACTTATGTGTTCACATAGAATGATTTTATATCACATAGAATACGTAAATATGAGATATTGCACAATAATAATTTACAGTAGAGTAGAATACTAGAAAATATAGTAAATCCACATCGAGGGGGCAACCTCCACAATAATTCACTAATAGTAGAATACTTAACATAATGTATAAATACTAACCACTACCTCCTATATATAGTATACTTATCCAAGGTTATTCCATAGTCCAATCTATCTAAGAACATAGAGAAATGTAACAATTATATAAAAGTGGTATGTAAGCCACAAGTCAGACACACATATCCCTAGACACACCAATGGTTAAGGGCATAGTAGAATCACCATAGATAAAGTTCCAAAATTGACTATACATTTTTTAATGTTCTTTTAAAATGCTCATATAGTAAATAATAAAGGCAAAACTTCTAGATTGATTTTGTATATGACATTGGTTTGAGACACCTTTGTCTTTTTTACAATTACCTTCAGTATATTTGGCATCCATAGGAAATCCTTTTGTTTAGTGATCTGATCTACTTCATGAAGATTAATATTGGATTTAATATTCTTCATATCTTCAACAATGTTATACCATCCTTTCATTTTCTCCTCTTTATTTTGGGCCTATACACTCCCTTTTAGGGGAGGTGGATTGTTGTCACCACTTGGATTTAGTGGAATGGTAGCATTGTTCCAAAGAGTGGACATTGTGAAGGGTTTCTTATTACTTAGATTGTAATTTCCCTTTTGATACTATTTAAAAACATGTATTTCATCATAGTTATTGTTTTGTTCATTATCATATTCTCCTAGGAAGAACTTGTGCATTTTAAATACCATTGCAATGTTTAAATATCCAACTAATGGGTAGAACTATAGTGGATTATTCATCAAGTCTTGCCTTACCATATCCCTTTGGAAAATCTCAAATGTTTTTTAAAATTATACACATTCAATTTCACCTGTGTTGTGATGTATTATGGACTCTACACCAATTGGGTAGATCTATTTCTACTATGTTGATTTTTGGAAACTTGTTTGGTTATTTCTTTGTATTAGACACATATTCATTAAAAGGTATATTGTATCGTTAAAACCCAAAATTATGGTTATTATTATAGTCAATAATGTTACCCATCTTCCTCTACGTGTTCAAAAATTCATTGCTTAATTTTTCAACCATTATTTATATAGAATCTAGTTTTATTTTGGTATAATCAACTCCATATGCAACTTTAGAATTATAATAGATTGAATGTTAGTTATGTTGATGACTATTCATCTATACTTGATTTTTCATGTAGCCATAGTTATAATTGGGTGTTTGTTGTATTAGAGGAGGTAGTGTATATAATTAATTATGGTTAAAAGTAGGAACATTTTGATTAACTTAAGGGACTAGATTCAGATCTAGAAAACTAGCATTGATGTTAGGAGTGCCTAGTATTTGATGGTTTAGATATCAATCAATATTGATATCCTCTTCATATGCTAAATATAGAGTAGTGTTAGTAAAAAATCTTCATAGAAACATTACAGTGATTGGGTCCAAGATGTTTTTATACCTCTCCAATGTCAATACTCCATCTAGTCTATACTCTAGGTTAAGCCAAGTGTACATATTCTATAACCTCGCATTAAAATCATGAATTGGCTCACTAAGCTCCCTCTTAATTATAGTGAAGTGTTGATACACTAGGCCATGGTTGGTAATTTATCTAAATTAGGAAATAAACGTGCTTTGACATGTATTCTAGGAAGTAATTGAGTTATTTTAAAGGTTGAGGTACCAATCATAGGCAACATCCTACAAGTTAAATAGTAAAAACATTCATGCAATATATTCATCAGTAAAATTCAATAATCTCAAAGTATATTTGAAGGACTTGATGTGTTCTTCCTCCTGAAGGGGAGAAAGAAGGCAAATACTTGTCTGGGTTTTGAGGTAAATTATGCATCTCTTGGGATGACAATGGAATATCCAACTAACAAAGGTTATTATTTGGACATAAAATGATTTATGGGATGGATATTTTTATTGGAGATGTTGTTCTAGCCTTAGTTCTATTAGGAATAATAGGTACAAATCTAGGCCTTCATTGTGTTGGTAAGCGAAAAACTAAAAGACTAGTTTGGGCCCTAAACCTAGTAACTCTCTTGGGTGTCTCTAGTGAAATTAAATGAGGGGATAACATCTCATTAGGGAAGGCACACAAATAGCCCTCATTCTATCACTATGTTTATTTTTGTTGATGTGGGTCTTGTTCACATCCCTTGAATTTAATAAGGTAGCCTCTAATGTGTTAAGATCTCAATGGAGGTAAACTATACTCCAAGGCACAAGTTGCATATATGGGTTAAACAACCTTGTGGTGTAATATAAAGTATATTATTAAAGGTTTTAATTGAGTTTACCTATGGTGAAATGAATCCTAGTAAAGAAATAAAACTTTAGTGAGTGGGATGGATGGATAATGTACTCTAGCGTTTGTAGGTCTTAATCAAATACAATTCAAAAGGAGGGAAGGCTAGAGCATAAAATAAGGTTATGTGGTCTCAAAAGGTCATCTCCTAGGCTAGTTAATTAATGGATAAGTGTTTCTAGAACTAATGTTTATTGTTTTTAGTTGTTGCACATTCATGGAAAAACATAGTTAGGTAGTATGGAGAAATTATATAGAAAACTTAATGGTTTCAACTAAAGGTTGCTCCCTTTATAGTTGATATTACACACCCTTATTTAGGATATTATAGATCAAAATAGGAAGGTTTATAAGGCATATATGGCACACACTTATAAAAATATACTAGATAAAAAATTCTCCTGCACACTTCAAATTATTAACATAGTATTTAACCAATTGCTTAAAATCAATGAAATCTACTAACTTTCAATAACTTTTACAAATCTACGATCAACATAACAAAATTACAAATACCAAAATTATACATAGATTTTTAACACTTAAAATTATTAAATTAATAATACTAAGAAAACAAAACCTTAATAACCCAAAAATGGAAGGAAAGAATACCAACACAGTTGCATGACAATCAAAATTGATTTTTTCTTGTATTGATAAACTTCTAACCCTTTGAAATATATAATTACATGAATATATAGACCTAGGGTATGCCACCACATCCTTCAAGTCCATGAAAACTCATAGTTACATTATGTAATTATAACCTTAGTTCTAATTTTAGTATCAAAATTGCATGTGTGCATGCTCATAGTTAAATATAACTATGTCAAGATCTATTGGTATGTATAATATAATGCAACATGTGCATACTTACAAATAGTTTAGATAAATGTTAAATTTATGTGATATGTATAAGTATGAGTAAAAATATAAGTATTATCTACATATCTACATATAAAATTAGCCTTAAACTAAGACTTAATGGGTAGTTGCATGGTGTTATTGGTGGCTAGAGGCATTGAAGTTATAGCTTGTGTCAAACTAGAATGTCAAGAATCATCTTTATCCTTTACTTACAATAATTTAAAGTGTTTGTTTCTAATGTAATGTTTTTACCTAATGATTTCCATACTAAGTAATGGAGGTATATGCACTATATTGACTTAATTAATGAGACTTGCATGTTCAGTCTTTGTATTTCTAAAATTAATTTTGAAGATTTTAACCTCCATGACCTTTTTAATCACAAAATTTAGTTTGGCTTCTATTTCTTTCAATGTCCTTATTTGTAAGTTGTATGCTTAAATCTTGTTCAATCCTATTGGATGATATGATAAAAATTGGCATTGTTGATGAGTCTACCTATGTAATCTCTTTTTTGTGAGAGTTTAACTAGTCTATAATTTAAAAAATAAGAGTTTCATACTTTGCATATTCAGGAATTATTACCTTAGCTACTATGATTCAATCTCTATCCTCTTAGGTCTTGATGACTACAAAATTTATGGAATTGATAGTATCTACTAGTGACATCAAATTAAGGTGGGAATAAGCCTTACTAGTTGTATGAATAATAAGAAGTGTTCAACTTATTTTCAACATGTTTCAAAGAATTCAATAATTTGATAGTTTTCATTATATGAGGTGTCAATTTTCCCTCATTATAGAAATTATGATCAAGGAATCCAATAACATAGGTTACTATAGTGTTAGTTTAAGTAATAAAACTCAAATAAACACACTAACACTTACACTCTTAGCCTAAATACTAGGGAGAGATTAATAACAAACACTAAATGAGAGCATAACAAAAACATAAAATACAAGTCTTTTACCTTCCTTCAGAGATCTAAATGGATTTTTTAAGTGACTTGATTAGCTTATGCATCAAGTAGTCTTTGACAATGGAGGTTGTGTAGCTCCTCTCCTTGACACCATGGCTTGTGATTGCTTGGAGTAAGATTTTGGCATTATAACACTATTATTATGAGTTATATGGAGAAAATATTGCATAATAACTTTAGAATATCTAAGATTAGAAAACAAAAGGTATGGACTTATATTTATATCCTTTAGAGTTAAATCTCACCCAAGGTGCTTTAAGGTTGATTCAAGCTTAGAATGGGTTCAAACTAACCCTTGGTGAGTTAAAACTAACTCTAGTGGAGTTAATAGTTATCAAGTAATTATGATTTAAAATTACTAGGAATGGCTCTCAAATTAAATATTTTAGGATATTTTCAAAGAGCTTGATAAATCATAAAGGCAATGATGAAAGATAGGATATTTTGAATTTTATCTTTTCCTTTCTTAGATATTCACTAATTTTAAATGGATAATTCAACTAGGAATTTAATCTTGTTTATTTTTTCAATTAATTTTTATTATCCTTTTAACATTTTCAATATTTTGATTAAGTGTGTAAGCACCCCACTTAATATGTCCATAGGCCAAATTGATAGTTATTATTTTGAAAAGTGAATAGGGATGAATCAATGAGAGGTTATTATTGTATACACTAGAATACCTAATTAGAGTTCTACTAACACAATTCCAAGCTTTGATAAATGATGCACAAGAAAATTTTGGATGTTTAGTAATTCCTAGGCTTAATTTGCAAGAATTGGTAGGAATCTATCTAAAGTTTATTTGGAAGCTAGTTGTGGCCACTTTTAGGTGTCTATAGTTTACTCTTATTTGGGAACGAATTGCAAGTTATAATCACAATAATGTATTCTCAAAGAATGAAAAGGTCCTTTATGCCTATGACTATAATGATAATGGATGAACTATAGATGCCCCCTCAAGGGAATGGTTGGAAAAAAGGGTCAATGATTGATCCCTAAAAAAGAGGAAATAATGGGACCAAAAAGATAAAATGGGGTGGAAAAGATTGATTTTACTATAGGCAGTTATAATTAGTGGCATATGGAGTTGCCCTAATTAGGTAGACAAATAGGATGATCTTCCCACTAGAGGGTATAATCATTGTCATACGTGGGACAAAAAAGGCAATTATTTTCCCAAAGGAAGTTATAATCATTGAAAAAATGATTAGGGTAAAAATATAATGATTTTTCTAAAGAAGCTTATAGTCATGAAAGGGAAAAAATTATTTCCTCATAGGTGGTTATAATCATTGGCTAGATAAAAACATTCCCTAGCTAGGTGGATCCAGATAATCATTTGCCCAAAGGTAGTTATAAGAATTATCATAATGAAAATGTGTCCCATTTATGTATAATAATGATAATTATTTTCTCATAGGTAATTATAATTAGAGGCTCTATAGGTTGGATGATACACAATGATTTTCCCAAAGGCAATTAGAATCTTTGGTAATGTAAGGGGGATGAGATACAATGATTTGCTAAAGGTGGTTATAATCATTGATCAAATGATGGGAATGGTGTTAAATGGTAATATGGGGATTACACACTAAATCTATACTCACAAAGTAAGACTAGGCCAATATAAAGGAGAAAGATGAATTTAGGCAACCTAATAGTATGGAGATGTACGTCCTAACTAGCAAGGATTAAAATTACTTCATGATTTTAATTAATCTATATGTGATATGATTTGGGTAGAGTGGGGATTTTTTCAGGTGCCAAGAAGATATTTTGTGGCCACATTACTTGTAATACTTGTTGAGCTAATTTTTGTTGTAGCACATGACGGTAGGCATCATGATATAAAACACCATGAGAACTTAGTTGAAATATGCATAAGGACTAACACATGATCTAATAAACCATTGAAAATAATGCACAGATGATAAAAACCATGATGATAATATTGATGCATGAATATGGATGGATTCAATAATAGTGTGCAAGGAATCACCTAATGAACACACATAGACTGAATCAAGGCACAATAAGAAATCAAACAAATAGGCAAGCATGCAAGCATGCAAGCAAAAAAATAAAACACCAAGAAAAGAAAGAACAAAACAAAATAAAGAGAATAAAATGAAACAAAAACAAATAATGGCTAATCACAATGTTAGGGAGAAAAACATGAAATAAACAAAATAACATACAATGCGTCGAGACCATAAGAGACAACAAAACAAAAAAACAAAATGGCAGAATAGAAGAAAAGTAAGGGGGTATCTAAGTTGACTCCAAATTCACTAGGCAAGTGGACATTTCCTACATAGTTCCATGTATGCAGTGCACAACATAAACTTCAAGCCAAATGTAGTTATCCCAGGAAATAAGATAGAAGGAAAATGAATGATGGTAAGAAAACATGATTGATGAAGTAGAGACAAATAAAACACCAAGAAAAGAAAGAACAAAACAAAATAAAGAGAATAAAATGAAACAAAAACAAATAATGGCTAATCACAACGTTAGGGAGAAAAACATGACATAAACAAAATAACATACAATGCTTCGAGACCATAAGAGACAACAAAAAAAACAAACAAAATGGGGGAATAGAAGAAAAGTAAGGGGATATCTGAGTTGACTCCAAATTCACTAGGCAAGTGGACATTGCCTACATAGTTCCATGTATGTAGGGCCCAACATAAACTTCAAGCCAAATGTAGTTATCCCAGGAAATAAGATAGAAGGAAAATGAATGATGGTAAGAAAACATGATTGATGAAGTAGAGGAATATGGTAAGGGACTCACAAAATGATGAGAGCATGGGATGATAAGATAGTAAGAATAAATAAACTAAGTGATAAATGTTTTTTTATGAAATGGATAGGGATCATATAATACTTAAGGCAAAGAAGTGGTTGAGTGGTGATTGTTTTTTTTAATTTTATAGATTTTTTGAAAATGTTATTGGAATTTTATGAGCATCTCAACTCAATCAAGAATAATGAGATACTAAATGATCCAAGATTAAAAAAAACAAGGAGAGCATTCAATCCTAAAATTGCTCAAAAAATAGTGAGAGTGTGGAAAAAGGGTGACTGAGATGACCTCAATGTGAATCGATCACTACTTACATAGTCCTAGGATGGTCAAGTCACTATAATTTTGCCTTACAGTGGAGGAATCTAACTAGGTATTATGAAATTCATAAACAAGGAAAAAGAGGCAAATGGCATAATATAACATAGGTATGTCAAGGTTGTTCTTCAAAGCATGATAAAAGGTGTTGTTTATAATTCTCCCATAGATAGTTATAATTAGGAAATAATGGCATAGGTAAATGATAATAACTTGCCCATAGGCAGTTATAATTAGTAACATGATGATGGTACTCTAATTTCCCCAAAGGCAATTATAATTAGTAATATGTGAGTAGAATAAAACAAGGAATGAAGGATGAAACTACCAAACCACTATTATAATACACCAAAAATGGTCTTTTTCTAGAATGCTAAAACAACTATTGAAACTTTATTTGTATATTTTTACTAAAAATTCCTTTGGAATGAATTGAATGGAACTAAGGTCAAAAATATTATGTAGGGAGGATATAAACAACTCTAGTTAATAGGAATGGTATGGTACAATGCTATATGGTATAACAGTATGGTACAAATAATAATTTCATTATTATGGTATAATGGAAATTTGCCTTATAGACAATACTTTAGGTTATTCTCAAGTAAAGTAATATTTGAGGTGTATAATGTTCATTGGCTAATAAAGTTCATCCCCATATGGTGTATCAATCATGTATGCTCCAAATCCATAATTTAAAATAGTGATATATAGACCTATCTATTTAGATTTAAACTTACCCTTGTGTTTCTTATTAGCTATGGTATTCTATTCATTTTATTTAAGAAAAAGATCACCAAGCTTGAAGTCTCTATGTTTGACCCATCAATTGTAGTGACCATAGAGTTTGTTTTGGTATACTTGAAGGTTGTTGATATCAGCCATGTTTTTTTCATTGCCTCTAACTATTGTAGGTAATCTAGTTAGTAAGATTCATCATCTATAACATGTTTCTATGAAATTCATAAGAAGGTAACTCGACCTCAATGGGAATAATGGCATTGATGCCATAAACTAGGTAATATAAAGTGGATCTTGTTGGGGTATGGTAATTAGTGTGGTATGCCTAGAGGTTAAATAATATTTAGAGGTGTCGACTATGGCTAACATCATTGACAATCTTTTTAAGGTTTTTTATAATGTTTTTTTTGGATGCTTTAGCTTGGCTATTACATTATGGGTAATAGACAATAGATAAATGTTGAGTAATTTTATACTCAACACATAGTGATTTGACATCTTATTCTTAAATGATCTACCATTATTAGATATAATGTCAGATGGGATGCCATAGTGATAGATGATATGGTTTAATATGAATTTGGAAATTAGTTTTCTAGTCATGTAAGTGAGGGGTATAGCTTCAAACCACTTAGTGAAATATATGATGGTGGTAAGGATATGTTTATGGCCATTAGATGAGTTTGGATTTATCTTCCCAATGAGATCAAGGATCCATGTGGAAAATGACCATGGTGTAAGCATTAGTTTTAGTGTTTTGTTTAGGAAATGAATCAAATTAGCATGCCTTTGACATTTATCATACCTTTTAACATATATAATTGCATATACATTCATATTTGGCCAATAATATCTAGTACATAGGATATTTTTGGCTAGGATGCCCCCATTGGTGTGGGGACCACATACTCTTTCATGAATTTATCATAACACTAATATTGATTATACCAAAGGTAAATAATGAAGTAGAGTTCCATCAAAGTTATAGTGCTAAAGGGTTAGTCTATGTAAGGTATATTGTGCAACATGGTGGTTAAAGGCCTTAATTTATTTATAGGATAGGTCTAGTGGCATAATGCAGTCATGAAGGTAGGTAAAAAGGTCTAAATACCATATAGAATTGGGTCCAACAATATCATAGATCATTTCAATAGTTGAAGGTTCATGAGTTGTTGCTATAATTTTTTTCAAAAGGAAGTGGTATTCTTTTGCCTTATCTAGATGATGAATCAAATATCTAATGGTAGCCATGGTATCCATTATTCTATTACTGGACCATGGTATATTTTCAAATTATACATTGGTAATTTGTTGTTTGAGAGTGTCAATCATGGCCTTGTATGGCACCTAATTGTCATATTTGGTCTGAGAGTGGTCTGTAACTTGATTGATGATTAACTGAGAATCACTATAAACCTTAAGATGTTTAATATTTCATTGTACTACCTATCAAAGCCCTATCATGAGTGTTTTGTATTTATCCATCTTGTTAGTAAAAGGAAAGTTGATATAAAATGCTTTAGGGATGAGATCTCCTTATGGTGTAATAAACAAAAAGGCATGCCCCTAATTCATGTGTGGTGAATGATCCATCAAAATATAACTTCTAGTACTACTCCTCAAGAGGAGTTTTAATGATGGTCATAATGGAATCATTTAGGAATTGGAATGTTAGCATTTTTATATTTACAAGGGGAGCTTCAAAAAGCTTATCTGTAAGAAATTATCCTTTGATAGACTTCTAGTTGACATACTCTATCTCTAACTCACTCAGAAACATGATACATTTGGCCATGTAAACTCTTAAAGATGTCTTGGATAGTAGATACTTGATCATATCTACTTTTGAAATAACTATGGTTTGTTGTTAAACATGTAATGTTGTAGTTTTTTAATTGTAAAGACCATAACTAAACAAGCTTTATATATGGGCATATAATTATGTTTGTACATGACTAGTGACGAGTGTCATCTATCTCCTCATTTAATCAATATTCAATTGATGTCTTATCAACCAGGGCTGGAGTCCAAAGCTATCTATAGTAAGGTATGGGATAGTAAATCTAGAAGGCTGCTTATGGGGGTGCCTTTTGATCCTATTCTAACTTTGACTAAATAAAAAAATATGTCTTACACTACATGATTCACACTTTTATTGAAAAAGAAAGAAATCAAATCAATACACTCTTTTGCTTAAAGTACAAGATCACACTCCTATTTTATGTTTGCAGGAAAAGTAAATTCACACTCCTACTTATGAAAGGACATTTGCTTCACTCTTCTATTGTAAAAGAAAACATACTTTGCATAGAAAATAAATGAAATGAGAAAATGCTCTTTTTAAACTATGAATTTGTTTTGATGTTTTTATAAATAAATTCAAATAGTAACAAGATTCTAATTAATTATAACAATGAATTAATAAAATAGAACATAAATACCAGATACAGTTCTTGGTTCCAAGGAGATTGAGCCCTTGCTCCTCTCAAACTCACGAACAAAGATTAGTCAGTGCTGAAAACTGAAGTATTAATTCATATAAATGAAATGATTACAATCTAGCTAAAACTTGTAATATTTTATAATATATTATTCTTAATTCTCTATTTTCTCTATATCTTCTATTATATTCATAGCTGAAAGTCTTACACTTTATACTAATCCAATCAACCCAAAATAGGATGCAAGAGAATATGACTCCTTGATCGATCCCTTCATCCAAAGATAGGAGATTGGATTTCCAAGAGATCTTATTATTTTGATGAAATAAATATCCTATCCTCTAATAGTCCTAAAATCTGATTACATACAAGTTTATCAAAGCAAGTCCTTCAAAAAAGTAGGCAGTTATTTTCCTTATTTGATTCTGGCTAGAATGGTTCTTTCTTATCGTATCTGGCCTCTAGATTCCCATTTGTGGCTTTGTCCTTACAAAATTCATAGAATTGACACTATAGAGTCAAGAGGAATGAGCAAGTGGAGTCTATAGAAATGAGCTTGCAAATTTCATAGAAATAATCCTATGAAGTTCATAGAAACAAGCCTGCAAAGTCTATAGAAACAAGCCTACAGAGTCCGTAGAAATAAGCCTACAAAATCTATAGAAACAAGCTTATAGAGTCCATATAAATAAGCCTGTGTCTTTTTCCTGAGCATTCTTCACACCAAAGATCATTAAAACATGCTATGTATTAGACATTAGTGACAAAGTAAAGGTTTAATCTTTGGTTTAATATAAATAAGACAAATATCTATTTTCTATGTAATAACTATCTAAGAATCTAAGATTTTCATAAGATAATATCCTTTGAGAGATGGATTAAGGGAAATATTATGTCAATAATGAGCCATATTCTAAGCTCATCATCTCCCCCAAGCTTTACCTTTTGCAACTCTGATTGCAAACATTTATTGGCATTCATAACTCTAGCTTCTGCTTTCCATACTTTGACTCAAGTCATATTCATCAAATTCATCTATTATATGTCTATTTTAATTACTTATAAATCCCTGGTATGTTTGAATCATTTGTTTCCATATACTGAATTACTCCTCTGATTGTGGATCCCAACTCTACTATCCTCGAATAGGTATGATTAGCAAAAGGGGTCTATATCTCATGTCAATCTATTTCTATTATCCCCTAGAGTTTATTACCTCTATTAAAATTTTATAGAATTGAGGATGCTCTCCTCATAATCTATCTTAATTTATTTGGGGACATGACCTCTCACCTTTTAAAAAGCACTAAAAGTTGGTCCCATCTGTTTACACTTGCAGTTACTACTGAATCAAAACTCTGTCTTGAAAACAAATCAAAAGAAATAGTACAATCATATAGAGCCTGTAAATAATGTGTTTTAACTTCATCATTTAACAAAGCATAGTTAAAATTTTGTTTGATCAATTTGGTAATAGGAAAGGCTGGTTTGACACATAATCCTATAGTCTTAGCATGATTTGTATAGTCCTCAAATATACCTTTCCATGATATTTAATTTTTGAATGTAGAATTTAATGTTCTCAGTTGAAATTTTACTACATGAAGATTTATCAAAAACTTATTGTGCTCATGATCTCCTAGAATCAAGTGATGCAAATAAAATTCACAAAGTAAATCTTGTTGATCAGGTTCAGCACTATAAAAAATTTCTAAAAATGTTGTTCGCTGCAAAATTTTGTAAGGAAGATGACAGGAGATCCGTAGAAGCTGTCATCTATAAAATTATTCAAATAAAAACAAAATGTATATAGGAGAAGGATTCCTACATGCCAAAAGATTTTCCCCTAATTTACATGCATCCTAAAAATTTTCTTCTAACTTTTGGACTTTAGCTTTTAATTCTTTCTTTTCATTTTCCAAGAGTTTGTTTGAAGAAGTTACATCTTTGTATTTCTATTTAAGTACATAATATTCTTCTTATATTTGATATAGTATTTGCAAGGGAGGAATACCTGGATCACTTTTTTGACAACTATGGTCAATAAATACCTAAAGAGGAGAAGGTGCAATAGTAGGTACTTTAGAAGAGTTTACCAAATTCTACAATCTCCTATTTTTCTTCTTCAGACTTTTTGCATATATCCAAAGATATATTTATTCAGCTTCATGTTCTTTTATTATTTTCTCTAATCTATGAATTTATACTTCATGATCAGTAGACACTGTATCTATTTTTTGCACTAAAGATGAGTTGAGATGATCCTTGTTTTGTAATTGACTGATCAAATCAGCAATGTCAGCTGTCTATTGTTGTTCAAGAGCTTGAGCTTGAGAAAACTACAAAGTTAGCTACATAATAGGATAATTTAGATTAGATGATTCACCTTTCTCATTGGTATATATAATTTTTCATTTATCCATTGTGGTTTTAACTAGAATATGTGGTTGTCCCATCATACTTAATTCCTCTACCATGTGTGGCTCTTCCTCTAGATTTGGCTCCTCCATTATGATTAGAGAGTTCCTTTCAAAAGGAATTTCTTTAATATCTATAAGTGTAGGAATATTCTAATGTATGGGGAAAGGAGACACTATTTTAAGACTATCTAAAATATCTACAGCTTCTTACTCATCTTATTCTATTAAATGAGCCTTCTCTTTCTTTTAATTACTCTTTGAGCTACACTTAGTTGGATTTCCTTCTCAACTACCAAACCCTTGGTCTTCTCAAGTTTTGTAGCAACCTTTCATCTTAATTTTCTTCATCATAACAAGGGAACTAGTTTTATAATAGACTCGTGAGGTTCTTGTGGGGACCTTAAAAATTTAGGTTTTTGAGACCTTGTGATTCTTCTTAAAGAAGTATTTTTTGTTGAGACTGTTGTCTGTGATTTCTTCCTTGGTGTTGTTTTCTCAACTAATACAACAGGTGGAGATGAGCATTCTTGTTGTGAATTTGGGTTTTCTTGTGTAGGCAAATATAGAATTTGTTGTGCTATACTATTCTAAAATTCCTCACAAACCTCTTGACCTTGCTGAAGGAAATGATGCTAAATAATAAGCTGAATAAGGCCATGATGCCTAAGAGCAGCATTAGGAGTTGTAGACATAAGTTACAGAGCACCATATAAGAAATATGGGAGGTTAATTTTGTACTAAGGGTTTTGTCTCCCATGCTTAAGATGTATTAATATTTTCATGGCATCTCCCCCTAAAAGACTGTGTTTCCCTTCACAAATGATATATTTAAGTACCCACTTAGCTACAGATTTCCAAGGTTCATGAAGTGAATTTATTTTAATCCCTTTTGATTTTACCTTGGAATCTACTAGACATGAAATTTTGGTCTGATCATTACCATTAAACTGACTAATTAAATTACTAAATAAAACTATGCATGTAGCTCTCATTCGCTCTTCTGGATCTTGTATAATTTGGCTTATAATTTGAGTTGTAATAGGAATAACAATGCCTTTCACAATGAAAATTTAGGGGTGAGATTGGTAATGAATTCACTTACCATTGTTTCATTGAAACCCTATAACTTTTCAATGAAAGGTAGCCATCCATTGGCTCTAAACACTACTACAGAAACTTTATCTTTATGAAACTTTGTTGGATCCTTCAGCTTTGATCTTGTCTTCTATCCCATTTCTATGTCAAGTTATAGTCAGCTCAATTCCTTTAACTCTAATTAAGGTGCAGACCAATCTTTTTTTGAAGTCATTAGGTAACAGTCACTGAGGATTGGTAAACTAGATTCTGTTAAAGTTCGTAGAAATTAAATGGTTCATTTGAAATGCTACAACTGCATGAGTCCATAGTTTGGTATGATGATTTGATATAGTTAGGCACCACACATTTCTATAGAGTGTACCAACCATTTTGTCTTATCAATAAAAGTTATATGAAATGATGATGTATCATATTAATGATGACATCAGTTCATTATTTCATTTAAAACCCCTTTTTATGACATCCTATCATTATGATACTTGATGACTCAATTGATGATATCAAAGCTGAACACTTATCCATGCACCTTTGGTGACTTGATTTCATGATTTTTCATTATGGCATGTTCCATTCCATTGTGGAAGATTCAAATTTGGGTCATCTCCATAGAATAGTGTCTTAATCAAATAAAAGATAATTAGTTAACTAAACATAGATAAATAAAATGTATGTCTTACTTTAACCTTAGATGTTATCCTTTGCTCACTATGTGTCCTGCATAAATAGGTTTTCATGGATTATTTTATTACATGGAGATGACCAATCATAGTGTCATAATGATATTTTTTTATAAATTTTTATTTTTTCCCTTTGGCCAGCTATTGTTGGTTTTCTAGCCAAAGCCCTTTTTTTGCAATGCATAGCCAGATAACAGGCTAGTTTTCTGGGCATGCATTTTCAATAGCATCCCTAGAAGGATTTTCACTATTGATGATAATATTTGTTTAGATTATCAAGAAGCATGTTCACTGAAAGAAGCAAAGCTTTCCATAACAACTACTTAATCCTTTATTTTTTGAATAAATTCATCTTTATTGAGAGGTTTCTGATAGAGTTTCAATCTATGTCCATTGACTAACAAAATTCTTCTACTATCATCAATAGGTATTGTCTTAAGATAACCATTTTCATAGACCTCTTCAATCTCATAAGGTCCCAACCATCTTGTTTGTATTTTTCCTTTGAATTGTTGAAATTTAGAATCAAACAACAGTGCCCAATCTCTTTTTTGAAACTTTTATTGCTTGATTTGTGCATCATGCCAAGCTTTTCTTTGATGTTGTACCAGTTTAGTTCTTTGTAGAGATTCCATTATCATTTCATCAAGTTGATTAAGTTGTAGGAGTCTTTATTTCTGTATTTCTTCTAATTCAATTCCTACTTCTACAGCTATTTTCAATGTTTGTAATTCAAATTCAATAGAGAATAAAGGCTTCTTACCATAAACCAATTCATAAGATGAAGATCTAGTTATTGTTTTCCAAGTAGTATTATAGGCCCAAGCAACTTCTGGTACCTTATCTACCCAATTCTTTCTGCTTAAATTAAAAACCTTGGTTAAAATGGTTTCCAATTCTATGTTGGTCACTTCAACTTGTCCATTAGCCTATGGATGGTATGGAGATATTTTTCTATGTTGAGTTTGATACACTTGCATGAAATACTTTATCATGTTTGACATGCACTATGATCCTTGATTTGAGACTATCTCTCTTGGAGCACCAAATCTTTGCATGATTTTTAAATATAATAAATTAGCTACCATCTCCTCTCATGCATGAGTTAATGCTTCCACTTTTTCCCACTTGGTTACGTAGTTTGTACATACTAGAAGATATTCTTTTCCTCTAGAATAAGGATCCACTAGACTGATAAAATCAATTCCCCATTTCTCAAATGGTTCTAAAACCAATTGAGGATGAGGGTACAGAGGCATCTCTATTGAAAGAGTAGGATATCCAATTCACTGATAAGCATCATAGTTTCTAACATATCTTTTTACTTGTTGATGAAGATGAGGCCAATAATATCCCACTCCTAGGATTTTATGTATGGTTCTTTGAGATGAGTAATGACGTCCTCCTAGTTCTTCATGATAAGCTTTGATGATATCACAAGTTTCACCATTTGTCACGCACCTGTGAAACACATGATCAGGTCCAAGTTTATATAACATTCTATTAATCCATTTAAAACAACTTTATTTGATTAAACATTTTGATTTATTTTTGTGAAAAGTGTAGAGGAAACTTTCTTGTGGTGAGGTAATTGTCTATATCAGCAAACCATAGAGATTGTACTAAAATAACAAATAATTGTTCATCTGGAAAGTCATCTTCCATTGGTTCTTCTTCACTTGTAGTGTTTATTCTTGACAAGAAATCAGCAACCACATTAGACTTCCCTAGTTTGTCTATAATAGTAACATCAAATTCTTGTAAGAGCAATATCCATCTAATCATCCTACCTCCCACAATTGGTTTGTTGGTAAGATATTGAATAGATGAATTATCTATATAGACAAATACCTTATAGCCTATTATGTAGTGTCTAAATTTGTTAGTTGCATAAATTACAGCTAAGAATTCCCTCTCAGTTGTGGTGTTGTTTCTTTCAGCAGGTGTCATGTTTTTGCTAATATAATATATATATCATACATGTTACCCTCTTCATCCTTTTGTCTAAGAATTGCTCCTAATGTTGTATTGGAAGCATCTGTGCATATATAGAATGGCTTAGTCCAATCTGGTCCTCTCAATACTGGAGTAGTAACAAGTTTAGATTTAATGGTCTCAAAGGCCTGTTGGTAACTATCACTCCATTCGAATATACTATCTTTTATAAGGCAAACATAGGGGCAGCTATTTGGCTAAACTTATCTATGAAGCATTTGTAGTAACCAGCATGTCCCAAAAAACTCTTAACTTCAATTTATGTTTGTGGAATGGGTAAATTGGAGATTATTTTGACTTTCTTTGGATAGAATTGAATGCCTTTTGTAGAAATATGGTGTCCCAGGACTATTCCTTCATCCATCATCAACAAACGTTTCTCATGGCTCAAAGATAATTGATGTTCCTCACATCTAATTAGTATTATTTCCATGTTGGTAATATTTTCTTGATAAGTTTCACCATAAATAGTGAAATCATCCATATATACCTCAACACAATCATTTGTAAGGTCAGAGAATATTGTCAAAACTGCTCTTTGGAAGGTTACTAGAGCATTATAGAGTCCAAATGGTAGTACTCAGTAAGAAAAAGTTCCCCAAGGGTAGGTAAACATGGTTTTATCTTGATCTTCAGCTGCTACCATTATTTGGTTATATCCACTAAACCCATCCAAGAAAGAAAAATATTTATTTCCTTCCAAGTTATCAAAAACTTAATCAATGAAAGGTAAAGGAAAGTAATCTCTTAATGTTGCTTTTTTCAGTTCTATATAAACTACACATACTCTTAACTTTCCATTTTTATTGGGCATAATTATCAGAGGTGACACCCACTAGCTATCTGAGATGGGGTAAATAAACCTAACTTCTGACAACTTTTGGATTTTTGTTTTGACTATTTCCTTTAATGTTGGGTTTATTATTCTTTGTGGTTGTCTGAATAGTTTGATAGATTCTGTGTAAATATGATGAGTGCATATACTGGGATGAATTCCTTTCATGTCAGTATAATCCTAAGCAAAAGCCTTGGTATGTCTTTCCAATACTTTAAAGAGTTGATCTTCTTCTTCATTTGTTCACCAACTATTGACGTTCAAAATATTTTTAGGTAATACCATGATTGGTTTTGTACTTGGGTAGTTGGATTCTATTTTCTTAAACTCACTAATTAATGAGTTTAGAGGACATGGATGAAGAAGTAGCTTATAAAACATAGTTACGTTATCAACAAACTCTTTTCCAGGAGGAATCAGTCTTGATAAGGAATAATGAAATGCATCTAATAAATGAGTTTGTTATTGTTCTACTGATTTGCACACACTTTCCTGAATCAATCTATGATTATATGATGAAGAAGTACTAGAAGAAGTAGAAGTGGAGGTTTTATAATATTCTGTTTGACCCAAGAATCCTGAACTAAGGTAGTCCATTATTTTTGGACTATCTGAGTCTGTAGCTTTCAAACTGGTAGAGTCCATAGTTTATGGATTGGTAGAGTCTGTAGATTTTGGGTATATGTCTCCATTTAATTCTTTCAAGTTTTTTTTAACTGTGATCATGGATAAGGAAGAAATATTGTTTAATGTGTTGTCTGATTCATCCACCCAAAGTTTTTGTATGTAATTTGTTGATGGTTTTGTAGGAGGATACAAGTAGATACATTTGGATTTTAACCCATTAAAAATGGTCATGTCTCCTAACCTAAAATCAATCAATGTTGCTAAAATAACCAACCATAGTCTATCTAGGATTATATAATATCTTAGATTCTTTATTTTGGGTTGTAAGACTATGAAATCTACTAGATATTCCCAAGATTCTATTAGCACTTCAATATTTTTTATAGTCCCCTCTGGTTTTGTTACTGACTGGTCTACCATTTGAAGAATGGTAGTAATGGGTTGCATTTTCATAAGATATAGTGCATGGAGATTATCAATTGTCATAATATTGATTGTTGCTCCCAAATCTACTAGGATGTTAGAAATTTTTGTTCCTCTGATTATAACTGTGATCACTAGGCTTCCTGGATCTGCATATTTTAGAACTAATAGTTTTCTTGATAATAAATTAGCCACTTTTACATCAACATGAATGGTTCTCAGATATTTTACTTTCCTCCCAGGTGTCTTAATACAAAGGTTTTTGATGATCTTATTTAATTCAAGTATATCCCTAATAACTTGTAGAAAGGGTACCTCAATATTGATCCTTTGCAACTCATGGACCAAGTTTGAGTCTAGTTTAATATCAATTTCTCTTAATCTTTCAAGAAAAGGAACTATTGGTGTAGTAGTGTTTCCTTTGTTTACTTTAGGGCTCATTTTGATTTCAACTTCTCCAGTGCTTAATTGAGATGATTCTATCTTTTCATTGTCATTAGGTATCTCAGAAATGAGAATTAGAGGTTTTTGTATAGTTTTCCCTGATCTCAAATGTATGTGTGAACACTCAATAGCTCTGACATTGATTGTTTCTTCCTATTCATTAACATAAATAGGTGTTGGTTGTTTATTTTTTGGATTTGCTATTGGTTGTGTAGGCATTAAGGGCTGATTGATTTGTCTTTATTTTTGAATAACTAGTGGTGTCATAATGGTTTGATATTGAAGTGGTCTTCTTGGTTGGGTGAATTGTGACTGTGGGCTCCACTATTAATTCCAGTGCTGATATGGCTATGGCATCCATTGTGGCTATGGTACCCCTTGTTGTTATGGCTATGACGCCATCCATGGAGGTGTTGGCATCTAATCTTGTCATGCCCATGGATTTTGAATTGATGGAATTTGGGGTTGATTCCAAAATGGTGAAGGAACTAAAACATTCTATGGTGCCATCCATGAATTAACTAGATTTCTTGCATTATACTATCCTTGAGCCTAGTTTTGTGGGAAAAGTTATCTCTGAATATAATTTACTTCTTTAGTGGATTGGACTTGTGTTTTTATTTGATTATTTAAAATAGGTAAAAGGGTGTTATATTTGGTATCATGATCTATTGCATCACAGATCCCACATGATGAAACATTGGTTCTATTTAGGGGGTAGTCTTTAAGGGCATGTTTCTATCTGCACTTAGGATAATAGATTACTAAGGGTTGTATTGCATTTGCTTTAGCTTGAAGGCCATCCAAAGTAATTTTTAGTGTAACTAGGATATCTATCTTTAGATTAGAAAATTCTTCCATTAATTTACCCACTTTATTAGATTTCCCCAACTTTCCTTTCCTAATTACAGGTTTCATTTGAGATTAATTGGTACAAATCTCAAAAACTTAATCAAAATCCAATTTATTTATATCTCCTCCACCCATCAAATTTAAGGCATCTCTAGTGTCTTCATCCAATCCTTTTGAGAAAACAACTTTTTGAACATCTTTAGTGAGTGGATAATTGCTTCTTTTATGAGTGAACATGAATCTATCCAAATAACCCTCTAAAGATTCATCCTCATTCTATTTGATTTTGAAGAAATCCTCTTTTCTTTCTCACACTCAGTAGTAATCTTGGTATTTGTTCAAGAATTCTATTTCCATGTCATCTCATGTAGTAATAGAATTACTAGGTAAACCCATGAATCATCTCATAGCTACATCTTTAAGTGTAGAGAGAAATAGTTTAAATTTATGGCTATCATTTGTGTAATCATAGGTTTGACATAACACCTTAAACTCAAATAGGAATTGGTCAAGATCTTCTATAGATCATCCCAAAAATTTTGGTAGATTAGTTGGTGAAATATTTATCATGGGGGTTTGATCATTGGGATCTACAACAATAGGAAAGGAAAAAGTACTTCTTGGTTGTGAAAATTATTGATTTTTTTGGAGAGCCATTTCTTCTTCTGATGATATTTCAAAGCTGGAATGATCTTCCCACTAAATGTTTATGGTCTCAGTTATGGCTTGTTCCATGTTCTCAAAATTTTCTTGAGCTATGGATCTTTGAAATGCTTCTTCTAAGTCTTTGGAAATTTCTAAATAATGTCTTCCTGCAAGAGATTGATCTTGAGGAATTCATCTTATGGGGCTTGCGTGTGGTAATTGTCTAGTTTCTATCCTAGTTTCAGAAGATTCTTGCAAATAGGTTTCACTTATATCTTCTGGTTCACTACTCAAAGAAGTTGAAGGAGTGTCCACTTGTGTTCTTGGTGGAAACTTTGGAATAAATTATCCATTAGAATCTCTAGGATGGTACATCAATTTATTGACTATTTTGATATTTATGATTTTTTTTTTAAATTGTTTTTCATTCTAGACCAATAATTATTACCTTACTAACACTTTGTGTTCCCCAGCAAAGGTGCCAAAAATGATGAGTGTCATCTATCTCCTCATTTAATCAATATTCAATTGATGTTTTATCAACCAAGGCTAGCGTCCAAAGCTATCTACAGTAAGGTATGGGATGGTAGATCTAGAAGGTTGCTTATGGGGGGTGCTTGTTGATCATATTCTAACTTTGACTAAAGAAAGGAATATGTCCTAAACTACATGATTCATACTTTTGCTAAAAAAAAATAAAGAAATCAAATCAATCCACTCTTTTGCTGGAAGTAAAAGATCACACTCCTATTTTACATTTTGAGGAAAAGTAAATTGACACTCCTACTTATGAAAGGAAATTTGCTTCACTCTTCTACTGTAAAAGAAAACATACTTTGCATATAAAATAAATGAAATAAGAAAATTCTCTTTTTAAACTATGAATTTGTTTTGATGTTTTTATAAATAAATGCAAATAGTAACAAGATTATCAATGAATTAATAAAATAGAACATAAATATCATATGCAGTTCCCGATTCCAAGGAGAGTGGGCCCTTGCTCCTCTCAGACTCAGGAACAAAGATTAATCAGTGCTGGAAACTGAAGTATTAATTCATAGAAATAAAATGATTACAATCTAGTTGAAACCTGTAAGCTTTTATAATATCTGATTCTTGATTCTCTATTTTCTCTATATCTTCTATTATATTCATAGTCAAAAGTCTTAGACTTTATACTAATACAATCAACTCAAAATAGGATGCAAAAGAATAGGACTCCTTGGTCGATCCCTTCATCCAAAGATAGGAGATTGGATTTCTAAGAGAACTAATTATTTTGATGAAATAAATATCCTATCCTATAATAGTCCTTAAATTTGATTACATACAAGTTTATCAAAAATAAGTCCTTCAAAATAGCAGGCAGTTCTTTTCCTTATTTGAATCCAGTTGGAATGGTTCTTTCTTATCCTATCTGGCCTCTAGCTTCCCATTTGTGACTTAGTCCTTATAAAATTCTTGGAATTTACCCTACAGAGTTAGGAGGAATGAGCCTATGGATTCTATAGAAATGATCCTATGAATTTCATAGAAATAAACCTATAGATTCCATAGGAACAAGCTCATAGAGTCCATAGAAACAAGCCTGTAGAGTCCGTAGAAATAAGCCTACGGATTTTGTAGAAACAAGCCTGCAAAATCCATAGAAATAATCTTGTAACATTTTCCTAAGAATTCTTCACACCAAAGATTACTAAAACATGCTATGTATTAGACATTAATGAAAAATTAAAAGTTTAATCTTTGGTTCAATATAAACAAGACAAATATCTATTTTCCATGTAATATCTATCTAAGAATCTAAGATTTGAATAAGATAATATCCTTCGAGAGATGGATTGAGGGAAATATTATGTCAATAATGAGCCATATTCTGAGCTCATCAACTAGTGTATAACTTAGATAGAACACAACATGTTATTTTCCATTATCATCATGTTGAGCTAAAAGTGACCCTAGGGCTTTGTCCATGGTAGATATATATATATATATATATATATATATATATATAGTAAGAATTGTTTTCTTACTATATATATATATATATATATATATATATATATATATATATATAGTAAGAATTGTTTTCTTAGAATAGGTGGAATCAAAATAGGTGGATTTGCAATATATTCCTTTAAACACTAAAAAACATTTTGTCATTTATCATCCCAATGAGATGTAACACCTTTATTAAATAACTATGTAAATGGATGAAATTTTTAGGCCAACTAAGAAATGAAGCATTTGATATATTGAATCTTACCCTACAAACTATAGAGTTGCTTCAAATTTTAAGGTGGCGGCATCTTGGTAATGACTTTTACTTTGGCTAGATCGACTTCAATACCTCTAAAAGACACAATGAAGCCTAAACTTTTCCTAAACTAACTCTAAAAACAAAATTATTTGGATTGAGTCTGAGCTTGTATTCATGCAATCTCTTAAAAATTCTTCTTAGTGTTGTTGGATGATCATTCCTAATCTTTAGTTTTGCCAATATGTCATCAATGTAGTCTTCAACAATGTCATGCATCATATCATGAAATATGATGTTCATGGATCTTTGGTATGTGTTTCTAGCATTCTTAAGACTAAATGGAATAACCTGATAACATAATGTTCTCCATGGAGTGGTGAACATTGTTTTATGTTGGTTTTCTGGTGTAATCTTGATCTGGTTATATCCTAAAAATCTATCTATAGTTAAAGCATTTCATACTTAGCTATGTTGTCAAGTATCATGTCAATGTTTGGTAGAAGAAAGTCATCCTTGGGGTAGACCTTGTTTATATTTCTAAAATTAGTGTATATTATTATTCCCTTAGACTTATTACTAACTAGCACAACATTTGAGATCCACTAAAAGTAGTTGATCAATTGAATATGTCTTACTTCTAAGAGTTTTTACAACTCTTTCTTTACTAATAAAACAATAATAGGATGCATATTTTATATTTTTTTCCTCATAGGTTTGGCATTAATATGTACCACAAGGTGGTGTACAACCAAGGTGGGGTCCAAAATTAGCATTGCAAAGTATACCCAAGCAATTATGTTAACAAATTACCTCAAAAGGGATGTAAAGATGTCACATTGCTTTACAGTGATAAACATGCCTAATTTGATACATTTTGGGTCATCTAGAGTCTCAATGTTGAATTTTGTAGTGTATTTTACAAGAAGAGTTGAGTCATCCTCCAAAATAGTTATAAATGATTGGAATTGGCCTATGATAGCTTGATCTTCAATTTTTCCTAAGCAAGATGAATCAAAATGTCCTAATGGTAAGTATGTCCATGTGACAGACATTGTTGGAAAATCTTGATGATTTAGTTGAAGGTATGTTGTTCTTTAGAACTAAACATAGATCTATAAGCAAATTCATCATTGGTGGTCTCCTGAGCTATGTTTGTGGAAAGGTGAACACCCCCATCTAATGGTTCCTAAAACATGTTTTCACTAGAGGACTGACCTTTCTTTTTAATTTTACCCTAGTCCAAAAGTGCCTCAAAGAGGTTTTCACTTTGGAACCTCAATGTTTTATTTAATTATTGTGGCTAAGAGTGTTCACCCATTCTCCAAAATAGGATGTAGGATCTAGTTTGATCTAGAACCATTATTTGTGATCTCCCAACAAAACATTGTCTCTTAAGCCTAAAAAATCACAAAAGGCCTCATCATTCTCAAACTCATCCATAAGCACTATGGATTCTTGTTGGTCAAAATATATAAGTTGATAATGATATAAAGGAAGTTGATTATGGTGAATAACTAATCTAAGGGTAAAAATGGCATGAGTGTAAAATAGATTAGTATCAACTAGGTATTTATAAGGGTTGTGATCAGATTCTACTTCATTATCAGCATCATCATCACTAGTCATTGGAATTAGAACATGAATAAGATATGTGGAGTCACCCCTAAGTATTTTAAATCTAAGACCATACGTTCCTTTATATTGAGTCATGGATATTGGCTCAAGTGTTCCTTGCTAATTTGGATTGAGGCCTCCTCCCTCATAGGTGTGATTCCCCATGATCCTATTAGGAATATCATATTTGGAATTTTATAACAATTGACTAGTTTGTCATTATATAATTAGGATTTATCATCTAAAAGTAAGCCTTGTTCTTATCCTATGGCTGATGTGAAAATGATAAGAGCTAGACTATGTAGTTTTCCTTTTCCTTTTTATTTCTAGTACATGAAAGGTGGATTGTCTTTAGGTCTTCCATAGGACTTGGGGTTCTATGGAAGTTTGACAATGTGGAATGTATTATGGGTCAAATATTATCCTGGGCCATTATTTATGATGGTAAATTAGTTGGACATTTTAGTAAGTAGCATGTGGGAAGATGAATCAAGGGTATATGGGTTTATGAAATTTGCCTCTAGAAAATCAACAAGAATTTCTTTCCCTTTATCCTTTTTGGGAACCAAATTCAAGGCAAAGTGGTAGTTATAGATTTCATACTCAGACTTTAAATGCTTACAATGTTCATAGGACTACAAATCTCTGTGAATGGTGACCTTCATGCCATAATGAGAGAATTTCAGACACTAATGCAATTTTGAAGGGATTACACAAATTTCATGTATCTAAGGTATACCCAAGAGCAAATTATAAGATATGTCTAGATCTAACACATGTCATAGTATCATGGGTCAAAGGCCCAATGATAGCTGACAAGTTGATGGTGCTTTGTGATTCTTGGTCTTTATTGTCACAGGCCTTGATTGTGATCTTTTATGAGTAGAGATCAGTTGTTGTGTATTCAAAAAGTTTGATGAGATTTAAAGACATAATATTTAGGTCCAATCTATTGTTTATGAGGACACACTTCACTTTGTGCTATATTATGAAAAATTTAATGTATAATGGATTATTATAAAGAGGGCCAAGGGATGACATATCACTTTGGTTAAAGGTTAACTATTGGCATGGGGCTTTATGTCTAACCAATGCTTAGAATTTACCTAGGTTTATGTCATGGGTAACTTGGGATTGGCCAAAGAACTCTATCAATATGTTCTTGTGGATGGTTGACATATGTAATAAATCCAAAATGGAAATTTGTGTGGGCATCTTATTAAGCTATTGTATAATATTTAATGTCTTTTCAAACACATCAGTATATGGATTGTTCTTAGAGAGAATGGTGATTTGGATGGATGTGGGCCTAAAATGGTAATCTTTGACCACTGAGTTTTAATTTCACAATTGGGATTAGATATAGGACTATTGTTGTTAAATTATGGTGGAGGGGAGCCAAATAGGATAAGTCTTGATTATTGGTGCACTTTTATGTGGTTATGGGGCAATGATGAGTTATTGGTATGAGTTCCAAAATTAGTAAACCTTACTTATTGGTATGCTTGTATGTGGTCCCAAGTCAAGGAAGGATCACTGGCATAGTTTGATTGGTTGGAATTGGTTAGCAATTATCATGTTCGGTTAGCACCAAGTCTTATATTGATGCAGATGGTGGAAATGTGACCTCATATAATATGGCCTACAAATTTGTTGTATTCATGTGCAATTACATGGTAAGTATTTTATTTTTTGGCATTATTATGGACTTAGTTTTGTCTATTTAATTGATTTTGTTATTTCTAATATTATTATTGTTATCTTGACTATTGTACTATTGTTGTTGTTCTGACCTGTTGTTATTATTATGTTATGGAAAAGAATTTTGATAAATACCCAAGTTATAATTAGATGTATAAGATCCATTATTTAATTTTATCACCCCATTTTACAACATATTTTAAATGAGGTTCTTGATTTACACACAATGGCATAAATTATGCCCATTAACCCAATGGTATTCATCAAATTCATTTTGTCTATACCAATCTATATAAGGAATGCCCTCAAGATAGTGTTTCAATATTTGCCAAATAATTAGATTTTTAATGTATAACTTGTGAAACATAGATTGAATGGGTTCTCCAAGGTCACTAAATATCCAATGAGTAGACACAATTTTCTTTGGAGGAGTGGTTTTCAAAGGTAAGGGTTGGTGCATTTGTTGAGCTAGTTTAGGCTACTATGAAGGTTGTACTTGCTTAATAGGTTGTTGATTAGGATTAATTTTCATTTATATAATTGGTTGAGTAGGCAATGTTTGTATCATTTTGACATGTCATGACTTGGTTACTCCATTTCCAATAGAATTCTTGTTGCAGTTAAATTGTTTTGATTTTTCATAATTATTGGTCTCAGATGGAGCCAACACTTGCATTTAGACCTGGTTGTGGTTTTGATTTTGGTTATTTCCTTGGTTTTGGTTCTAATTTAATGAGGTAATATTGATAATACCTTTATTAATAAGGGCCTTTTCAATTAAAAATCTTTGTCTATGATCTCCTTGAAAGAGTGTGCACATTGTAGCTCTAAATGGTAAGATATCTCATTGTAAATTTTTTTGGTAATCACAATAGTTAATTGATTACCTGGTAAGCTATGGGTGAAGTAGATATCAAGTGATCTCAATCACTATATATAGTTTGCAAAACTTTCACTAGCCTTATATTTGGCTTGAAGCCAAATGTACCAAAAAAATCTCATGTTCAAGATTATAGGATAAATGTTATACAAACTTATTCAAAATGTCATTAAAATCAGATACTAAGTTCTTTATAAATTTTAGGAACCACTCTAGATCATATCCTATTAGACTCCAAGGAAACAAAATAAGGAGGTATATGTCATTATAGGCCACTAGATGGAAAGTAACAAATACTTTGGTTAAATGGGCCTTAGGGTCTCTTTTATGCTTGTATTTATCAAATTTTGGTTTTTTATACCCTGAAGGAAATGGTATTTATAAATACTCCATGTTGAATAGGTAGGAATGCACATCATCCAACTTAAACTTCTTTCTTTGTTTCCTAGATTGGATAGTGACAATTATGTCATTCATGTACTGTAATTTTTGTGCAAATAAACTTAATGGAACATTGGCCTAAGGTGGAGGTTGGGTAGTCAAAGGTGAATCACATTTACCAAGGTACAATAGAGGCATGGTTTTTTATGGATCATTAGTTTGGTTAGGAAATTGACTAAGAATATGCATACATGGATTGGGATGTATTTTCTAAAATTGTATACATTATGGTGTGATATTATGGTTTGGATTTGGTATATAGACCTAGATTTGGGGGAATTATAGCTAAGATGGAAGGATATGGCTTGGGGTGAATTATTATGCCTACTAAGGTTGAATAGGGATTTGATACCAACTATTCAAACCTAGCTAAATGGGGGGAACGTATTATGAAACAAGGCCCTATCATTGAATATGTGGCATGTTTGTAATGAAAGAAAATTATTTCCTAATCAATACTTATGGAACAATAATAGATCTTGGTTGCATGAAAACTTGTTATAAATTAGATGCTTATTAGATATTAATAATTTATCACTAATTAATAGACATAAATTATTGATTAGACAATGTTTATGATTATAATGGCATGTTGGTATACAACTAAGGAGGTATACTTGTCACTACCTAATGAGATGGAACATTAATTTTCTCTATTGAGATGATATTGTATTGTTCCTATTTTTTTGGAATGTTATTCATCTCTTATTGTGGTGGATTAACATTCATCACATTTTGTTGAGGTAAGATATTAGTTTGTATTTGACTACTTAATCCTTTTGGTTTTAGTGCTTAAAGAAGCAGTTGGTTGAGTATTAGAGGTAGTTTGTTGAGGTGTAGGTGTTACTACCCCTTATTTTATTAACCACTCATGGTGTTAACTAAAGGTACTTGTTTTGGACTAGTTGTTTTTATAGTTACACCACTTTGGCCTGGATTGGATGATAATTTCATGTCATCCACTATGTTAGGCACATTTGTCTACATAGAAGTAGTTGACACTTATTTGATAGCTAGGGCATTGAACATGTATCTAACTAAAGTGATTCACATGAATGGGTCTATACCTAAATTTTATTTACCTATCCATTTAATTAAGAATATTGTTTAAGGAGTTAGCTCGATAAGTGGATTATTTGACATTGTCATATTATTAAAATTGTGTACTAAGTTCAAATAAGTTTGGTATGTTGTTTGAATCTATATGAAGTGGTATTCCATGAGTCCTTTTCCTATGAAAATCATATGTGGATCTTGGTATGACATCAACACAAGAACTTGAGCTTTTATAGAAGATGAATGTTTAATTGTTTGATTATAAGCCATGTTGTAAGGCGCTTTAACTATACTAGGCAAATTTTTTGTGGGGGAAGTCTACTAGAAACTTGGACCCTACCTTTATGGTTCAGATTAAAACTTTGTCCTTGTTTTCAAGTAAGTGATGATCAAACAAGTAGGGTTCATATGTTGATGTCATCATAACATAGTACATTTGTTGTTGAACTTGGTCCACAACAAATGTTATGCTAGCTAGGAATTATACCATTTTCTCTTGGTCTTGATCTAAGTAGGGAGGTGTGTTGACCAAATAGTGAGATAAAGGATCTTATCTTAACTCCATAAGTTCTTGAGGATTTTTTGAAGAGGCATGTTCAATTTTTTGATTATAAGGCATGTTATAAGGCAATCTAACTAGACTAGGCAAAATTTTGTGGGGGAAATCTACTGGAAACTTGGCCCCTACCTCTATGGCTCTGATTAAAACTTTGTCCTTATTTTCAAGAAAGTTATGATAATAAAAATAGGGTTCATATGTTTATGGCATCATAACATATTATGGTTGTTATTGAACTTGGTCTACAACCGATTGTATGGTAGATAGTTATTACATTATTTGTTCTTGGTCTTGCTCTGAGTAGGGAGGTGTGCTGACCAAATAGTGAGATAAAGGATCTTGGATTTTCTCTAAATATTGAGCATTGTAATAAGGATAAGGATATATCTCACAAACTACATTATCTCTATAGGGTTCTTGAACAAACTCATCTTATGTGACCACATTATCATATCTTAGATTGTACATGGCTTTGATACAAGTATAGTGAGACATATTCAAATCAATGATGAATGTTTAAAAATAAGGATTAGAGTTATAAATACTCTTAAAAATAATTTTCAAATGAAAAAAGGTTTGAACTTGGTCTAACTTGGTCAAAGAGTGGACTTGTATCTCTAAAAAGGTTTGCACTAAAACTTGGTACAAAATAGTCTACCGTCAAATGTATTAAACAAAAAGGTCAAGTGGATGAGTAAAAATTATAATTCCAAACTCTAGGTTCAATGTTTTTCAAACAATTATAATATAACAAAACAAAAGTTTTTATATCTTTCAGAAAAGGCACAAAATCTAGGCTCAAAATAGGCATGTACTATGTCTTTTGGAAAAGGCACAAAAGCTATACTTTAAATAAAACAAGGTATGAGATTTAATATAAAAAATTTGAAACACTTTGGCGTAAACTAGGAATTTAGATTTGAACATAAATTTGGTTAATTAATATAAGGCATGAAATAATAGACATATGGAAGATAGGATATTTCTCCCAAAAATAGGCACAAATAATAGTTTTCAAATTGAATAAATAATTAAGTTACACAACCCAAAATATAAAGATTGATATCTAGGATAAAATTACACAAGGCATAGGTAGAAATCAATCAATGTTTGGATTTGAGTTTGTCAAGGCTCATTTTAAACTTAATATAGAAAAACTAGGCTCCTTAAAATATACAACAAGCTAGACAAAGATGAATGACATAATAACACTAGGCATAGATCCAAAAGGCACATGTGGTTTATTTTCAAAATTAAAATTTGGACACAAGGAAAAAAAGTCTTTGAAATTAATTGAGCAGTGTAATGATGATATGAAACTCTAAATATGTGATCAATGGTTTGGTTTCAAGACTTCAAGGCAAAATATTTTAAATGAATTGTGTAGTGTAATGACACCCTTTTCAATCAAGTGACACACATGCACAAAGGTGGATAAAAATACTAATTCACATGTATGATGTCAAATGGGTAGCATAACACCTCCTAAAACAAAGGAGTGATGTATAAAAAAGACTCATTTTTATGTGGTATTAGCAAACAAACTATATATTTTGACTCAAGACCATGTAATAAAAATATAAAAATGACATAAACACTTAAGTGTAATGTCCTAAAATCCTAAAACTAACAAGGATGCATAATACTATCAAATTCCATTAATATACTCATTCTTGAGAGGATTTTAGTTGTTAATACAAAAATTAAAAGTGCATGAAAAGTAGGGTTTTGAGGCTCCCTCTTCTCTCAAAAGTTTTTAATTCGACATAAAACTTCAAGATACTCACCCTATATCAATAATATGTCCATGGAAAGTGGGGTTATTCTAAATAATCAATTTTTGCTCATTTTTAGACAATCTCACGTGTGGTTAATGTAAGATATGTTAAAATCAATTGGATACACATAAAATAGATTATTATTATGAAAATGACTTGTCATTTTCACAACCACTACATCCGTCACTTGATCAATGTAGTTTGATGTCCAAATTGATCATACATTCTGAGGGTAGTAATTGTTAACATGGGTAGTTTAACTACCATCCCAACAATCCAATATCTCAATTTATATACCCCACCATAAATTACAGTTGAAATGATGTTGGGAGATGAATTCTTAGGTTAATTCTTCCCTAAAGAACCCATGAGGAGGTGATGAACTCCTATTCATAAACTAAAATGCATGAAAATAAAGACAAGCGAAATGACTTTAAGGTTGTTTTGGGGTCACCCAGACCATAAAATTTTTTGGAGGGCCTTAGTGACATTATTCTCATGATTTATATGAAATAAACTAAGTCAAATAATGAAAACTTTTTGGTCGCTCGAGTTCCCTAAAGGGGATGGGGGAGAGAATACATGCATCACTCATTTTTCTTAAACAAAAAACTTCACCAAATAAGAAATAAAAAATGAAAATATTAAGAGTATTTATCTAGTGTGAGAGTTCATTTTAATCACCAAAAATGAAGTTTATAATGACTTTTTAGCCTCTTTGAATTTTTTGGTTGATAAACTTGCAAAAACTTCTAAAATAACTAAGGCATGAAAATAACTAAGTTCATTTTAAAAAGCAAAGACAAATTGTGTAAGATTTAACTATGTTCAAAATTTCCTTTTTACACCTTAGGACCTATAATTTGTTAGATGGTTTATCTACTTAAAATCCAAAAGTAAGTGAGAAAATAATGTTTTGAAATGAGCTCTCAATTTTTCTATTTTTCTATCTCAAAGAGATCAACATTGATCCATACAGGGATTGAAGTTAGTCCACATAAATCAATGTTGGTTGATGCAACATGGATCAACATTGGTCAACAAAGATCAATGTCAGTTCCTATAAGAAAATAGAAAAACACTATGGTTTTCACTAAAATATTTGTTAGTAAGATAATCTTAAAATAAAACATCCCTCTAGATCCTGCAGGCAAATGATTAGTCAAATAATATTCAAGTTCTAAAACATAGAATAAAAACTAGAAAACTTAAGAGACACTTGCATTAACCACATTTATATAATTATTTTTTCATCACACATGAATCAATGTTAGTTATGGGAGGAACAACATCGATCTTATATAATCGGCGTCGATCTCTATGCAACCTATGTGTTGTTAAAAATAGAATTAAATGAAAAAAAAAGTTAAAACTCAATTTTTGAAGACTCTTAAACATTCATTAGAAAAAATAAGATCATCATATTAATCTCTTTGGTTGTATGGGATGATTTATGTCCCACTGGGTGTGCCATTTATGATCAAGGAATCCAATAAGGGAGGGTATTGTAGTGTTATTTAAAGAAATAAAACTCAAATAAACACACTAATACTTACACTCCTAGCCTAGATACTAGGGAGAGCTTAATAACAAACACTAAATGAGATCAAAATAAAAACATAAAATATAATAACTCTTTTACCTTCCTTGGGAGATCCAAATGGATTTATTAAGTGGTTTGCTTAGCTTATGCATCAAGAAGTCTTTGAAAATAGAGGTTGTGTATCTCCTTCTCTCTTTAGAAACATGGCTTGTGATTGTTTGGATTAATATTTTGGCATTATAACACTATTGGTATGAGTTCTATGGAGAAAATCTTGCATAATAACTCTACAATATTCAAGCTTATAAATGAAGAGGTATGGCCTTGTATTTATAACCTTTAGAGTTAACTCTCACCCAGGGTGATTTAAGGTTGATTTTAATCTTAGAATGGGTTCAAACTAACCCTTAGTGAGTTAAAAATAACTCCAATAGTGTTAATAGTTGTCAAGTAATCATGATTTTCAATTACTAGTCATGGCTCTCAAATTATATATTTTAGGATATTTTCAAAGAGCTTGACAACTCATAAAGGGAATGATGAAAGGCTAGCATATTTTGAATATTGGAATATCCTTTTTTAGATATTCATTAATTTTAAATGGGTAATTAAACTAGGTATTTTGTCTTGTTTATCTTGTTAATTGATTTTGATTAGCCTTTTAGCATTTTCTAGATTTTGATTAAGTGTGAAAGTGCCTCAATTAATAGGTTCATAGGCCAAATTGATAGTTGTGATGTCACAAAGTGATTAGGGATGAATCTGTAAGAGGTTATTATTTCATATGATAGAATACCCCAATTAGGTATGTCTCAATATGATTCTAAGCTTTGATGAATGATGCATAAGACAATTTGGGGCATTTAATTATTCCTAGGCTTAATTTGTAATGGTTGGTAAGAATTGGTTTGAAGCCAAGTTGGAAGATAGTTGTGTCTAGATTTAGGTGTCTACAAAAATAGTTTTTATGATACTTTACAATCAAGATGGAAAATTTTACACATTTATCTATATTTACATGGGAACATGAATAGTTTGTTGTTGTTCCCGTATTTTTTCTAGTTCTTGATCCAACTCTCTTTTTTCCATTTCAATTCCTTCATGTATCTCAAATAGAGCATCTTTATGGGTTTCAAATTAGGATTTGAAATATCTACGTATGAGGACTACCCCAATTTATTTTTCTTCCTTTTGGAGAAGGTAAAAACATCTTGTCTTTCTTCCAATATGACCCTTCTTCTAGTCTGATCTTCCAATTTCCTCTTCCTTACCCTTTGCACATGCCCTTTGTATTTTTTAAACATAGAGATTATAATGGGAAATTATGTACTTATGATAGTAGACCTATGATAATCCTTTGCTTACATATCTATTGGCCACTATGGGATGACTAGTTGGGTTGTATATATGGGCTAAGGGTATTGAACTGTAGTCTCACCTAAAAACTCTCATGATGTTTGATTCAAATATTATTCAAGTAAGGGATCAATAATTTAATGATAAATTATTTTAAACCAATCCACTCCACCATATTGAGGTAGTGGGTAGACTATATAGATTGGTTTTTTATTTTAATCTTTCTTTATTATTATCACAATAGTATCTTGAGAGTAATACGGGGGAGGTACTAGGTAAACCAAGAGGATCAGATGAAACATGTAGAGAGGAGGGATTGATACTACTCCCCTAGACTTATTGGTATCATTTTTATTAGTATTTGGGGGAGATAGGATGATGTTGAAAGGAACCATAGTAGAATAATAGGAATGGACACAACAAAGATAATTTGATGGAGACTAACTGGGGGAGTAAGAATAATAGGGATAGAGGAAGTATCCTCTACCTTTGGAACAATAAATATTGGCTGAGGACTTTTCTAGGTAGAAACAACCTCCACCTTTGGTAATAAAAGTGGAGGGGGACCACCAAGACTGAGTCACACATAATCAAATGCACTAACAGTAAAAGGATAAACATAATTCACAACATAAGTAGTGAAAACTAAAGGGGCTACTTGCTCACCTAATGGCTACTCATGTAATGGTGATTTCCATTTTATGTCTTAGAGGTTGAATATATTATCTATTTGAAGTTATGCCTCCTCATCCATGGATTTACCTCTAACTACCTCTTGTGATGTTCCTTCTATTGATGGTACCTTAATAACTAGACTCTATAGAAGGAGTTAAGCCCTCAGCTTTCTCTTATAATAAATAGTTATTTTACCATCTATGGAAGGTGAATCTTGTGTGGTTTTGGTTGATGTAACCATAGTAGAAACATATGGGATTGATGTAACACTTGGTTTTTCAAGTCCCTCAAAATCTAAAGAGTCAAGACAAATGGGATCATCTTGTGCTCCCCCAAGTGAAGTATCAAATACCCTTGGCTACTTATTTTTTGATCTGAGTGCCATAAGGGTTTTTTTTGATTTTATCTTGATCCTATATTGGCTAAGAGTGCATAAAAACCCAAAAATATGATGTATCCCATCCTCCATCTATTGGGAGTCTAGTTTTTACATTTTTAATTGAGATAAAAGGTTTCCCTTACATGATTTTCAAGGTATCTTATTTCAAATTGATGATTTATTATTGTTTCTTGACTTTGGAATCATATTTAACATTGAAAATAAATAAATAATAGTCATAGGTCTCATGATAATATGAAATACCAAGGACCTTGATGTGTTTCTACACTTGGTAATATGGATCTCAGTCTTTATACGATATGTAGCTAATGCATAAAACTCCCTATACTATCTAGCTTCATAGAAATGTTTGTGATTTATGTTGAACATTATCCTAATCATGAGGTGGGATCCATGAAAATATATATTAATCTTTTTCATGTATTCATCTACTCCCCCCCATAATAGGTAGGTAATTTCTTTTTATACTAGCTTATCAGGGACATACTTGGTGAGGTATAGGGGTGTTATCATATGGTCTATAACCATAATCATAATGTAATTAGGGTGAAACCAATAATATCCCCTAATAAACAATGTATCTATAATGCTTTTAGATATCTTAGGTAGAGGGTACTCATGGATAGCCATTCATACTTGGTGTTAGACATCTTCTACAATGCGTACATTGTTTTAGGTGTATGTGTACATGTGCATGAATGAATAGGAGTCACATATACGATTCTTGATATAGTCTTTAACTAGGATATAGATTTACCCATTATGAACATATCCTATGCTAAGAATAATGTTGACAAGGTAATACATCATGTAAAAATGGCCTCCCTAGGCCCTCTTATCTTTGTGTAATATTTGATCCCTTATCCTTGCACTAATTAATTCACCCAAAGTAAATGTCAACTCTGAGGTCATTAGTAAGTAAAGAAATGAAATCCATTCATGGTGGAGGAATTTGATGCTTAGATAGTTGAATAACCTATTCAATAGGGCCATCCTAATTTAAATTCTCATTCTAAATTTGTTCACTAGGATTGGCTACTTATCCTTCAAACTAATGGTCTCCTCAGAAACCATCCATCTACTTAGTGTTTTTTAATTGATTTTTATTTCTTCCACTTGATTACCCTATGTAAATTTTAAGTGGAATTTATGATGGGGAGGGAGATATACCTTTGAAATTCATTACTCAAGATGCATGCCATGATTATCTTGTGTTTCAAATGGTACAAGAATGTACCTCTAGTGACCTTCTTAGTGAAGAATGATTCTCATAGGAGGTCAATGTATGGCATGACCTCCAAATTTGTTTCTAAAAAGTGTATCCTTTGGTGTTTTAAGGGGAGGATGTCTTTATCCAATTATCATTGATCTGGAGTCAAGTTGTCTTCATGGGTATGTGTGTTAACATGGTGTATCACCTCCCATAATGATAAGTAGTTTTTTTTTAAATTATTGAATATTTTAGGATCAAATAATGTATCCTTGTATTCAGTCAAATATTTGATATAAAAACTTTATGGGGGTAGGATTCCTCAAAATTCTTTAGAGGAGGATGTCATTGTTATTTTATGGTTTTGATATTGGTCTTCTTTTCAAGTTAACAACTCAACTTTCCTAGGTATACTATATGCTCAAAACATTGGTAATTAAGGCTTGATACTAGGGAATTAATTAAGTTAAAAGTTATCTTGAGATTATGGAGCATGTTGTTTAGCTACAATGCTTTGATATATCTTTGAGATTAATTTATATTTTTTGCATCATTAATATGAATCTTTGATATAAGTTTGATTGGTTTGTCTAATTCAAACTTTGCCACTTCAATTGGTGAGTATTCCATGTAGACATTTTTGATGATTAGTAGGAATTACACATCATTTCCTTACTCCAAGTCTCATTTTTTCACTTATTTCACTTTGGTTTACTATGCCATGGGGGCTTTCAAAAGTCAAGAGTTAAGATATAGATTTAAAATAGTTTGTGTGTAGAAAATGAATCTCCTAAACAAAATTTTCTAACACTTTTGATGAAAACCAAAATGACATAGAGAATATCCACAAAAAATCTCTTCAAAGACCTCAATGAGCCAAACACTTTTGCTGAAAACCAAAATTTCAATTTTTTTTCCTAAAAAGATTTTCCAAACAAAATTTCCAAAGATCCAGATGAGTCAAACAAACTCACCAATAAAATGTTATGAACACTTTCACTGAAGAATAGTTTTGTGTCAAGTAATTTCATTGAAGCATCTTGCCAAAAAAAATATCCAAACATAGATACGATCCTAAGTGTAAAAATTCCTAAAACTTGGTTCTTTAAGAGCAAACATCAAAGAGTAAATCATGATGTCTTTAATATATGTCAAATAAAATTATGGGTTCCCTATAGACATGAATTCTAAATAATTTTATAAATAAAACCCATGAAAAAAAACTCCAAAGAGTAAATTCTTGCAAAGGTTTATAAATTTTAAGTGTTATAAACTATCGAAGATAAGCTTTCAAATAAAAGTTTTGAAGACTAAATCTTGTTATGAACTATTCCAAATAAGTTCATCAAATAATTTCATTGAAGACCAGAATGAGCCAAAACCTAGATATACATAACTTATGAAGAACATTAGTAGGTTACTCCACATAAAAAAATCACGTTCATAGGTTTTATGAATATCAAGGTTAGTTCAATACATAAAGATTTCATTTTATAAGACTTTCAAGATAGGATTGAAACTTTTTAGAAAGATAGTGGGTCCTCATTCTAAAAATAAATGGGGGTATGTTGGGTACAATAGTCATATTATTGTATTATATATTTTATTAATATTAGGTGTCATAGGATTTTATCTTTAGTGATATATGAATAGTCATCTGTAGGATATGATGAGTCATTTTAGAATGTGAAATGAATATCCATTCATTGGTTTATATATTTTAATGTTTCTTCTTTCAAATTAAATCATAAATATAATTTTGTATTGCATAAAATATTGTTCATTATCATTCCATTAACACCTAGCCTGACACTTTTATTCTCACTTTTCCCTTTACTTTTTTATCCTAATTTAGACATCCTAAAAAAAATATCTTACAATGATGCATACGTTTACATCAACTTCATCCCAATACACATTATTTGTTACTTTCTCACTCTCACATATTGACTATCTATACATATTATGGCTTACATAAATCTTAAATTATCATGTACATTTATTTCTACATATGCATTGATTCCTACACATTACCTCCTCTTCTCACATACTTTCTTGAGTTACGATGTTATGATTCACATATACAATATGTTACTTGTTTTCAGTTCTTTGACACTAATTTTTTATTTACACTTGGTACACACTATGCTTGACATATGCTATGGATTATTTGGATCCATTTAATTCTTCTATTTTTAAAGCCTTGTCAATTTTCCTTATTTTATTCTATACATGTTTGTTTAAATATTTAAAAAAAATCTAAAAAATAAAATATTCTAAAAATCTAAAAATCAATACCTATTCATAACATGTTTTTGATAGTTATTACATTGATCTATGTTATTTATCACATGTTTCATAGATTTCCTATTATTTTCCATACGCATGTGAATTTTGAATTATATATGAGTGGTATACATGATATACATGTTTCACATGAAACATGGATACATATATGCAGGATATTCCTATACATAAGTACCATGAGTTGAGTGCATCTTATTCCATAAGTTACATTGTTAAAAGTTATATCCTTATATGACCTTTCCATTTTTCATGTTAATCTCCATTGATTGCTTACACATGCCTTTCCATTTATTATTATTTTCAATGCTAAATTTCATGGATATGTTATTTTAATATATTCTAAATTTGACATGGATTAATGGTATAGACTAATTGGAATTATTTTATGTTTCAGATTTTATATATAATTTCATGTAGGCTAATTATATATTAGGTTTTTTGTGGCTCTTTCTTTAGTGTATGGTTTTATCTTGATTGAGTGTATCATTAAGTTACTCTTTCTTTGGGCCTTTGCATCCTTATTTTGTGATTTTTTTCTTGATTAAATTTTCATTTTATGACTCTTTCTTTGGGTCCATTTCATTATTCTATGACTTTTTATTGATTGATTTTTCCATTCTATGAATTTTTGTTTGGGCCTTATCCTTCTATCAATTTTTTTCATTAATTTTATCATTTTATGACTTTTTATTTGTGCGGATATTTCCTTTTGTGAGTTTTTATTGTCTATTGTATGTGGTGCTCACCTTATGTGACATTTTATGATATTATGTATGCGTTATTGTGTGTGTCATGGGGATGACATTATGTTTTAGATTAAGGTAAAAGTAGGTTTTGAAGGGACCCCGAAACCCTTTAACAAAAAATAAAAAGATAAAACATTTACATCCACCAGGAAGAGCATTCTTAAATCCTACTAAAGATCAGCATCATCATGTTATTATGACTAGATACATGTAATATTTTATGTTGGGTTTTTAGTTCCAATATACATATCATGCACCTCCCATATTTTTTTTAATATTATGATCCACATCATGCACCTTTCCTTTGTGGTTTTTATTCATTGGTTATATCTATGATTATTAATATTGTGTGCCTAGTGGGTATATCCATCTTGACATGACATTATGTTATTATGACTAGATACATGTAATATTTTATGTTGGGTTTTTAGTTCCAATATACATATCATGCACCTCCCATATTTTTTTTAATATTATGATCCACATCATGCACCTTTCCTATGTGGTTTTTATTCATTGGTTATATCTATGATAATTACTATTGTGTGCCTAATGGGTATATCCATCTTGACATGACACTTGTTTGCCTACATTACATGTTACATATATGTTTTCATTATATGTTCATTACAATGATAGAATATTCTCCACATGTTAACATATGATTTTACATGATTACATATTTATATATAACATGATGTCGTTAACTCACTTATTTTGACACGAGTAATTTTTAATATATATTTATCAACTCAAAGGGGGGGAAGATTAGTGTGATTTTCATAGATATTCAAGCCTCCATTTACATATAGTTCATATTTTGGTATTTATTACATAATTAAAATAGTTCAAATTGGTTCAAATTATCAGCTTGGTTCAATTATGGGACATAAATTTAGAGATTGAGACATATTTTGGGAGAATATGCAATGTATATGTAGAAATTTAATAGGTTACTATTTAAACCTTTTTAGATGGGTTAGGGGAGAATATACTAATAAAAAAAATGGATAAGATATTTTAAAATTAGGCCAATTAAATAATTTAGATTCACAATGTTATGATATAGTGTTGAATTATGAAAGTGTGCTAAATATGGAAAGTATAATTCCAAATAGTAATGTAGCAACACAAAGAAGACACAATACTTAGAAAATTTACTAATGTACAATAATATATAGTATATGAAAGTACAAGAGAAGATAGGATGATGTTATGTAGTGATTTATAAGATTCTAAGTATTAAATTTTTATTAATATATACACTACCATCAATACTTGGACACTATCATTGATGATTGTGTCTTGAATATGATGCCCTTATCCAATACATAATACATGTCCTTTTTTGAAATTACCAATTGCACCTATTAATATTCATTATCATTTTAAAAATTATCAACTCAAATCATGCAAAAGGTTCTTGATATCAATTTTATACACAAAACCTAGGTATTCTAACTTGAGCATGTCAACTTGAAAAATACGGGTTAGTGGGATAAAGTGAAATAAATCCAACATTAAATACCCCTCTATTAATGACCATTGCCTACATATCCATATATTCTAAATAAAGCCTCAAACTGATGTAGTTTCCCCCCTTATGTAGACTTGTGTATGAATAATTATGCAATATGCTACATGTGAATGCATGTATTGATGTAGCTTATAAATCAAAAAATATTAAGCATGGTATAATCTTTGAATTATTCAAGCATGTAAAAACACTTCTACTATGATTGATTTTGAAATAGGAAATAATAGGGTATTATAACTTAGTTGAGGAAATAATAGGGAAGAGGAGAATATTTCCATCAAAATAAACTTGGATATTATATTTCGATATATCAAAATAGTTATTCATAATAAAATTACCACTATGAAAGTGGTGATCCAACTTGTTAACAAGAGGCAAGAAGATGGTGGTTCCATAAAGGTTAACAATAATGTGAAAGGAATGCAAAACAAAAAGGATAAGGACCCTGAACTTTAATGTATGGGTTGAATGAAGAGAACATTGAAAGAAATGATTCTAACTTGAGATGATTCCCATGTTGGGTAGAAATATTAGTTCATGTGTTGTTCTTTTTTACAATTTTTTAGTTGTGTTTTGGCTATAGCTTTTTGTTTCTTCACTATGAGGCTATTGTGCAGTTATTATTTCTAGTTGTTTTTGGTCTTTTTTATAAAATTTTGGTTGTTCTTGTGGTCAAATACTTTTTTTATCTTCTTTGTAAATCAGTGAAGTCCCTTTCAAAAAAAATTTGCTTTACCAATAATTCAAAAAATAGTTTGAGCTTGCAGGTGTTTGCTTTGTAATTGATAGATGATAATGAATGACTTTTTATTTTATGTTTATACCACACCTTTTAAAATAATCTCATGGGAGGTTTATTTAATACAAATATTTTGACCTATACATGTTATAATATTTTTATATTTTGATTGTTTGTAAATTTTGGACACTAGCATCAAATATGGGACACTAGTGTTGATGCTAGCATCCTAGTTTGGATGGTAGTCTTAAGGAGGATACAAAGTTGTAGAGTAGGATATAAATTGGGTTGTATGAATATTGTGAGCTAACAGTGATCTAAGAACTCATTTATTAGGGTTAGAATATAGGATAATCATTTAGGCACAATGAGAAGGTGAATGTGAGCCATTCAACTATGGGAAGGTCATGAATTGAAGGGTTGATCCATGAGTGATATTTGTTAAGTGTGAAAGACTAGTTTATCATATACAATCAGATTTTAGTATCTAAATTCCTTCTTAATATAGTAATGTGAAAGGATGAATTTATTAGTTTTAAAGGAAATAAATGTGTATAATGGTGAGTATAACACCTTTTTTTGACTTGAGCCCTATTTGAATTTGTTTTTTGTGTATTACTTGTAATCAATAGCATGTTATAGTTTAATTATTATATATAATATGAAATAGAATAATTGAAATACTTAAAATGAATAGATAAAGGAAGGAGTACAAATGTGTGTTGATGTAACCATGTTTGACCTTAGTATTTTACTATGGTAATGATTCTTATTTATTGAACCATTTGAGAAAGAGGTTAGAAATTAAACCTATAAGATGTGAAGAGAATAAATGGAGGGTGATCATGCCCCCAATATAGTACAAGAGTGATTTATACTAAGGCCATCAATATTATTGAATGTAAATCTCATAAATTAAGTGTATTTTAGTCATATAAAATGTCACTTGAGTGTAAAGAGTGTTAATTAAGACCACCCATCCCTAGCTTAGCCCTAAACCTATCCTAGGTTCTCTTTAAACACTTATTCAAATTTTATGTGGACCTTTATATATCTGTAGACATTTAAAAATAAATACTAGACCCTACCTTAGGGATCCAAGCCCCTAGTGCCTCAAGTTATACCACTTGAACACTAGGGTTGTACTTTGGACACTAGTGCCTCGTGATAGTGTCCCACTTTCAACACTAATGTCCTTTGACAAATTTCAAAATAAAGGAATATTTTTTCAATTCCCAAGACACCTAGGGTTGGTTTAGACCTATTTAAAACCTCTAAAAATCATTATATCAATATAAATACATGAATTTTAGCAATTTATCCAATTTATTTAATTCAGATGTAAAATACAAAACAATATTAGAACAAGTTATGCATAATCAAGGTTATGTATCCCTATTTTCCCTACTTTTGCATGCAATTATCTATAACCATTCAAATATTAGAATATATATAATTATATTCTCAAGCATCATTCAAAAAACTCAACTTAACACTCATACTAGAATTCACTTGCACTTTCACCAAGCACTTAGGCGAGATAACTACATCGAACTTGATCCCTCAGACTATTGGTATGTAGGTAACTCTCAACATGATGGGTTTTTTAGGATGTCTGAGATACCTAGATAAAATCACACTTTTTATACTTGTTCCACTCAAGTACCTTAATAACATGGAGATTTAAGGTTTGCTCCCAAATCATCTCAAAATAATGCACAAATAGTAAATCAGAGCTCATCCACATAGGTACAGGTAAGTCAGACTCAGGCAGCGGTGAACCTAGAAGGCTAGATAAATTTCTATGTAAAGGAAATTAGTGTTAAAATTAATAAACTAACACCTAAAACTATTATCCAAGGTACATTTTTATTATCTAGGAAGGTTTATAACACCTGGACCCTTTTTATGACACTCAAATCTACTTCCTTACTAGTTTTTAGCCTCTAAATCATCCATCTCACTCAGTTTCTATCTAAGTAATTATTCATTTCATTCATTGATATTTTTATAAATATTATATTAGGTCAATTATTTCATAAATCTAAGTTGTATTTATTACATATTTTTACCAGCATTTGTTGTACTTAGACCTTTTAACAACCTAGGTCTTAAAACTCATAAACCCTTAAAAGTTAAATCAGTTGGTGAACTAGACTTACTTCAAATAGTGAAAAAACCCTAACCCTAGGATTTATGTTTTTAGCCTTATAAGATCCACTTTCAAATTTTATATCTTTAAATTTTATGATTTATATTTCATATAATCATGATAATAATGACAGATGAATTTAATTACTTTTTGATGCAATGTTTTATAGCTTCTTATGCATGCTTGTTGCCTTTCATTTGGAATGAATTCAAAGATGACATAAACACATATGTACATGATGCTTTAAATCAATTGAAATTTATGCCATATTTAATTATTTCTCTAACATGTTATCTTTTTCTTATGTGAAATTCAATTAAAAATCAACATTCTTACACACATAGAGGATATAATACATAAGATAATAAACACATGACCTAGAATTAACAAGTCTCATTTAGATACTTTTTTATCTTTCATTCACTTTTATTCCTTATATATCACTATTATACATCATAAAACATTAATGGTTTCACTTATCCCTCCTAGTTCTCAACCCTACACATATAACTACTATGCCACCTTTACTACTAACTCTATGCTTATAGTAGACCCTACGGTCCATGTTGTGATGTACATAAGTGGTCTCAAATCATGGTAGGTTATCAAAACCCATGGCTATATTTGATCAAATTAGTGATTCTTCAGTCATAGGTTCCATTTTAGAGATCCTACAATATGTTGACACATATAAAGATATCTTTTATGTAACACTCTATGATACTAAGGTGCCTTCCACAATAGAGCCTACTTGTGTTGATTCTATAATAAATATTATGAAATGGATTGAACAGATTATTTCATTAAAAAAATAATATCTCCCACCTCAACAAATTATATATCTACACCTACCTCTCTACATTACATTACAAATAACAAGGTGGGTGTCACATGAGTGTTAGATGATAGTGGATCAGGGTTGAAAATTTGTAATATCTATTTTCTCTAGATTATTAATATACATGTTAAGGATTTATATCCTTTTTATATGAACATTTTAAGGTTTTATAATATTACATGCAAGTTTTTGGGTCAAATCACACTAATCTTACATTGGGACCTAGAACACTACCTAAAAAATGTCAAGTTATGCCTAATGATCTTAATTATAATTTCTTATTTTAGAGACCTTAGATTCATGATATGCACAAAATTATATCAAATTAACATGCATGTTTAAACTTTAGATAAAAATGTCATATATACACATTCCCTATGGATTGAAAACCATTAAAATATTATCAACAGACAGAGCCTTCACATAATTATATTCCTCACATGGATTTTGTTATAACACCTCTCTAGTCTACCATATAAATTTCATGTATAAATCCATCACACACCTCTAGAGAACATGATAATAGATTCACTTCTCCATTCACATTGAGATATTTATTAAAAATGGGTTACATAGGATAGGGCCTTGAAAAACATGAACAGGTAATTCTTAATCTTATTGAGGTATATGATCAACAAGGCATGCAAGTAATTTTATATAAGGATGGCACATATAATGCAAGATATTATAACCATGATTATTATCATATAATTTTTTTCCATCCATTCTATGGGTAAATTATATAGTAAATCATGTTACTACACATTTAGTTGTTTACCCCGATCTTATTGATGATATTTTTTCTCCATATTTACCTACTTTTAATGAATTTGTTAATGATAAGTTTGTCTTATAATTTTTAGGGGAATATAATGATATCCCTTCCTTCTATCATAATAACAAGTTTCCTCATTAAATAAATTCCTATACATACTTTAGTGAACACTCAAACACTTGAGATGATATTTCACTTGACATAGATGGTACAATACCCACAGGACCTTATATTGTTAATCAATCTACATTAATTAATGAAGAGATAGTTGAATTTAATTATGGAACAAACACTTATCCATGCATCATATTATTAGATGATACCTTACATAAATAAGAAGATACAAATATTTGACAAATCTTAAAAGAATTCCCTAAAGTTTTTATGTGGGCTTATTTTGATATGCCTAACATTGATCCTTCAATTGTAGTACACAAGATGTTAGGTTGTGGAGCTAAAAGCTTCATTGTTATGCAAATGTGGAGGTTTTTGGAGTTAGACAGTCACCAACATCAGTTAGGACCAACCGACATTGGTTAGGGTTGACCGAAAGCTACCGACATTGATTAGGCATCGGCCGATGTCGGTCATCTCTAGATAGACAGGAACCAACATCGGTCACCTATGCATTTCCAAAACTGTTAGTTAGATGAACAGTTAGTTTGATGAATAGTCAATTTGCATGTAAAGACTAATTTTAGTCTTGAGTCCACTTTTCTAAATATTGTTTGTTTTGGGATCTATTTAAGAGACCCATGGGACTATATTATAAAGTGTGCAAAAAAGTAAGGTCAGTTGATCTGTGAGGTAGCAAGATCAAGGAGATCTAGAAGTGTGCCAAGGTTGTGTGCAAGATCAGTTGATCTATGGGGTAATAAGATCAAGAGGACCTACAACACAAGGAAATAAGGATCAAGGACTAAGTACAAGGATTAGATCCTCAACTTGAAGGCAAGAACAACAATTAGGTTGGTTGTCTCAAGGTGTGTAAGATCAGTTGATTTGTAGGTTGTGCAAGATTAGGGAGATCTACATGGTAAGTAAGATCAGTTAGGTCTACAGGTGTGCAAGATCAAGGATATCTACTTGGAGTACTTGGTGGTACTTGGTGGATTGGCAGTAGGCAACAACAACCATTGGGTTGATTGTCACTGACTGGTGGAGGGAACAACTCTGTGTTTGAGTTGGTTTGTAATTGAGAGAGAGAGAGAACTCTTGAGGGAGAATTATTGTACACCCAAGAGGTGTGGAAAGAGTGTGATTTCTTCATTGTATTTCATTCTGGAAGAGTGTTAATACAAGATTGTATTGTCTCTCATATTCTATGTTGTTTCTAAATTCTAATTACTTATTACTTCTGGTTTAATTCCATGTTTAATTACTTATACAAAGGTAATCAATTGTTCTCTTAAGGAGTAGGATCCTAACATGTTCTAGATCCTGATAAGTGGTATCAGATCTTGGTTCAGAGTAGGTTAGTGTTTGTTGATTATAGGTCACTCACAAGGGTTTCTGTTTGAGTGGGAGTAAAGCAATGGTAGAAAAAAGTACACTAAGAATAGAGAAATTCAATGGCAAGAATTATCAATTATGGAGGATGCAGATAGAAGATTATATGTGCTAGTAATTGTGGAAAGGAAGGGCATGTAAATAAATATTGTTGGTTGGTAGAAGATCAGGATGAAGGAAATAAAGAAGCAAATGATGCAGGTATTATTGCACAGGATGCTCTTATATGTTCCTTGGATAAAGTAGAATCTTGGGTTTTAGATTCTGATGCCTCTTTCCATGCAACCCCAAGTAGAATATTTTTCCATGATTATGTCCATGGAGACTTTCAGAAAAATTTATTTAGGGGATGGTAAGCCTTGTCAAATGGTTGGCAAAGGGGAAGTACAGGTGAAATTGTAGAATGGAAACACATGGGTGTTAAAGGATGTCATGCATGTCCTAGTCCTGAAGCAGAATTTGATTTATGTAGGAAAGTTGGGTGATGAGGGTTGCACAGTAACTCTCAAAGTGGAATCTTGGAAAGTTTCCAAGGGTGCACTTATTTTAGTAAGAGGTAAGAAAGTAGGTACACTTTATCTATCTACTTGTATTACTGATTCTCCTTCTATTTTATCTACTTCAGATGTAGATGCAAAGATGTGGCTCTATAGGCTTAGTCACATGAGTGAGAAGGGAATGCATGTTCTTAAGTCAAATGATAAGAAATAGAAAGCCTTAGTTTTTAAGGAGAAGATGATGGATAGAGATCAGTTTAAGAGGCTAAATAATTTTGAGTAGGGTAGTGTTGATTTGGACAAGTTTATGATCCAAAATGAGATCACGGGTAAAAATCATCACTCACAGGAAAACACAATTATCAACATCGATCGAGTGAGAAATGACGTCGATCAGGTAGGAACCGACATCAGTCATGTGTAGACCAAAGTCGGTGATGTCAGGCAGGTGGACACTGATGTTAGTCAGGGAACCAACATTGGTGATCAGGAGGAATCAACATCGGTTGGGTGTAGACTGAGGTCGGCCAGAGGTGACTGAGATCAGTCACTATAAAAATGGATTCTGGGTGGATAACAAGCTATCAAGGAGTCTCAAATGCCCATGAGGAGGACTGAAAAAGTAAGTAAGCCTCAAATTCATTATTCCCCTTCTTTATACTACTTATTGCTCACTGATGGTCAAGAACTAGGAAGTTTTGAAGAGGCAATGCAGGTAGAATCCAGGAAACAGTGGGAGCATGGCATGAATGAGGAAATTGATTCCTTGGAAGAGAACCAAATGGGAGATTTGGTAGAGTTTCCAGCCAGAATGAAAGCACTAAAATACGAATGGATTCATAGGTTAAAGAAAGGAGAGAATGGACAGGTGAGACAGAAGGCCAAGTTATATGGTCTTGAGAAAGCTCCAGGATAGTTGTATAGGTTTGACATGTGTATGATAAAGCATGGCTTTAGTCAATGTCAATGTGACCATTGTGTTTATTTTACCAGGTTGGATAATATAGCTACATTATCCTGTTACTATATGTAGTGTATATGCTTGTTACAGGGTCACACATGTAGGGATTTGCTGAGCTAAAGGTAAAAGTAGCTCAGACATGTGCCAGGAAGGATTTAGGAGGAACTAAAATCCTTGGCATGAGTATTTCTAGAGACAGGGAAAATCACAGGTTGATTTTGTCTCAAGAGGATTATGTGAATAAGGTAGTGGAGAGGTTCAATTTATAGGATACAAAATTGGTAAGCACACCTATGGCTGGATAGTTCAAGCTGAGCATATAACAGTGTCCTAAATCACATGATAAGGTTGAGTACATGAGTACTAGACCTGATATTGCCCAAGCAGAGGGAGTTGTCAGCAAGTTTATGGCCAATCTAAGGAAGGAGCACTAGAAAGCAGTTTCAGTGTATTCTCAGGTATCTGAGAGGGACTAGCAATAGGTATTTATGCTATGTAGGGTCAAGCACTTCTCTACATGGGTATGTAGATGTAGATATGGTAGGTTACTTGGATGATAGGAGTAGCACCACAGGATATGTGTTCACTATTGGTGGAATGGCGGTTAGCTAGATTTCAGAGATGCAGAAGGTTGTTGCAGTCATGGTGGCTAGCAAGGATAAGAACCTTGTAGAAATGTTAACAGAACACATAGATTTGATACCACTTGTCAGGATCCTCTCCTAAGAGCACAATTGATTACCTTTGTATAAGTAACTAAACAAGTGGTATCAGAGCTATAACTAAGCAATTTATTTTGATATGCCTAACATTGATCCTTCAATTGTAGTACACAAGATTACACTCTATCTAGATGTAAAGCTATTTTTTTTTAAAATGCATCCCAAGATAGCTCTTTTAGTCACATATGAGATTCAATGATTCCTTAATGTTGATTTCATTTAACTCATTGTTCATCCCTAATGAGTTACTAACATTATCCCAGTTATTAAACCTAATGGCCAAATCTAATATTGTTGTGATTCTAGAGACTTAGATAAATCATGTCCTAAGGATTATTTTCCTTTACCCAACATTGATATGATAGTGGAATCCACAAAAAGTAAAAAAATGATCTCTTTCATGGATGTTTTCATCAGTTATAATCAAATCAAGATCATTGAGGAAGACCAAGAAAAAATTCTTTTACGACACCATGGGGAACTTTATACTATATAATCATGCATTTTTTATTAAAGAATTTAGGAGCAACATACCAATTAAAAATGACCCATTGCTTTCATGACCTCATTCATAATAAAATTGAAGATTATGTTGATGAATTGATTGAAAAATCAAAAGAGTGGCATCACCATGTATAAAATTTATGATCATTTTTGAAAGATTAAGAAAATATAATGTATGACTAAATCCTAGGATATGCATCTTTGGGGTTTCATATGGTAATATTTTAGGATTCATAATATCCCAATGTAACATCGAGGTTGATCTATAAAAATTCAAAGCTATAATGGAAATTCCTCCTCCTAAAAACTTAAAATAACTTCATTCCCTATAGGTCAAGATTTAGGCAATACACTACTTCATGTCACAACTCATAGATAAGACTCAATAATTCACTATATTACTTAATAAGAATATAAAATTTTAATGGGATATTTCATGTCAAGAAATATTTTATGCATATAAATAATACTTATTAAACCCACCTGTACTAGTACTACCAACATATTATAAGCCACTTCTCCTCTACCTCTCAATGATAGATCATGCACTTGGTGCACTCTTGGCACAACATAATGATCAACATAAAGATAAAACTATTCACTACATTAGTCATTCACTTATTTATTATGAATGAAATTATTTGGATATAGAAAAACTATGTTTGGAACTTGTATTCACTACTCAAAAGCTCCAACATTATATGATTAACAATGAGACTCAAGTTATTAAGAAATTTGATACTTTAAAGTTTCTTATGGAAAAACCACATCTCTCAAGTTGTATTATTAAATGGGTCATGTTACTCATAGAATATGACCTAAATATTATGTTATAAAAATTATTAAAGGGCCAAATAATCACAAATCAATTGGCAATAGCACCACTATTAGACATAAATCCTATCAAAGATAATTTTCATGACTACTTCACAACTTATCATACCACTTCTAACACAAGGAAAATGTTATTTAATGGTTTTATATTTACATATGGTTCTAGGGTAGGAATTATTTTCATCAACCCACTTGGGCACACAATACCCCTTGTTTACTGACTTAATTTTTCATGTACAAACAATATTGTAGAATATGAGGCCCTTATCCTCAGCCTTCAAGTAGATCATGTTCTCCAAATAAAATCAATTAAGGTTTACATGGATTCATAATTGGTTATAAATCATGTTACATATGTCTACCAAACCAAATATGAATGTTTCATTCCCTAAAAGAATATGGTTTAATGTCTACAGGCTTAGTTTGAAAATTTCTCTATTAAAAACATTCCTCATAAAGATAATCATCATGTCGATGCAATGGCCAGTGTAGCATCATTAATCACCATTGACATCAATGATGACCAAGCTATCTTCACCATCAAATTATTAAAATCACCATAGGTATCCCATGACAATCTCATAGCTCTAATAATTTTATCCACCACACGTAATATAATAACATCTAAATGGTTTTCAAATATATACAATTTTCTACATAAATCAATTACAATAGATACTTTTACCAGGAATGATAAGTGAAAATTATATATAAATTCCATTCACTAAATCATGATTAGAAATAACTTATTCAAATTATCTTTTGAGGGACACTTATTTTTATGTCTAATAGCTAAGGAGGCTAAGTTCACCATTAGCCATGTACATGATGGTGAATGTGATGGCCATTTCAATGGTAAAGTAATGTCACACAAATTAATCTGATAGGGATATTATCAGCCAAACATAGAAAAAGAATTTCAATAATATGGTAAATTATGAAACCAATGTTAATGGCATGAAAACCTACACCATGTCCCTTCACAATAATTACAACCTATTGCATCCCCATGGCCATTTATGCTATTGGGTTTTGATCTAATTGGTAAGATAAATATGGAATCCATAGGAGGTCACAAATTCATTATTAAAATGACATAACACTTTACAAAATGGGTCGAGGCCATTCCATTATAATCTACAAAAGGATAAGATATATGTTATTTTCTCATAACCAACATTATTTCTTGTTTCACCTTCCCATCAACCATAGTTACAAATAATGGAAATTCTCTTAAGAACAAAATAGTGAAGAATTTTTGTGATAAATATAAGACCCAACACACATTATCTAATCCATACTACCCACAATGTAAATTCTAAGTATAAGTTACAAATAAGATAATTAATAGTATTATTATCAAAATGATTACCAAATTTGGTGATGATTAGCACAATCAACTTGTCTATGCATTATGGGTCTACCACACCAATATTCAAACACCAATAGGATTTAATCCTTATTCAATAGTATATGAAATATAAGTAGTTATCCCACTAGAATTATAAATCCAATCCTTATGGGTATCCCTCAAAGGGCTTATTATATATGACCAACATAGATATGGACATCTCCATGAATTGGAATAGTTGGATCACACACACATCCAATCTATAGAACATCTTAGATCACTCTAAAAATGAATCTAGTGGACCTATAATAGTCATTTTCATAGTAGAGAATTTGAAGTAAATGATCGTATCCTCAAAGATAAAATCATAAACATTAATGCCAAAGAAGAGATAAAAGGCATTCAAACCAAATTGGTTTGGTCCATACATAATAATTAAAAATCTTAGCCCAAAGGTATACCATCTATCTTCACTCAATAGTAAGCTTATGAAGAACACATTAAACATCATGCATATACATAGATTTTATACATAAACAACTCACATTACACTTATATACATTTTCATTTTCATTATTTCTTGTACATAGCTTATATACTTAGAAAATACAAAAATAATATAATGTGTTAAAAATACAAAAACATTCAAATATTGCTCATAAAATACAAAATCATATTGTTTATATAACCATATTTACATTATTTATATATTATCTAGGTACTACATATGCTATCCATCTTAGTATAATCAATTTTTATCATACATACATGATTCACTTATTCTATTCAAGTGTCCATAGATTCTTATAGGACTCGGGTCCATCATACATATCTAGAGTTGCTGCTATATATATACACATAATATTTTAAAACTTTATCAATTAATTATGTTTTCTATCTTTTATGAAACCTTAGATTCTCAATATATTTTATTTCACTCCTTAAGGGGTACACCAGGAAAGGGGTGGGTAGACATTAATGCTTCAAAATATTATTGTACCTTACTACCACTTGTTATCTACACACCCATCTCCTAAAAATATTTCCCTAAACTTTGTCTCCTCTTTTATACCCTCCTCTAGTAATTTTTCACTTTCATTAGCCCTTCCCTAACCTAAAACCCTTTTTTTGTGTTTTGATTTACACTATCAACCCCATCAACCATGTACTCTAATTTATTATACTTATTTAGATTATAGGTCAGCCATTGTCAAACCTAAACCAAGACTTAATTTATTTTTATAAATAATGATACAAGGTTGATTGGGTTGACCTTATTGGTCTCAACTTTTGAAAGGACTAGGGTTAGATTTGCCTATATAAACAAATTCATTTTTATATTTCCAAGAGAAGAGAAGAAGAAGAGATATATATTATGCATCTACTTATCCACCATTCTACTTGAGGAGCATAACTTAGGGTTTCAAACTTTTTTTTAAGATACAGATCTTGTCTTATGGAGAAGTCTTTTGGTTACATATATAGGTTGTATAGCCTAGATATAATTTATCCTTGTCATCCTTACATATCAAAACAACCTCTTCCAAAAAACCTTGGCCAAGGGAGAGATTGAGGATTGGTAGGTTTATCTTCAAAGGTAAGTATTCCTAACTTTGTTACTCCTTTGTAAGAGTAGATAGATATGCATTTATACTTATCTCCCATGAATTAGGATTTCAAATATATTTATGTGAGTATATGCCTTTTATGAATGTTTAATTTTAATGTTTATTATCACTAATTTATGCCACAATATTTGTTGAGCACTAGATTATGCTTTACTTGTTATTAGTTTAGTGAACAAGAAAACATAGAACCTAGTTAACATAGGACCTAGTTAGGGTTATTATATAGTTTTGCTTGACTAGAGGCTTTGAAACCCTCCCTAGTGGTATTATTATGGTAAGGTATCCATTTTATATGTACATTGGATCCATCTTGGACATGACCTTGAATATCTAATGTATTTACAATCGAAAGTGTAAGTAGGATTTATCTTCTTTGGGCTTGGATTAATTTATATATCACTTACGTTTCCCAATGTATACATTCTAGTAAATTTGATGTGAATCTAACCCTTACATGTTTTCTTTCATGATATCATTTTTATCATTTTATTATATTTTTACATATTTTTAGTACTGTATTAAACCAGTCGATATAGTTATAACTTTTTATCCACAAGTTTAACACATAGTCATTTCAAAATGACTATGTTTCATATGTGTAGGTCTTAATTATATATAATTTACTACATCAAATAGATTGACATAGTAATATTATTCGATTTTATATTATCATACACTATCAAACATTCCAACTTTGTGTATGCAATGGGAAATGTATTAAATCTATAAATCAATCCTAGCTTGGAGAAGATAGATCCTACTTACACTTTTAATTGGGAATATATTAAATAATTAGGGTCATGACCAATATGGATTTCTTAAAACTAATAAATGGATATCTTACTAAAATAATGTCACTATGTGAGGGTTTTAAAGCCTCTAGTCAAGAAAAACTATGCAATAACCCTAACTAGTTCATATGTTTTCATATTCACTAAACTAATAATAAGTAAATCAAAATCTAATCTAGTGCTCATCAAAGATTATGACACAAAGTGTGGGAAATAAACAAAAAAATTAAACATGCATAGAAGACTATACTCACATCAATGTATATATAATCCTAATGCATGGAATAGAAGTGCAAATTCATATCTATCTACTCTTACAAAGGAGGAACAAAGTTAGGAATACTTATATTTAAAGATTAACCTATCGAGCCTCAATCTCTCCCTTGGCTAGGTTGATTCATAAGAGGTTATTGTGGTATGTAAGGATGAAAATAATAAATAAGATCTAGGCTACATAACCTATCAATGTATCCAAAAGACTTCTACACAAGACAAGATCCATATCTCTAAAGAAAGTATGAAACCCTAAGCTTGCTCCTCAAGTAGAATGATGGATAAATAAATGCATAATATATCTTACTTATTATTCTCTTATTTTAGAAATTGAAAAATGACTATGTTTATATATGTGTATCTAACCCTAAATCCTTATGAAATTTTTGGCCGACAAGGTTGACCTGATCAACCTAGTATTGAAATTGACAAAAAACATACTAGGTAATAGACTAGGTTGTCCAGGGGCCGACCTAGTCCCTAATAAGTTTTATCAAGAAGAATACAAGGTTGATGTGGCCAACATAGTAATGTATTGTATCAAAAAGGGGTTTAGGTTAGGTAAATGGATAATAAATGTGGTAAAATACTAAAGGAGTGTGTAAAATGGGAGGAAAAACATAGAGAAATGGTTTTTAAGAGACAAGTGTGTAGATAGTAAGTGGTAAATGGGACAAAAATCTGTAAAAACACCAACTGTCTACCCACCCCTTTCCCAGTGCACCCCTTAAGGCATGCACTTAGAGACATTGAAACTCAATAGGTTCCTACAAGATAAAGAGTGTTATTAATTGATAAAAATTATGAAAATATTGTTTATACATATGCCCCACTCAAAGCTCATCACATGTCATGTAGAGGCAATAGGGGATGGTGCTTTGAGAAAAGAACATGATGAAACATAATGTTGATGTTAAATAAAGTGTATTAAAGAAAAAATAATATAAATTAAAAGGTATAATTTAAAAACACATACCTTTACTTACTTTAGTGCTATAGATAAATAAGGATATGTGGGAAATGTGAAGGTATCTAATGTGAAGAACATTAAGTGAATATATAGAGATTAGTGAAAAAGAGTGAATTTTTTTAATTTTTGTAACATAGGCATATAATAGTAATACATACTCTCTATGACATTAGGATTTGAGAATATTTTATAGTTTGGAAAAAGAGTTAGTAGAGACAAAGATATGATAAAAAAAAAATCTAATGATAAATTTTTAGAGGGTAAATAGTTTTAAATAGTAAATATAAGTAGGGTGAAAAAAATTCATTTGATATTATTTAATATTATAAGAAAATAGATCTCTAAGAGACCTAGTGAGAGCCTAGAGAGCTAGTATGGTGAGGAGATTATAGTTGAGGTGAGGAGGATGCATACCATCCATAGCGAGTGCAACATAGGTAAGTAACTAAAAATTTCAAAATTTTGAGCATTTTTATTTGAAATTGAGTGTTTTATATAAATTTGATAATTAGACAAAATATAGATATCAAAATGAACCTTAGGAAATTTTTAGGATTACTAAGGGTCAAATGGGGTGTTAGGTAGGAAGGAGTCAGAGCAATAAATTCCCAAGCATTTATGGAAATTAGTCAAAAGTCATCACAATGAATGAACAAGGTCAACTAGGTTAACTTAGTTTGTATAAGATAAAAAATTAGTGGACAACTTAGAAGTACATGACCAACTTAGTTTGCATAAGATAAACAATTAGTAGGCCAACCTAGTAGTACATGGCCAACTTGGTTTATTTAGGAAGGGGGATGACATAGTACCATGTGGCTAACTTAGTTTTTAAGTAAGTGGATAATATAATACTATAGGGAAAAGGGGGTTATATAGTACTATTAAGCCACAGGTTGGCCAATATAGTACTGAAAAGTTTGATGTAGTTTAAAATAGGTCAATTTGGTATAAAATGAATAAATTAAAGAAAACTAGTTTATTTTTATAAAATTTGGAAGAATGTTTTTATATTATGAGTGACATAGAGATCTAATACATTTATTATTATTTGATATTTTTTAGAGATGCCAAAGATTTTAGTGATTGGTTGATCCTTCATGGTTACCTGATTTACTAGAGCACTTGATGAAGGTGGATAGAGATAGATTGATTGCATTGGGCTTGGGAGGCATCATGGAGATAAGACACACTCCACTGAGTGTTGATATCATTGTCATGTTCCTTAGAGCATAGGAATGGTTTACCAATACATTTTTATGGGTGGTAGATATGGATACCATAGAGGTAGGTATCACATTGGAGGATGTTCATACATTACTTAGACTATGAATAGGAGGACAACAATGATCATAGGGATACCAGATGATTTAAAAGAGAGATGAACACTAGATTGGTAGATGATGTGTTTAGATAGGATCTACCCAGGACTCAAGGTGAGCTTGTTTGATGTATCTATTTCACATATTTTATATATCCAAAAGGATGTGATAGGCCTTTGTATAGCATGATTATTATTTCATAAGAGGGATAATAAGGTACCATTGTATGTGATAGCCTTGTGTTAGTCCACTTTAGATTGAGGGCACTTTATGATTTAGGGTCTTCATCTAGGTCTAGCTCATGCACGATATATATGGTATGTTGTTTAGAGGAAACAAGACCATGGGACCAATGGTATTACTAAATGTATATAAATGTGAGAGGTTCTTAGTGTATCATCTAGTGTGGTTACCCCATGTGGTCAATGATTAATTACCTCACATTGCATGATGGAGATGTAATCAGGTAACATGGGTCATGCCCCACATGTTAGCATTAGAAATAGTCACATAAGGAGAGATCATGTAGTAGCTTTATGCATATATTATGACTATTTGGTTGAGTTAGGTGACTATGGTTCCATGGCTAACATGAATACATATCATGAGCCATAATACTTGGTGGGTAGAGCTACATTTGATGACATAGTTGTTAAGATAGTTTAGACTCTTACACCTATTAGCTCCTACAGTAGTGCCCACATTTTGAGTATGATATGATAGAGAGCCAAGGGGGAGAGGAGGAGGAATAGGAGTACCAATTGAGAGACTAGAGATCAAACCATGGTGTGTGAGACCATGGATTGGTCAAGCATGATAATTGATAGGTAGAGGAGGAGAGGGCATGGATTTGGATGCATGGGTGTAGTAGGTGCCACATCTAGTACCACATCAAGAGGAGTGGTGATCACCTTAGTTTCACCACCAATGGAAACACCAGTAATGGGATCAAGCATAGAGGGTGGTTATTCAGGATGACCTATCAATTAGCCTAGGATAGATCTGGTTGATAAAGGCACCACTAAGTAGAGTCCCAAGATGTGCATGAGTTTGAATATAGGTTTTGATTTAATTTATATGATTCACATAGATAAGGTGCTCAAGGGATGATTTAATGGATAGATCATGTTTGGTATATGAGTAGATAGGGAGACAGTGGTTGGTGACACTAGGATATGTAAGAAATGTTTATGATTTATTAGTTTTTGAGATAGAATACTAATTTTATATTATAATAGATAGATGGATTTTGAGATGTATATGTGATCTAATATATATCTAGTTTGAATGGGGATTCTATAGTTATGAAATCATGCCATGATATTTTAGATGGGATGTTAGTACTATATGACCTACCATGCTGAATGATCATGCGGTACCATGTACCCCAGCTCAAGTAGGATGGTTTAGACTAGTGGGGGAGTCCACAAGGTATCTACAGGCACAAATAGATGGATTTTAGCCACAAGTAAAAGTGGGAGTAGGAAAGGCACAAGTTAGGTAGGCCTTGGCTCAAGAGAGAACCACACACATGGTTACGACTATCTAATTAGGATAGGTTCAAGCCTATGATGGCTAACCTACATGGATAGGTAGTAGGGTTGAGATCTCAAACATCCTCATTATAGTGTACTATTCAGTGGGGACAGTCTAAGGCATCTATGTTTAGTGTGGTGAGGCCATGAGATATACATGATGGAGCCTAACCATAGAGCTAGAGTTATGTATTTGTGTATTATTTATATTAAAACACATGATATATATAGAGAGATATTATTTTTTGATAGTTGGATGTTGATCTTATGAGTTATATTTTGGTTATGGTTGTTGATGCATGGATATATTTATTTCTAGTACATGTATTTTTATTTTGTTGTTTATGCTATGGGAAATATACGTGTGGTGTTTTATTTTCTATAATTATGTTTTACACATGCATGGCTAAAAATAAATAGGAAAAAAATACTTGCAAAATTATAATTAATGAAAAAAATGCACTACACACTATTTCATGATGGGAAATGTGTAATAACAAAATATTACTAAGTATAATAAGCCAAAAAGTGGTAGATAAGTGGAAAAAATGTTTTTGAACCATGAAAAATATTGGCACCAAATTAAAACAAGTAAAATCACACTAAATCATGTTGGGAAGTATGAAAATAATGTAATAAAATGGAAATCATATGAAAGACTAATGGTGTAAAAACAAATACATTAATTCAATCAATCATACTAAATCATTTTGGGAAGTATAAAAGAGAGAAAAAAATTGTAAAAATGGTCTTAAATTAATCACACTAATTAAAGTTGGGAAGTTTGAAAAACTTAAGAAAATTGGTTGGATTCTTGCATGCAAATAGAAATAAGAAAATAAAAGTGAAATATTAATGAAGTAACCATAAAAAATACTAAATAAATATGGGAAGCACTTCAATGATGTGTAACTCATAATCAATCACATTTTATCTCATATTTGATGCATGTAATTTCATTGTGACTTAGGTGTTGGAAAATTTTGTGAGGAAGGCTAGGTCCTATCCATGGTCTTACACTTTAACTCATAAAGGGAACACCAAGGAGGTGTAAATAATGTGAAAATATGGTAAAATTGAATGTTTGGAATTGTAATGTGAAAATTTTGGTACTTTTTAAGGAAGGTCTAGTCCTTTCCAAGGTTGTACACTACAACTCACAAATGGAATCCCCAGGGGGAGTGATGAGTGAACAAAACAATATTTATTAAGGTTAAATATTAGGGTTAGAGGGAGTGAAGAATGGAATGTAAGAATCATAAAATAGGAATATTATGAGAATATCTTATGAGACATGAGGCATACTAAGGACATGAGAAGACACTAAGTGACTACTGATCATCAATATACAAAGGATGCCTATTCACTATATGCACAAAGTTGTGTAGGAAAAAATTGTGGTACTAAGATAAACTCATGCTATTTTTTTAAAACAAGGAAATAAAAATGGGCCTACCTTCCCAAAATGTCTTCCCCATTCCTTAGGACCCCTTATATATTTGTTGATCTACTATAAATATTGGGTACTTACATGAGAAAGTAGGTATCACTAAGATTTTTTTTTATTCTCCTTTTCTAACCTACTAGCCTACCACACCCCCAACAAACCTTGGCTCTATTGTGAAGCAAATTATGGATTTTTATCATTTATTATAAAGAGGAGATGTGATTAGAATCATGTATTTTAATGTGATTTAAATTTTGTAAATTTTAAATGTTGCCTTTTATATGATTGCATGTTAAATAATTTGGCTTTTGAAAAATTTATAGATTTTAAGATTCCTCTTCCATATGATATTAGAATAATCAAGCATGATAAATAAAGTGATATACATGAATGAGATTTAGAATTAGGATATAGGAAGCTAAGTATCCAAAGATATGAATGAATAGAACACTTAAGCTTAACTATGAACAAACATGTTATCTCAAGTCTCAACCATGTGTATGCTTAATTTTTGAAAGGTAATAAAGGAGAATAAGGGGAGATCCAAAGTGGACCAATAAAAGGATATTTTAATGAGATGAATTGTTTTCTAGCTGATCACATGGTAATTGAGGAATGAATAAAGGGATCAAGGTTTGTATAACCAAGTCATAATAATAATTAGTCTTGTTTATAGAGATAAGATAACAAAAAATCATGAAAATGAACAAGATAATCATAGAAAAGGAACTAAATAAGAAAAAGTAGGTCATTATGAAAAATAATCTATAGGATAATGACATCATAAGCAATATGTAGTGTGAAACAAAAGTCACCATGTAAGATATATAAGAAATTAACAAAATGTCAAATGATATAAATAGATAATGTAAAGTTGGATCACACATCAAATATAAATGAATAATAAATGAAATAACACCATGTGTGTGTTCATAAGTACTGATATATTTGTCCACATACATTATCTATAACATCTAAAAGTCTTTATGAAGCTAAAATTGGACTAGAACTAAAGTCTCATCGATCTTCAGGTAAAGTTGAGAAAATACTTTGCATTGAATTCTCCTTGATGAAGAAAGTAGGAATGTTTAAAGGATAATGTTTATAAGGGATATAATGAAGGGGATGCTCAGGAGAAGTTATGGGAATGGATTATATGGGAGATGAAGGGGTTACCAGTAGAGAAAGTGCTACAAGAGAAAGAATATCCATGGGTGAGGGAATCACAAGTGGAGAAATAGTAGGTAGAGAAGGGACCACAGGTGGTGGATCCATGGGGGAAGAAGGGGGCCTTATTGTAAAAGTGACTTGTGAGAGGAAGGGTAGTAGGAATAGGAATGGTGATGAGGTGATCTTTGAGATGTTGTTGAAGGATGTATCATCTATTAATGTGATGTGTACCACATTGGTACTAGAGATAATATAAATCTCCATATTATGGAAGATATTCAAGTAATACTTTTGGGGGAGGTATAGCTTTGTTTATGGGCTAAGGAATGGTGGGATGAAAAGTATCGCTATATTTCCATAGCTTATTATAATGTGTGGATGAATGATTATGTATGCCATGGAAGTAACATATACACCTATGAGTAGTCTTGGTAGTGTACTCACAAGAGGAGTGGAAGCATAAGGTGAGGAAGGTTGGTATAATGAACAGTCTCTAGTCTAATGACTAACAACTTTATGAATTTCACAATATGGATGATTGGCCCATTTTGTGGGCAAAGGATCAAGCTATGGTAAAGGGAGAAAAACATCACCAAGGGAAGGTGGGGATGGTAAAAAATTTGGGTAAGGCTCAATTTAGAGGGAAATAGGATCATAAATAGGAAGAGACTCAGATATAGAGGGAGTGGGAATAAGATCCAAAATGAGCTCTATTGAGGGAGGGGTAGGATGCACATAATGCTGAAGGATAGTTATAAGCATCTCAGGGATAAGTTGGCTATAGGGGTCTTTATATATAGAAAATTGATAGGGTCTAGTCATAGCATAATCCTTAAACATACTCCTATGAGCTTCTTCATAAACTAGAGGTGTGCACACCATCTCTACCCTATGATTAAGGGAAAAAAATCCTAAAATTAGGAATGATATAAGATGAAATGATAGAAGATATTCTAAATGACTAAAGCAAAGAGAAATGATAAAAAATAATTGTAGCATCTCAATCCTAAATAATACCTCCTAATAATGGATCATCTAAGGTATATAGAACATCATAATCAGGTTTATGAATATCAATGGCATAGGTAGGGATGACTGAGTCATCTAATGTGGTGTGATGAATGGAATGTTGAGTCTTAGTTAAGATAATGGGTAGTTTATGGGAATGAGATTGAAAATGAGGGGGAAGCTAAGAAATGAGATGAGGTGAGAGATCCAAGGTTTTAATATTGAGATTGATCTCATTAATCTCATTGCCATCAGAACTAGGAGCTTAGGGGGTATATTATCGATGAGTGTGGGGTGACAATTATAACCTCAAGTGTAATTTATATGAAAGTTAGACCATTAAGATTCATGAAGTGGAAAACTTGGTAAGGTTCAAGGTTAGGAATATTTAATACACCATGGTCTTGAAATTGTTTAAAATTCCAAGGGTTAGTGTCACCTTGAATCCTATATATGGATCCATTGTGAGGGAATTTGACACATTGGCAATTGGAAAAGGCAACTTCACTCATGCGATGAGTCCATGGCGTAACAAGTAAAATGTTACAATATAGAGTAAATTTGAATAAGATTACCTTCATAAGAATGGTAACAAGTAGGATAGTGATGGGGAGACACATACAACCTAAAGGAGGAATTTACCTTCAGTCATAGCCTTGACATGTGTTGCATGTGGACTTAAGATTACATTTGAAATATCTAAGGGTTTTGATAAAATAAAGAGAAGAAAAAAAAGTTATAGAGTCCTCACCAATCAAGGCTTGTTTGACTTGGATATCACTAATTTGGACATTGGTAAAAAGAGAAGGATCATTCTCAAAAATAAAAATCTCATTGGGGATCATCAAAGAAATAGGGAATTTAAGGAAAAGAGAAGTGTCCATTGTTTGATCAGCATGTGTGGGAATCTCTTTAAACTATTTTAAAATGCTATATTCTAATCCAAATAAGGTGGATTTGCATCCTACTAGGGGAGTACAAGGGATGTTAATCTAGAAAAAAAATACATAAGATGATTGTGATGGTGTGGATAGGTCCATATAAGTTCAAGAAATGGGATTTGAGATGGGAGATTAGTAAGATCCTTGATAGGATACCATTTATCATAACCCATAATAAGAATATTGGAAAGAGGTGTAGAGTGTTGAAGTAGGTCATCAAAAGGAGGAACTAAAGTACATTTTAATTTATGTTGATAAGAGGTAGAATGTTTAATTGGAGGACAATTTTGTTGATTGTCTTGGAAAGATGGTTTAGTTAAAGTAGGTTTGGTTTGATAGAGATTAGAGGAGGTGTTGATATAAGTTTAACTATCATTAGTGATAGGTAAAAAGGTTGTAGAAATGGTATAAATGGTGTGAGAAATGTTATCCAAGGGAGGTATTGGAATTAGTTCATCAAAATATATAAGGTCTTCTTTCCCCAACTCTATTATTTGATTTTTAGAAGAATCTTGGATAACATGAAATGTGCCTGGTAATTAAGGGGTGTGGATGGGATGAGGATAAATGAAAGAAACCACCCTTCACATATTAGTTGTATTGACCATATTCTCTTTAAGAGTTAGGTTAAGATACTATCAACATTATTGGTAAAAAGGGTAGGTTTATCCTGGTTATCTTGGTGATTTTGAAGAGGATATTTATAGATGGCCAAATGAGTATTAACCTAGCTCAAATATTGAGATTTAGTTTGTGTTTCATGGGAATTGAAAGAAATTTCATAGGCTTGTTGACATTTACAAATGATAGAATCATTATAAAAATTGGGACCGAGAAGGAAATACATAACAAAATTATGAAGTTGCTTACAAGTTTCATGAGAATGACCCCAACTAGCATGAAACCAACAAAATTTATTAGGATCATTCCAAGATTTCATGGGATGAGTGGGATTAATTTTTCATGGAAGAGGCCTTGGTAGACACTTTTTTAATTACTCTAAGGATAAAGGTTTATGAATATTTATTTTATTTTTTGAAGGTAAATGGGGATTAATGATGTAGTTTGGAAGGGAATCTTGTTCTAGAGTTTGGTTAAGAACAACTTGAATAGTATGAATGGTATTATAAGAGTCTATGCCACCATAATTCTGAGCATGTTGATTCTTAAATTTTATTAACATGTGAGCACCCATAGAAGGTTGGGATGGCTTGAATTGACACATAAGGAAATCTTGATGTTTGGCTTGGTCAAAAGATTCCTCCAAAGTATGTGGAGAGAGATTATAGACCTAATATTTCAACTTGGGAAAAAGAGTGTTGGTAAATAGATAAAAGAGGTTATCATCTATCATATTATGTTCACATTTGTTAGGAAATATTTTACATCGTTGGATGAAATCTTATGTGATTTTAGTCTCAAGTTTCTTACAATTGATAAAATGGGCCAAGGTATTTTCAAGATCTCTAGTTTGGAAATCTTGGACTAAAGCATTGGCTAAATCTTAAAAATAAGTGATGAAATGATATCTAAGTTAGTTTTAACAATCTAAAGCATCACTTGTGAGAGTCTTTGCTAATAGTTTGGTAGCAAAAAAAGTATTTAACTGGACCTTATATATATATATATATATATATATATATATATATATATATATATATATATATATATATATATATAAGTGGAGAGTAGGATCAATTGACCCATTGTAAGTAATGGTAGGGGTGATACCTCCTATGTCGATATTAGTAATTTGAGATGTAAGACATTCATTTTAAAGGTGATTGATTATTTTATTAATAAGAGGAGGTTTTGAGGAATAATATTACCATGGGAATTTCAAAGATGAGGTGGGGGAATATTTTGGTTATACATGCCTTATGGAATCTATTGAGGGTGGGTTTGAAGATGGATAAGGTGATTTTTCATTTGCATCATTTGATTTACATTGTTAGCTTAAAAATAATTCATTTGATTAAGATTTTTAATAGACGTTGATGGGTTTGATTGGTATTATTGGTGTTGTGTGAAGCATTGGAATTGGTAATAGCAGTTTGTGTACCACTATGGGTATTAGTAGTAGCTTGAGAATAATTATTAGTAAGTGAAGCTCCAGTAGCATTATTTTCTTGTGTGGAAAAATATGTACTAGTAGAGGGATAAGAGGAAGAAAAAATAGAGGTATGATTAACATGGCTATAAAATGATGCACTAGTGGAAGAATTTAAAAGGTGGTTCTTAGAAGATGCCCATTAGATGTAAAACCTACCATGTTAGTAGAGATATTAGGCATGGAGGTGATTAAATCAAAGAGGAAGATGTCATGGCATGAGAAGGGGTAAAAATAGAGAAGAGATTTAGAGGCAAAAAAGCTAGTGTCGCCAAATCCATGTGAGAATGTGGGAGAAGGTGAATAGGGATCCTCAACATGACCAAATTTTATGAGATGGTAAATAGTAGAAGGATCTTTTCCTCAATGTTGAGGAAACTCATTGATGAAGAAGAGCATTTTTTAGGTATACTATAATTTAGGTTGATCTTCAAATGATAAGAGAGGATTACAAAGTGAAGAGGAATTATGTGGGGTCCCATAGTTTTTAGTTTGAATGGATACATGCACATTACTTTTATATAGGGTAAGAGCCATAAGCTTCTTATTGGAGAACCTATTGGGGTTTTTAAAACTCATCATATCTATTGAATTTAACTCAGTGTTATATTCAAACAATAAGTTCATGATGAAAGAGAGAGAGATTAAGGCAAAACTAATTCAAAATAAAAGAGATACAAAAGACAAATAAAAGTACAAAGTCAACTAGGTTGACTAAGTACTATAAATTAGAGGTAAAAGAGTAGAGAGTCAACTAGGTCAACTAAATACTACTAAATAGAAGGTAGAAGAGTACAAAGTCACCTAGGTCAACTTAGTATTATAAATAGGGAAAAAGATAGTTTGATAAGGATATAGAGTTGACCAATCAACTTAGTAATATAACCTAATTGGTAGAAAGGAGTATTAGGTTGACCAGGTCAACTTAGTATTGCATATAGGGAAAAAAAGTCTAGAAAAGACTATGTTGAACAAAATTATAGTTTTAAAAAAATAAGGAGATATTTTGTGATGTAATTTGAAGAAAGAATTTAAATCAAACACACAAACAATTAGATCAATGAGAATGATCCAATTGGCACACAACACAAAACCTTGCACTAATGCTGGAGAATGCAAGTTTTTCAATAAAATATATAATGATCAGAAAACAAGCAACCATCTAAAAAGTAAATGCTAACTAAGTGGTCATATTTAGTGTTGTTATATTGTTATGAAATGTTATTTTAAGTGTGATAGGGAAGCTATCTAAAAATAAGTAACTAAAAAAAATCTATGTATAGTTTTATGACATTTAGGTTGAAAGGGATCTATGTTGGCAATGGTACTATCTTGGTATTGGGGCCTATCTCCTTAATTCACAATCCCATAGTGATAAGGGTATTGGGTAATTTTACAATATATACCATTAACCACATGTTTATACTTGGTCAAAAAACCAAGTTGGCTTCACCCTTGGTGATGAAATCAAAGTCGATAGGCCTTGGGAAGACAAATATTAAATGAATTTTTAAATTTGTGTGATTTGGTAGTGTGTGAAAAATGAGAAAAATAGTCAAACTAAATATTATTTTTAAAAACCACCTAATTATAGTATGTGAACTACTCTAATTATGCAAATAGCTAAAAATGAAAGTGTGAATTAATTACTAGCATATAGTTTTTAATTCTCAAATTAAGAATGGTATAGAGTTAGTTTAGACAACATTGTATGTAAACATTTTAGAATAGTTTTGACTGAGTCACTATTTTTTTATATAAGTAAGAGTCCTTAAGAACTAACTTGGCTAGGTTGACATAGTCTTTTAGATAAAAGACAAGGTACAAAACTAAGTCAACTAGGTCAACTTAGTTTGTTTTAGGATTATAATTTTGAAGACAAAAAACTTGAAAAAAATAGAAATGTAATGATGTACTAAATTTAAAGAGAGATAAATAAAGAATCTTGGTAGGTTGGCAGATGTTGAGGATTGAAAATTTTATATTGAAGTTCCTTGAATGTTATTTTCAAGTTCTACCAACCAAGCTAATTGGGTCAACCTATTTTTATAAAACCTTATTTATTGAAGTCTATTAAGATGACTAAGTCAACTTGGTCAACTTAGTTTGTTATATAGATGTTGACTGTAAGACTAAATCAACCTATTCAATATAGTCTACTATTATGGATGCTGACTATAAGACTAAGTTGACCTATTTGACATAGTTTGTTATTTGGAACTGAATAAGAGTATTGTGTTAACCTACTCAATCCAATAACTTGTATCTGATGAATACCTACATAGAAATAATATTCATTTTGATGTGACTATGTGATAAACATGTGTACATAAGTTAGAACTATACTGGCCTAGTTGACCTAGTATCAAAAATAAATAATAAAATGATAGAAATGAAGAGCATGAAATAAAACCTACAAGGGTTAGATTCACATTAGGTTCACCAAAATGTATGCAAGGAGAAATGCATCAAATATAACAATCAATCTTAGCTTAGAGAAGATAGATCCTACTTACACTTCTAATTGGGAATACATTAAATAATTAGGGTCATGACCAAGATGGATCTACTAGACCTAATCAAGGGTTCTCTTACCATAATAATATCACTATGGATGGTTCCAAAGCCTCCAGTCAAAAAAATTTATTTAGTAACGCTAACTAGGTCCTATGTTTTCATATTCACTAAACTAATAATAAGTAAATAATAATATAACATAGTTCTCACCAAATCTTATGGCACAAAGTGGGGGTAATAAACATAAAAATTAAACATGCATAGAAGACATATACTCACATCAATGTATACAAAATCCTAATGCATGAAAGATAAGTACAAATGCATATCTATCTACTATTATAAAGGACTAACAAAGTTAGGAATACTTACCTTTTAATATGAACCCATCGAGCCTCAATATCTCCCTTGTCCAAGGTGCTTCACAAAAGGTTGGTGTGGTATGTAAGGATGACAAGGATAAATCAGCTCTAGGCTACACAACCTAGCAATGCATCAAAAATACTTCTTCGGAAGACAAGATCCATATCTCTAAAAAAAATATTAAACCCTAAGTTTGTTCCTCAAGTATAATGGTGGATAATCAGATGTGAAATATATCTTACTTATTCATCTCTTCTTCTAGAAATGGTAAAATTATTATGTTTATATAGGCAGATCTAACCCTATATCCTTCTAAAAATTTTGGTCAACAAGGTCGACCTAATCAACCTAGTATTGAAATTGACAAAAAACATACTATGTCATAGATTAGGTTGGCTAGGGGATGACCTAGTCCCTAATAAGTTTTGTCAATAAGAATACAAGGTCAATGTGGCTAACATAGTCAAGTAAACTATCAAAAAGGGTTTTAAATTAGGTAAATGGCTAATGAAGGTGGTAAAAGACTAAAGGAGTGTGTAAAATGGGAGGAAAATCTAGATGAATGGTTTTTATGAGACAATTTCGTAGATAGAAAGTGGAAAAATGGACAACAATCCTGCAAAGCACCAATGGTCTACCCACCCATTTTTTGGTACACCTCTTAAGGAATGCACTTATAGATATTGAGACTCAAAATGTTCCTATAAGATATAGAGCATCAATAATTTTGCACCTCTAAGGCATGCACTTAGAGAGATTGAAACTCAACAGGTTCCTACAAGATAAAGAGCATCAATAATTGATAAAAAATTTAAAAATATTATGTGTATACACTTTTTATTCTAATTCTTTCTACTTGCATACAATTTAACAAACACTATCGAATAGGTTGACCTTGTTCCTTATTCTTCTTCAACATATAGAGTTTTGCAAAACTTGGTCAAACTAGTTGAACTAATATTTATAATTTGAAAGTGTAACTAAAACATTATAGCATAAAATTTTCAATATTAATAATCTTCAAGACCACCAATGTTCCTTTTTTTCCCTCTCTATCATTTCATTATTTATTTCAGTTCTATTTTTCACAAGTTAGCAGTCTTTAAAACTATAACCCTACAGCTAATTAAGGTCAATCAAGTCGACCTAGTTTTGTAGTTTGTCTTCTATCTAAGAGACATAGTCTACCTATTTGAATATTTTCTTAAAAACCTTGATCCTATAGAATAACAAAGACCCATTTGAATATGTTAAATATTTTTTACATATAGTGTCATGTGAACTGACTTTGTATTATTCTCAATCAAGGAATTAACAACTATTTACTAGTAATTAATTCACATTTATTTTCAATTCTTGCATGCTTAGAGTAACACACATAGTATAAATAGGTGTTTTTTGAAATTACCATTTTAGTTACACTATTTTACTCTTTTGAAAATACTAAAAAATCACATAACATTCAAAACACATTTTAAAACTTGTCTTCCCAAGGCCAACCTATTTAGATTTCATCAACAAAGGGAAGTCAACGTGGTTTTATGGCCAAACATAAATACATGGTTAATGGTATGTATTCATAGATCACCTGATACCCTTATCACTATATTATTATGAAGTGAGGGGTTAGGCCCCAATACCTAGCCAGTACCATTACCAACATAGATCCCTTTTATCCTAAATGTCTTGAAACCATCCATAAATTGCCTTTCTAGTTCCCTATTTCAGCCAACTCTCTTATCAAATTTAAATAAAAACTTTATAATAATATAATAACACCTAGGGTGACCACTTATTTAACATTTAATTTTTAGTTCATTTCTTGTTCTCTGCTCATTGTGTGTTGTATTGTAAAAACTTGCATTGGCCAACATTGTTGCAAGATTTTGTGTTGTGTGACCCAATTGGATCAATTACATTGATATAATTATTTGTGTGTTTTCTTTCATTATTGATTCAATTATCTTGAAAAAAATTCCTCTATTTCATAATAACATCATTTTGGTCAATACAGTCTCTTACAGATTATATTTTTCCCTCCTATCAATGGTACACTATTGACTTATATGACTATATCTTATGATTCACCAATTCAATTCTCTATCAAGTAGTACATAGTCAACTTACACAATTGTGTATCCTTATCAACCTATTTTACATCATTGTTTTAAATACAAAGTTGACTTGAATTACTCTATATTATTCTCTTCTTATTGGGTTATGGAACATAGTTGACCTACACAACTCTGTATCTTATTTGATGAATTTATCTCTACATAATATTTGTCTTTCATAACATTTCTCTCTCATCATGGAATTTTTATTTGAGGATAACATATATTTTAATTCAACATATATGATGAGCCTTACCAATACCAATAAGTTTACCCATAAACATATTATGGATCCTACTTTAGATGAAATTAATGTGCATGTGGCCACTCACACTACAAATTATGGGACTCCTCATTCCTCTTCATCTTGTAACCCTCACATTATCTTTAAAAAATCATATTGAATTAGAGTATACTCCATAAATTATTTTCTTCATTAATGAATTTCCTCAACATTGAGGAAAAAAACCTTCTACTATTTATCATCTTATGATAAGTAGTGAAGCAGAACAATCCCATTCATCTTCCCCCATATTCTCACATGGATTTGGGGGAAATAGTTTTTTTGACTATCAACCTCTTCCTTCTCTTTTTACCCCTTCTCATATTATTAAATCTTCTTCCTTTATTTCCTCAACCTCCATGCCAAGTATATCTACTAACATGGAAGGTTCCACATCTAGTGGGCTTTTTCTAGGACCCACTCTTCTTAATTACTCTACTAGTGTATCATTTTCTACTCATGTTAACCATGAAACTAGTGTTTCTTCTTATAATCATGTTACTAGGGCATCCTTTTCTAACAATACCTCTTAATCTAATAATATCATGCATGCCACTACTCATAGTGGTACCCAAACCACTAATACCAATGCTAATGCTTCACATAATAAAAATAACACCACTCAAACCCATCAATTTTTTTTTGAAACCTCTTAACCAAATGAATGATTTTAAAGCTAATAATTCTAACCAAATGATGAAAATTTAGAATCACCTTATGTAAAATATCCAAAATCACCTCAATATATTCCATGGAGAGTGGACAACCAAAATACCCCCTACCCCCCTTAGGTATTCCCATGGAAATCTTATCCCTTAACTATATCTTTTTAACAAAACAATCAAAAACCTTCAAAAATAATATATTATGCCTCAAATTCATAACATAGATATAAGAGGTATCACCCCTACCATTAGTTACAATGTGTCAACTGATCCTACCTTACACTTAAAAACATTTTGAAATCTATACAAATATTGAGTCAAGTTAAAAACTTTTTCCACTACCAATATCTTAGCATAAACCCTCTATGTAAATGCTTTAGATTGGTATAACCAACTCAAATTTAATTCCATCACTAGTTTGGAAGATCTAGTTAACTCTCTAGAATAAAAATTTTAAATTAGTGACCTTCTTGAAAATACCTTGGCTCACTTTATTAATTGCAAGAAACTTGAGATGAAAACCACATAAGATTTCAATAAATGGTAGAATACCTTATATAAAAATTCTAAACGCAGCATGGTAGATGATAACCTATATCATATATTCACCAATTCTCTCTATCATAAGTTATAATATCAAGTCCAAACTCTCTCTCCATGAACTTTGGAAGAGGCCATCAACCAAGCCAAGTGCCAATATTTCCTCATGCATTAGTTTGAACAATCCCAACCTCCCATGGAAAATTTCATAATCATCAAAAATAAAAATCATCATGCTACCAATGATGGTGTTACTGATTCCTATGATACCATTTATAATATTCAATCCATTACTCCTGACCATGCTCTAAAACAAACTTCCCCTCGAAACCCTAACCCTAATCCTCACTTTTATCCAACAAGAAACATAAATGTCCATAATCCTTTATCCTTAGAAAAAATACAAAAGTATCTACAAAGGCCTATTTCATGATAGATTGATCCCATTGGCATGATCAAAATAAATTCTATTTGTTTCATGCTTGTTGGGGTCACTCTTATGAGATTTTTAGGCAATTATGTAACTTATCTATGGATTTATTTCTTGGTACTAGTTTTAACCATGATTCCCTCATTTTTAAATGTCAACAAGCCTATGATATTTACTTCAAATATCATGAAACTCAAATTAAAAATCAAACTTTGAACCAGGCTAATGCTCATCTAGCTATCTAAAAAGACCCTCTTCCAAATCACCAAGAAAATAATGATAAACCTACCCATTCCACCAATAATGTTGACAATATTATAGACCCAAATCCCAAAGATAATGTGGTCAACATGACTAATATGTGAAGTATAGTTGACTTTATTTATTCTCATCCCACACACACACACACCAATCATCTCACACTTTCTATGTTATCCAAGATTCTTCCCTAGCTCACCTAACAAAGTTGAGGAAAGAGTATCTTATCTCTATTGAAAACCTAATTATAGGACTTCCATTAGATAACACCTCTCATACCATTCTAAAATTAATCCAACCTCTTTACCCATCGCTAATGATATTTAGCATTATAACACTACCTATTCAAATCTATCATAAAATGAACCTACATCAGCTACCTCATCCTCTAATGATAATCAACCAATTAATCCACCAATTAAACATACTACATCCTATCAATAAAAAATTGCATGCACTTCTACTCCTCCTTCTAAGGAACTCCTCCAACACTATACTCCTCTATCCAATAGTCCACTCATGGTTTATGATGAATGGGATCCTATCATGTAACTTACTCATCTCCCATCTCAAATTCCATTTATTAAACTCATGAAGATTTATCTACATCATTATAACCACATTATACATCTCTTCTTAAAAATTAACATCCCTTATCCTCCCATAGGAGGATGTGAAGCTACCTTATCTAGGTTAGAATATAATATATTAAAACAATGAAAAGAGATGTTTATACATGATGAAATAATAGACATTTCTCTATCTCAAATTTTCTATTACTTATATGATTACATATGAGATTCTAATTTGTGTGGATGATCATCCCCTCTTTATAATCATTCAAATTATTGACATCTAAGTGAATCATACCTTGATTGACAAGGGTTAAATTACTTGTGTTGCCTCCCTTGACTTCAACCTTAGATACTCCAAATGTAATCTTAATTCTACATGCAACATGTGTCAAGGTTATCCCTGAAGGCAAGTGCCTCCCTTAGGTTATGTATGGCTCCCTATCACCATCCCACATATCACTATTCAAGTGAAGGTTATGATCTTCAATTTTCCTTTCTCCTATAATATCTTGCTTGGTATGCCATGGAATCATCACATGAGGGTTGTCACCTCTTCTGCCTACCAATGTGTCAAGTTCTTTCATAATGGTGAAATATATAAGATTCAAGGTGACACTAACCCTTATAATTTTGAACAATTTCAAAATTATGGTGTATTCAAAATTCAAACCCTTGAACCCTTATTGATTATACCATTATGAGAATATCAATGTTTTAATTTCCTTGTTAACTCTACATGAGGTTACCATGGTCACCCCAAAATCATCTAGAATATACCACATAACATCTTAGATTTTGATGATGATGAACCTAATGAGATAAACCTCAAGATAAAAAACTTAATCTCTTTCCTCATCTCATTTCCTAGCTTCCACCTTCTTTAAAGTTGTATTCTCATCAACCACTTAGTGATGCTATACTCATAGTCTTAACTAGTACTTAACACTCCATTCATCATGCTACCTTTGATGAGAAGTTAATCCCTAATTTCATAATTTATCTTCATACACCCAACTATGATGATGGTTATACCTTAGATAACCCATTTTTAGGAGGTCTTATTTAGGCTGAAGATGCTAAGATCATTTGTTATCATTCCTCTTTATTTAAATATTTCCATTTATCTTATCACATTCTATCTAATACAGTTCCTAATTTTAGAATTATTCCTCTTGTTCATAGGGTAGAGATGGTGCAAACACCTCCAATTTTTAAATAACCTCTTAGGATCATGCTTATTGATCATGATATGATTAGCCACTATCACTTTACTAGATACTAGGATACCTATATCCATCTTACCCCTAAGATGCTTACTATCATAATTCAACCCTTTGTGCATCTTACTCCTCCCTTAGTTGAGCATATTCCAAATCTTATTCCCACTCTCCCTTTAGCTAAGTATCTTACTACTTATAATCTTTTTTCTCTTTCTATCAAGCATCATCTAGTCTTTCCAACTACCCCACCTAACTTTGGGGATGGTCTACTTCCTTTATCATAGCTTGCTCCTTTCCCCACCCAATGGGTTGATCAAACTACTATGACAATCATATAGTTTTTGATCATTAGACTAGATACTGTAAATTATATCAACCTTCCCTATATTTTGCTTCCACTCCCTTTGTTATTACACCCACCAAGTCTAATAACAAGTGTATATAATGCTTCCAATGCATGGATAATCATTCTTTCACTCATTATTATAATATTTGATGATATATATAAACCTTTTTCCCTACTCTTCCTCATCTTATATATAAGGTTATACCTCCACCAAAACTATTACCTAAATATATTCCCAAATATGGAGAGGTATGTTGTTTATGGCACCAATGCAGTACCTATCACACCAATCATTATTGTATCCTCTAGCAGCATCTCAAGGATAGCCTTATGACCATTCTTATGCATGTTCCCCCTCACCCTATAGGTCACCCATGCAATAAGTCTCCCCATTATTCCCCCATAGTTCCCCACTAGTGGCCCCTTCTTCCTCTATAGTTCCTCCACCTATGATCCCTCCACCTGTGGATCCTTCTTCACTTATGGCCCTTTCTCCATTGATGACTCCATCATTTCCAATAGATTCTACTACTATTATTTCTCCTAAGTATCCTAGGAACAATAGCCCTCATGATCAAAATCCTCTAGGCATGCCTACATTTTCTATCTAAGATATTTGATGAGAGGTATTTTTCTAGCTTTCTCTAAAGATCGATGATACCCTCATTTTAGTTAAAGTCTAGCTTCACATAGATTTATTAGATGTTATGGATAATGTTTGTGGATAAATTTATCAATATTTATGAACACATCATGGTGTTCCTTCAATTTATTCTTCATTTTGGATTGGACATGTGCTTCAATTTTATATTTATCTACTTTACATCATTTTACATTGTGTCAAATTCTTATCTATCTTATATGGTTATTTATATCTTGCATTTTATGTTATCTATTGTGTCATTTTATTTCATTATGCTCTCTTATGGATTCTTTTCATAAATACATGCCTTTTCTCTTTATGAGTTCATTTTGTATAGATGTTTTTCCTCTTTTTCATGATTATTTGTAACCTTATCTCTATAATATGGATAATCATTATTGTGACTTAGTTATACAAACCTTATTCCCCTTAGCCATTCTTTATTTACCATGTCATCAGTTAGTAAACAATTCATCTCATTATAATATCATTTTATCAGTCCATTTTGGATCTCCCTTAATTCCCTTCATTTCCTTTTACAAAATAAACATACACATGGTTACAACTTGAGATAAAATGTTAGTTCATATGTAAGACTAAGTGTTTTAGTTAGTCATGTTTTTGGATACATATCTTCCTTTGAGCCAAAGTCTAAAGCTCATTTATGTGTATCACTGTCATTATTTTTCATTCCAAGTCTCTATGGAGGAGGACTCTTAAAATCCATAAAAATTTAAAATCCAAATCATTTTAACAAAAGGAAATGATACCAAAGCATTCAAAATTCTAAAAGTCAAAATCACACTAAAAGATGTGATTTAGAGCACATCTCTTTTTTTCTAATCAAATATCAAACTCCATAGTTGGCCTCATGATATATATGATGTCCCTTTTGGTGTGGAAGGCAAGTAGATTGGAAAAGGAGAATAAAAATTCTTTTAGTACTACCTACTTTCTCATGCAAGTACCCAATATTCATAGTAGACTAATGGATCTGAAATATGTCCTTAACAATGGGTAACATATTGTGGGAAGGTAGGTTTATTTAATTTTTATTATTAAAATTACCAACATGAGTTGATATTTATACAACTTTATTCTTACTATGAATGTATATCCTTTGTATATTAATGATCATTAGTCACTTACTGTATTTCTATGTCTTTATTGTGCCCCATGTTTGTTAAGGTATTTTTATAGATGCCTACATTATGATTTTTACATTCCCTCTTTCATTTCCCATAATATTACATATTTACCCTTGAGAAACACTATTTTTTTCATTGATCACTCCCCCATATGGATTCCATTTGTGAGTTTTAGTGTAAGACCTTGGATAGGACCAGGACTTCCTCACAAATTACCATTCTAAACATGCCCTTTAACATATTTTTCCTATTATTTCAACCTCATAGGTGTTCCCTTTGTGAGTTACCATGTAATACCATGGATAGTACCTAGCCTTCCTCAAAAAAAAATTCCAATACCTAAGTCATAATGAAATAAAAGGTGTAAATTTTGAAATAGGTTGTGATTAATCATGAGTTACACATCATTGACATGATTCCCATATTTGATACAATATGTTTTATGCTTACTTAATTAATCTTTCATATTTAATATTTTTAATATTATTTTATTTCATGTAATAATACAACCATTTTTTTAACTTTTTCATACTTCCCAATTTGAATTAGTCTGATTAATTTAAGTTCATTTTTCAATTTAATTTCTCTTTTATACTCCCCAAGGTGATTTAGTATCATTGATTGACTTAATTATTTTGATTTTATACCATTTGTTTTTCTTATTCCTTCCATTTTATTACATTATTTTCATACTTCCCAATGTGATATAGTTTGATTTTACTTGTTTTAATTTGGTGCAAATTTTTTCATGGTTTATAAACATTTTGTTATCCATTTTACCATATTTGGTTTATTCTATTTAGTCATCTTTTATTATTACACATTTATCATCATGATATAGTGTGTAGTACATTTTTTTCAAAATAAAACGAATAAGAGGGGGGATTAATCAAAATTCAAAACATTCATTCAATTAAACTTAACATTCATGAACCATTCATTCAAGTACATAGATCTAGAAAGCATAAGTAACCGCACAAGAGCATGAAATAAGATAACATAACATATATGTGGAAAAAATCAATGGTAAAAACACACTAATCATTAAAAATTTAATATATTCCTATAATAAAAAATAAAAATTTAGTGAAGCACTAACTTCACATGGAGCATCAACTCCAACTAGTCAAACACCCACTTGTAAGGAGTCACCAACCCCCTAGATGAATTAGAACTGACTCAACCACTTGATTGATTTAATCACCTTAAAAACACATTATTTATTAACCAATATATGATTACCACCTCTTCATATCTTCACACTCTCATACTTCTCAAACTACCTTATAAGCCTCTTCACTCAACTAGGTCTATTCAAGACTGATTAGGTCATACGACCTTGATCTTCATACTTAGACATCCTATTAGATATTCATGACACTACCTATAAACCCATATTATGTTTTATATTACCTTATTATAATCCTTAATCTTATTTTTCATTCACTTCCACTCATCATCCTTAATAGGCCTAAAACTACCTTGCATTTATATACAGCCTCTTGATCATATACCTCTTGGTTAGATATAAAAACATTTTATCAACTTATATTTGTCACATAATAGACCTTAGGACATGTTAAAATAATAATCAGTCACAATCTTAGGTTTTTCATAACTCAGTAGTCTATATTCCTTCTTTAGGTCTCATGGAGACCTATTAGGCCTTCTTAGTCACACATTACACTTTGCCTTCCTTAGAACACTTACAAACTACACACACAATATTAAAATTTCATATACCACTCAAATATACCCTCAATACTTTATATTAGTTCCATGACACCTTTTAGGTCTAAAAACAACTTGAAACACTCCATTAGCAATGTTCACATTAGGCTTGTGTGTACTCAAACACTATATGATCTCTCTCATGCTTGATCACCTACATGTAATGTAACAAAAACATAAAAACAATGTTTATATAATATCTATTACCTTAATTTAATATTAATTCACTTGTTACACTTTGAATCAATGACCAACATTGGTCTCACTCACCCTCCATGTCTCATGGAGACCTACTTCATTAGGTTTGCTCTCTTGATTATGAGACTTGATCTTATTAGATAAATATATCCTTATATAATAATCATAAATAAATAAAAAACTTTTAAAATGAATTATTATGACCTCTTCCATGATTTTTTATTAACCAATATATGATTACCACCTCTTCATCTCTTCACACTCTCATACTTCTCAAACTACCTTATAAGCCTCTTCGCTCAACTAGGTCTATTCAAGACTAATTAGGTCATATGACCTTGATCTTAATAATTAGACATCCTATTAGATATTCATGACACTACCTATAAACCCATATTATGTTTTATATTACCTTATTATAATCCTTAATCTTATTTTTCATTCACTTCCACTCATCATCCTTAATAGGCCTAAAACTACCTTGCATTTATATAAGCCTCTTGATCATATACCTCTTGGTTAGATATAAAAACATTTTACCACTTATATTTGTCACATAATAGACCTTAGGACATGTTAAAATAATAATCAGTCACAATCTTAGTTTTTTCATAACTCAAGAGTCTATATTCCTTCTTTAGGTCTCATGGAGACCTATTAGGCCTTCTTAGTCACACATTACACTTTGCCTTCCTTAGAACACTTAAAAACTACACACACAATAGTAAAATTTCATATACCACTCAAATATACCCTCAATACTTTATATTAGTTACATGACACCTTTTAGGTCTAAAAAAACTTGAAACACTCCATTAGCACTGTTCACATTAGGCTTGTGTGTACTCAAACACTATATGATCTCTCTCATACTTTATCACCTACATTTCGTGTAACCAAAACATAAAAACAATGTTTATATAATATCTATTACCTTAATTTCATATTAATTCACTTGTTACACTTTGAATCAATGACCAACATTGGTCTCACTCACCCTCCCTGTCTCATGGAGACCTACTTCATTAGGTTTGCTCTCTTGATTATGAGACTTGATCTTATTAGATAAATATATCCTTATCTAATAATCATAAATAAATAAAAAACTTTTAAAATTAATTATTTTGACCTCTTCCATGATTTTTTATTAACCAATATATGATTACCACCTCTTCATCTCTTCACACTCTCATACTTCTCAAACTACCTTATAAGCCTCTTCACTCAACTAGGTCTATTCAAGACTAATTAGGTCATATGACCTTGATCTTCATAATTAGACATCCTATTAGATATTCATGACACTACCTATAAACCCATATTATGTTTTATATTACCTTATTATAATCCTCAATCTTATTTTTCATTCACTTCCACTCATCATCCTTAATAGGCCTAAAACTACCTTGCATTTATATAAGCCTCTTGATCATATACCTCTTGGTTAGATATAAAAACATTTTACCACTTATATTTGTCACATAATAGACCTTAGGACATGTTAAAATAATAATTATTCACAATCTTAGGTTTTTCATAACTCAGTAGTCTATATTCCTTCTTTAGGTCTCATGGAGACCTATTAGGCCTTCTTAGTCACACATTACACTTTGCCTTCCTTAGAACACTTACAAACTACACACACAATAGTAAAATTTCATATACCACTCAAATATACCCTCAATACTTTATATTAGTTCGATGACACCTTTTAGGTCTAAAAACAACTTGAAACACTCCATTAGCACTATTCACATTAGGCTTGTGTGTAATCAAACACTATATGATCTCTCTCATACTTGATCACCTACATGTCATGTAACCAAACCATAAAAAAATGTTTATATAATATCTATTACCTTAATTTCATATTAATGCACTTGTTACACTTTGAATCAATGACCAACATTGGTCTCACTCACCCTCCCTGTCTCATGGAGACCTACTTCATTAGGTTTGCTCTCTTGATTCTGAGACTTGATCTTATTAGATAAATATATCCTTATCTAATAATCATAAATAACTAAAAAACTTTCAAAATGAATTATTATGACCTCTTCCATGATTTTTTATATTTTAATCCTATGTTAATAGCCTAAAGCCCTCTTTAGGATAGACTACCTTATTAGACTTATATACATCAGAAACTATCTTGCAAGAACAAAGTTAAATGTCTCCTTTATCATATATCCCATTAAAAATTGAACATATATACATATACTAAATTAAATAATTATCATCCAAAATGAATTTAAACAACTTCACTCAGATAATAATGGCTCAAGAAAAACTATGTAGCTTGCTCATTCAGAACTACCAAAATACTCAAAAACATAATCACAAGGAATTAGAATTAAACCACATGAGTAGACACTTTTATTTAATATTGATGAATTAAAATGATATTATGAAATAATTATAGGATCATAAATTTAAAAACTCATAAGTTCTAATGTCAAAGATTGGTCTTACAAACTAATTCTTTGATTTACAGTCTCACAGTCCAATCCTGAATAGACAAGCCATTTTGTGATCATATTTTATTCACTTAAAATGTACTAAAATAATTATAACAATAATTATCATGAATTAAAATTAATTAATAACAACTAAATTCACTACATTTCATCACTCTTTCATGAAATTACACTCAAATCTAACTCTTCATCACTATGACTCAGAATTACTAAGATTGTCAAAAGCACAGTCATGAAACATTGACCTTATGAAACATGTATATGGAATTTAAAATACTTAAAATGAATGAAAATTATTAAATAAAATTTATATAAAATCCTAAAATATAAAAACAATATGGTCTAATGTTAAATATTGGTCTTGTGGACCAATCTTTTCACCTCTCTTCTTACAGTCACACCAGAACCAGATAAGCCATTTTGGCTTCAAATTTTAAAAATATATACCTAAATTCCAAATCATATAAAAATAATTTATATTAAATTAAAATTTAAAAAAACAAAACCATGTAATTCAATCCATAAATCTTTCATGAAAACATGTCAAGAATTATCTTCTCATTACTACCTAGGTTTTGTACATTTTGCTCTATTAGGCTTGTTAGCAATTAGCCTAATTGGATCACCAAAATGAGACACTTAAGGAATACAAACAATATATAAACCAAAATTTACATAAAAAAAGTATATTCCTTTTCCATCCTAATTATTTTCAAACTTTTTCCAATACAACGTTTAACAGTTATAGCAACCTCTTTAGAAACAAGCCTATAACTCAACATTTTCTCTCTCCTCTTTCTAATTAATGCCACATGGAAATACCTGGGAGAGTTAAATATAGTTTATAATATCTTAATTGATAAATTAAATCCATATTATTCAATTTTAATCAACATCTTCAACATTAGGTCCTTATTAGGATTTTAGGAGGGTTTAAACATGTTTCCACTCTTAGTAATCATTTATAAAGCATAGCCCCTCAATTCAAAAACTAATGCCTAGAATTTTGATCTAGGAAAATTCCCAATCCAAAATGAATATCTTAGGTTCCCATTTATAGTTTTTATGAAATAATGAGCATAATAAAACACCTTCTTAGGTTGAGAACCCTTCATTCTATGCACTCGAGAGACCTACAAACCAATTTTCATGCCTTGTCCTTCAAAATATGACCTCAAATTATATGAACACACTTGAAACACCATAAATAACCTATGAAAACACTCACATGTGCATAATTTACTTGTAAAAATAATATCATACCTCATTATTCCATTCTTTCACCACCTTGCTTTCTTCATCTAAGTCTTCACACATCATTAGGCCTTGAATTGAACTTCAAACCTTTTTTCAAGATCCCAATACTTCACTCACATGATCACACAATATCTCACATGATCAAACAATTTCAAACATCATTATATAACCTTATCTCACCATGAAACCAAGTGTATGCCTTCACACAAGGTCTTTTTTTCCATAACTAAGCTTCACAAGACACCTTATCCTCAAAGACACTTGATATCAATATTTTATAACATTTATTGTCAAGAACCCCAAGGAAGCACAATTGATTACCTTTCTTATAAGAAATTAAACACAAAATTGTACCAAAATGATTAAGTAACTAGAAACTTGAAACAACAAAGAATATGAGAGACAATACACAATCTTGTATTAAATACTCTTCAGAAGGAAATACAATAAAGAAGTGACAAAGTCTTCTTCCACCTCTAAGGCTTCCCACACCTCTAAGACTTTCAGTAATCTTCCCTCAAAGTTCTCTCTTTCTCTCTCAACCACAACTAACTCAACAACCTAAGTTGTTATCCCCTCCTTGATAGCTTCAGCTGATCTCCTTGACCTTGCACCTTGTAGATCTCCTTTGACCTTGCTTTCTTGCTTCAATGCTTTACTTGCCTTAATTACAATACATGCCTCATGGGTCTTTAAATAGGATCCCATGCATACAATAATTAGACTTCTAATTATAATAATTAGAAACACAAACTCAAGACTTAAATTAGTCTTCAACATGCAAACACTCTTAGACCTCTTAAAATTAGATGAGTCTAATTCTGGAAATGCATTCTAAAAACACATGCAACTGCATGCACACACACAGGTGATCAACATTGGTTTCTATCCGTCTGCTCTTGACTAACGTTAGCTGATCCTTGGTCCCTACCTAACCAACATCGGCAATATTACCGATGTTGGTTACTGACTGAACTCAGCAACTCCTTGATTAGCATCTTGGTGAAGCTTTTAGCTCCACAACTTAACAATCTCCCACTTGGAGATAAATAGCTACACCTGTACCTATACAACAACCTCCACTAACCATCTTAGGCACCTCCATCTTTAAGCTCAATTTTGAAGACCAACCACCACATATCTTGTGATGCTACACCTATCATCCAAGTAACCTGCCACATCTAAATCTACATACCATGTAGAGAAGTGCTTGACCATACATAATACCTGATACTGGTCCCTCTCAAATCCCTGAGAATCCACTGAACTGCTCTCCAGTACTCCTTTCTTGAATTGGTGCTGAACTTTCTAACAACTCCCACTACTTCAGAAAACTTAGGTCTACACCAAACCTCATGTGATTTCAAACATTGTTCTAAGCTCAACTTGAACTGTCTAACCCTTGGTGTGCTTACTAATTCTGCATCCTATGTATTGAACCCTACCTACACCTTCTTCACATCAGCTCCCACTGAAGACAAAATCAACATGTGGTCTTCCATGTCTCTCATGCCAAAGAATTTTGCTACTCCCAAATTCTTCATGACATACCTCTGAACTATCTTTACCTTTAGCTCAGAAACTCCCTGTATGTGTGACCTTGCAACAAATACACACACTACAATATAGGATAATGTAGCTAATATTATCCAACTTGGTACAAGAAAACACAATGGTTAAACCTCCATTGTCCTATAGCCTACTCAAGACTATATACCCTAGCCTTTTGTCTCACGTGTCCATCCACTCTCTTCTCTAACCTAGGAATCCATTCCTCTATCAGTGCTTTTATCCCCACTAACAACTCTACCAAATCTCCTGCTTGGTTCTTCTTCTAAAGAATTCATATCATGCTCACACTATTTCCTAGATTCTACCTGCATTGCCTTTTCACATCTTCCTGGTTCTTAACCATTAGTAAGCAACAAGTAATATAAAGAAGGTGAAAAATGAATATGAGGTCCACTTACCCTTTCAGTCCTCCATATGGGCATTTGAAACTCCTTGATAGCTTGTTTTCTGCCCAACATCCATTCCAGTGACCGATCTTGGCCATCTCTCAGTCTGCACCTGACTAACGTCAATTCCATGCGACTAACCTGCTCTTGATGTCAGCTCTTTCTTGATCAACGTCGGTTCCACCTGCCTGACACTACCAACTCTACTGGTCTACACATGACCAATGTTGGTACCTGCTTGATCGACATCGATTCCATGTGATCGACATTGGTAACTATGTTTTCCTGTATGTGATGACTTCTTTATCCATGAGCTCATTTTGGATCAAAACCCTATCCATATTGCCCTACTTAGAATTATTCAGCCCCTATGACTGATCTCTATCCATCATCTCCTCCATAAACACCAAGGCTTTCCTGTTCTTGTCAAAAACATCAAATTTCCTTTTCCTACAATGAACTCAATCTATGCCCTCTAAATCTGAACTCATAACCTTTGACTCAAGAATTTCCATTCCCTTTTTATTCATGTGACCAAGCCTACTAAGCCACATCTTTGAATCTATAGCTGAAGTAGATAAATCAAAAGTAGAATCGGTAATAAAAGTAGATAGATAAAGAGTACCTACTTTCTTACCTCTTGCTAAAATAATTACACCCTTGGAAACCTTCCAAGAATCTGCTGAGGGTTACTGTGCATCCCTCATCACCCAACTTTCCTACAGAAACCAAACTCTACTTGAAGACTGGGACATGGATAACCTCCTTCAACACCCATGTGTTACCCATCTATAATTCTAGCTGCACTTTCCCTTTTCCAACCATTTGACAAGGCGTACCATCCCCTAAATAAAGCTCTCCAAAGTCTCCCTGGACATATTCATGGAACAATTCTCTATTTGGGGTTGCATGAAAAGAAGCACCAAAATCTAAAACCCATGATTCTACCTAACTATCCAAAGAAATTATGAGAGCATCTTGTGCCACAATACCTACATCTTTTGCTTCTTCATTACCTTCATGTTGATTTTCTTTATCATTTAACCAACAATATTTCTTTGTGTGTCCTCTCTTTCCACAAAACCAATAGGTGATACCTCCATTTCTAGATTTGGATCTCCTTCCCATCTTTGACCTTGATTTCCCTTGCTCAACCTTCTCTCTTTGCCTTCCCCTACATTCAGCACTTAGAGCATTCCCTGATGATTCACCTGTGCTTTTCTTACATATTTCTTCATTCAAGATTACAATAACCACATCATCAACTTTTAAGATTTTAGAAGCAGAAGCAGTATTACTTACTGCCATTACCAAACTATCCCAACTTTTAGGTAAAGAGCATAAAATTAAGAGAGCCTTTACTTCATCATCAAAAACAATATTGACTAAATTTAACTGGTTTACCAAACCATGGAAATCACTAAGATGACTATGAATAGATCCACCTTCCAACATTTTCAAATTAAATAATTGCTTCATAAGAAATACCTTATTCGAAGCTGAGGGTTTTTCATATAAATTTGCCAAAGATTCCATCAACTCTATCGTTGTCTTAGCCTGAGATAAGTTAGAAATCACAAATGATGCAAGGCTCAACCTTATAGATCCCAGAGCCTTCCAATCAAGAACCTCCCATTCTTCATCCTTCATATCCATGGGCTTGCATGCAACCCCCTCCAATGGTAAGTACAAATCTTTTTGATATAGATAATCTTCAATTTGAATCCTCCATAATTGATAGTTCTTGCCATTAAACTTCTTCATTCATAGCTTACTTTCTTCTGCCATTGCTATACTCCCACTCAAATAGAAAACCCCTGTGAGTAACCTATAATCAACACACACTAACTAGATCTAAAACACCTGTTAGTAACCCAACCAAAAGCTCTGATACCACTTGTCAGGAACCCCAAGGAAGCACAATTGATTACCTTTCTTATAAGCAATTAAACATGGAATTGTACTAGAATGATTAAGTAACTAGAAACTTGAAACAACAAAGAATATGAGAGACAATACACAATCTTGTATTAAATACTCTTCAGAAGGAAATACAATAAAGAAGTGACAAGGTCTTCTTCCACCTCTAAGGCTTCCCACACCTCTAAGACTTTCAGTAATCTTCCCTCAAAGTTCTCTCTTTCTCTCTCAACCACAACTAACTCAACAACCTGAGTTGTTATCCCCTCCTTGATAGCTTCAACTGATCTCCTTGACCTTGCACCTTGTATATCTCCTTTGACCTTGCTTTCTTGATTCAATGCTTTACTTGCCTTAATTATAATACATGCCTCATGGGTCTTTAAATAGGATCCCATGCATACAATAATTATACTTCTAATTATAATAATTAGAAACACAGACTCAAGACTTAAATTAGTCTTCAACATGCAAACACTCTTGGACCTCTTAAAATTAGACAAGTCTAATTATAGAAACACATTCTGGAAACACATGCAACTGCGTGCACACACATAGGTGACCAACATCAATTTTTGTCTGTCTACTCTTGACCAACGTCTACCAATCCCTACTCCCTACCTGACTGATGTTGGCAATACTACTGATGCTGGTTACTAACTAAACTTAGCAACTCCCTGATTAGCATCTTGGTGAAGCTTTTAGCTCCAAAACTTAACATTTATGAGCTTGAGAACATACATATCACCATACCAATATGATTATTCATGGACAAGACTACGCATCCTATGAACATACCTTCTCAATATACTACTAGGCTCAAGTACTTGATAACTTTGACAACAAAGTCCTTCCATGTTGACCTTCACATTACCCATGCAGACATAAGAACATATGCCAATAATATCTTACAATTTTAGAATCACTATAACATTGATCAATATTCTCTCTCATAGTCACATTCTTTAATGATCTCAATGAGGGGTAAGACCTTTAGTCTAAGTATATAATTAGACTAGTCTTTAATGACCTCAATAACAAATCATGATATCTCATTAGGCTAGGTAGGGTCTAAGACTAGTCTAATTATAGACTTGGACTAAAGTTCTTACCCCTATAAGCTCACCTTGAAACTTTCCTTAAAGCCTTTACACCTTGATCACATTCCTTACATTCTCCTTAAATAAAGTCATACCTCTATGCATACATCTTCATGATCACCATGCACAACCTATGATATGAATATGCTTGTTATGACTAGGCCTCTTAATCTCTTTACACTTTATAGAGTTACCTATTCCTTCCATTCAACCATAATACATTAGTTTCCTTTAAATTCTCTCTTATCACATAGATCACCTTGAAACCATTCATGTCATGACTATACCACACTATGTGCATGCATTAAAGATAACTCTCATAACCATGCACCTTCACAAGAACCTTTGACATCAATGACAACATTAATTCCAATCAATCAATGACAATGCACAATAATCTCCCCTTTTATCACTGATGGTAAATGCATTCAAAAAAACTATGGCAACCACTCTTTATGGTAACCATATCCCAGATCTAGCTCTTGCCTTTTCTTTCCCTTTATAATCTTTCTCTCCATTTGAAATTAATGACAAAGGGTCACCTTCAACTATTGGAATCACGCTTTCTCCCTCTGAGTTACTACTACCTCTCAAAGACACTAGATGACATATAATTCTTCAAAAACTATGGAAATCACTCTCTTGACAAAGAAATCAAAGCTACAAAGCTCCCCCTTAGACCAAACATATCTTCTTCAAATGAACTAAGAACTTGAGATTACTTACCTTCCTTGACATGATTGAATAAGATCAAACTCTTGATCACACACTAGGCTACCACACTCTTGACATGAAATATAGGATTAGGGACTCCTCCTTTGTCTTCATAGCTACTCTTAAACTCTCCTTATCTTCCTTCAATAATATTGACACCAACACCCCTTCTTAACATAGATCAAGATCCACTAATCACACAAATAGATACCGAAATCTTACCTCTCATATACTAATTGACTACACTTTAACCTTAGATACCTAATGTCAACCTTAAATCTCTCATCATGTTGCCTCTTAAACTTTAAACCCCATGCTTCTATTAATTAAAAAAAGTCTCTATGAATCCTAATGGAGACAACCCTTTTCATAGGGCACTAAAAATCCATGAACTCAAGAAATTCCAAGATCTCCAATCCACTCTTCTCATCCATCTTGCAATCATTAGACTGATAGTCTCATTTTAGAATCCACTTAGGCTTGACTGAAGAATTTGACTCATCTACCTTATCATCCTTCATCTTCTCTTTGATTACCTTGTCAATATATGTAGACAACACATGTTCTTAACATTCCTTCACATATGACCCTTGATCTATCTTATCAAATAGTCCATTTTGACTAGTAGACTGATAATGAATCACCTTGACTATCTTTGGTTTCCATATAAATGTTTGACCCTTCTCATGCAGTCTTAGAGCTATACATACCCTGTTATGTCTTGAGGGCCTTCTAATTCTATTAGGACATAATATTTAAATGTGTCCCACATTATAATAACTATAGAAAACAACATTACTATTCTTACCTCTTGACCAATTATTCCTTCTTCCATGGTCCCATGATAACTCATTCTTAGAGGATCTTCTACACTCTCTTGCTCTATGACCAAATAGACTACATGAGAAATAATAACTAGTTAATAAATTTACATACATTATGGCATTAGGCTATTTAAAATAATTTATCTTCATACTATTCTTGAGGTTGACCTTGTTGTTCACATTAGCATTATCCTTGTTCTCATTTTGATCTACTTTGAAACCAAGACCTACCTTATCATTGGCAGACTTCTGACTACTCAAAATATCATCTAGAGCCTCAGTGTTCTCATCAAACTTCTCATAGGTCTTAATATTATATATTAGATATGTGTGCTCAACCTTAAAATAATATAGCTATATCTCAAACTTATCATACTCAACTTATTTTGATATAAAATTTGTATTAACACCTTTTAATTTATTCTTGAGATCCTTGATGATTTTATCATCCCTTTTGGTTTCTTTGACCCAGTCAATATTTAAGGTACATAGTCATTCCTTAAGATCCTTGTCCATATATCTCAATTAATTATTATTATTATTTTTATGCTTCAAATAATCTAGGTCACTTATGATTTTAGCTTTAAGATCCATTATATATTCTCCTTCTTCAATGCCATAGTAATCTTCTTCAACATACATGTTGTCTTATTGATCATTAGACATCTTATGCTTCTTAGGATCACCTTCAAGTTATTAGGAATAATTAAAAAGACTAGGATTTTATAAAAAATGTTGGAATAATAATTATTGAGATTATTTTTAATCATTCTTCAAACCATTCATTCAATTCAACTTAACATTCATGAGCCATTCATTCAAGCACATAGATCTAGCAAGCATAAGGAACCATACAAGAACATTAAACAAGATAACATAACATATATTTGGAAAAACCTAAATGGGAATAAAACCCACTGATATATTTAAAATTACTATATTACTATAATACAAAAACCAAATTTAGTGAAGTACCAACTTCACATGGAGCACTAACCCTAACTAGTCAAGTACCCACTTGACTAGGCTTTATCAGGAACCCACTTGTAAGGAGGAACCAAAACCCTAGATGACTTAGGAACAAATCATCCAAATTATTTATTTTATCACCTTAAAAACACCTTTTTTCTAAGCCAATAGATGATGACTACCTCTTTATCTCTTCACACTCTTATACTTCTCAAACTGCCTTCAAGGCCTCTTTGCTCAACTAGGTCTTTTCAAGATTGATTAGCTCATATGAAATTGATATTAATACTCATACCACCAATTAAATATTCATGAAATTAACTATACACCCCTATGATGTTATTCATGACCTTTTTCTACTCCTCAATATTATTTTTCATTCACTTCCACTCAACATCCTCAATAGGCCTAAACTACCTTGATTTTATATAAGCCTCTTGCTCATATACCTATTGGTCAACCATACACACACTTAACCACTTATATTTGTCACATACTAGGCCTTAATAAACTTTAAAACAATAATAAATCACAATATTTGGTCAGTCATAACTATATAGGCTATATTCCCTCTTTAGGTCTCATGGAGACCTATTAGGACTTTTTAGTCACATGTTATAGTTTTCCTTATAGAACTTAAAAACTTCACATACCATAGGAAATTTTCATATTACACTCAAATATACCCTCACTAATATTATATTATTTACATGACACATTTTCGGCCCACCCACCACTTGAAACACTCCATTATCACTGTTCACATTAGGCCTATGTACTCAAAAGCTATCTGATCTCTCTCATGCTTGATCACCTACATGTCATGTAACCAGAACATAAAAAACATGTTTATAGAAGACATATTACCTTAATTTAATATTAATTCACTTCATACACTCTAACTTAAAGACCAACATTGGTCTCACTCACCCTTTAAGTCTCATAGAGACCTGCTTCATTAGGTTTGCTTTCTTGATGCTGAGGCTTGATCTTCTTGGATATAGATAGCCTTCTCAAAACATCAAAACCCACTCAAAAATTTTAAAAATGATTTATTATATCATATTACATGATCTTATAGATCTAAATCCATGTTCATAACATGAATCCCTCTTTAAGACAGACTACCCTATTAGGCTTATATACCTCAAAAAATGTCTTACAAGAATGAAGTTTAATTAATACTTTATCATCTCTCCCATGTCAAATTAAACATGTGTGTGTGTGTGTGTGTGTGTGTGTGTGTGTGTGTGTGTGTGTGTGTGTGTGTGTGTGTGTGTGTGTGTACACATACACACAAAATTAAATAATTAACACCCCAAAATACTTGGATCAACTTCACTTTGACAATAATGGCTCAAGAATAACTCTGCAACTTATTCACTTAGAAATGTCATAATACTCAAAAACTCAGTCATAATTAATTAGACTTCAACCACCTATGTAGACACATTTATTGACTCTTTATGAATTTAAATTATCTTATGACATATTAATATCATCTTTAAATTAAAAACTCACAATTTCTAATGGAAAATATTGGTCTTACAAACCAATTCCTTGGCTTATAGTCTCACAGTCAATCCTAAATAGACAAGCCAATTTGTGAATATATTTTATTGACTTAAACTGACCTTAAAAAACTTATAAAAGGAATTATAATGAATAAAAATTCATGAATAAAAACTCCATGCACTACATTACATCACTCTTTCATGAAATTACACTCAAATCCAAATCTTCATCACTATAACTTAGTTTTACCAAGACTGTCAAAAACATAGTCATGAAACATTGACCTTCTAACACTTGTATAAGGACTTTAAAAAAATTCCAACACATGAGAATTATTATATGAAATTTTTATACCATATTAACATATATAAAAAATATTGTCTAATTTCAAATATTGGTCTTACATACCAATCTTTTGACCTCTTTCTTAACAATCACATCAGAACCAGATAAGCCCTTTTGGCTTCAAATTTTAAACCTTTATACCTAACTTCCAAATCCTATAAAAAGAATTTTAATGACACTAAATTCCTAAAAAAAACACAATGAACTTAAATCCATCAATATTTCATGAAAACACATCAAGAATCATCTTCTCATCACTACCTAGGTTTTGTACATTTTGCTCTATTAGGCTTGTTAGTAATTGGCCTACTTGGATCACCAAAATAAGACACTTAAGGACTAGAACCAATCCATAAACTAATATAGACATAAAATACAAGTATATTCCTTCTCCATCTAATTATTTGAAAACTTTATCTAATATAAATTTTAACAGTTACATCAACTTCTTCAGAAATAAGCTTATAACTCAACATTTTCTCTTTCCTCTCTCTAACTAATACCACTTGGAGATATATAGGACATTATAATAAAATATAAAATATCTTACTTGATTAATTAAATCCATATTGATCACTTTTGATCAATATCTTCAACATCAGGTCCTTATTAGGGTTTAAAGAGGGTTTAAACCCATCTCTATTCTTAGAAATCATTCATAAAGCATAGCCCATTAATCCACAAACTAGTGCTTGTAATTTTTATCTATTACCCTTACCTATATATCATAAATATATTAGGTTCTCATGCATAAGTTTTAAAAGCTAATGAGCACAATACAATCCTTTTTGAGTTGAGAACCCTTTATTTTGTATACTTGAGAGACCTACAAACCACTTTTCATTCCTTGTACTTAAAAATATGACCTAAAACTATATAAAAACACTTTAAAAACCATAAAACACTTATAAAAACACTTAGATATCCATACTTTCCTTGGAAACAAAACCTCATACCTCATTAGGCCATGCTCTCACCACCTTGAATTCTACATCTAAGTTTTCACACCTCATTAGGCCTTAAAATGACCTTAAAAACTCTTTTAAAGCTATAAATACTTCACTCACATGCTCACACAACATCTAAAATTCTCAAACAATGTCAAAAATCCTTCTACAACCTTATCTCACCATTTAACCAAGCTTATGCCTTCACACAAGGTCTTTTCATGCGTTAACTAAGCTTCACAAGACACCTTGTCCTCAAAGACACTTGATATCAATATTGTATAAAATTTAAAATAATTAGAATATAAATCTCACCATGACACTATGCTTATTCATATATGACATCTATACTCCCAACCCAATCCGCATCTGTATAAGCTACTAGATCAAACTTCTTACTCCTTAGATACAACAATCCATACTTTATAGTTCCATTAAGATAAATAATTATCATTTTTACTACTTATAGATTAATTTCCTTAGGATCTTCTTAAAATATTCCTATAAGACCTACTACTTACATGATGTCAGGTCTAGAGGTAGTAGTATACAATAAACTCCAAATCATTGATCTATATTTTATCTAATTGACTTTTGAATATTCATCCTCCTTGCTTAGATTGCATCCTATAAACATAGGTGCACATAAAACCTTGAAATCTTCCATTTAAAACTTCTTTAACATCTCTTTTATATACTTGACCTATGAAATGAATGTACCTCTTTTTAGATGACTAATTTGAAGCCCAATAAATAAGGATATTTCTCTAAACATATACATTTCAAATTCTAACTTCATGACCTCTACAAAGACCTTGGTCATATTCTCATTATTTCCACCAAAGATGACATAATTGACATAGACCAACACTATCAAATGATGGTCATTTTTAGTCTTGTTATACAAGTTACTATCTACAGTTCTTATCTTGAAACCTTGGTCTAAAACATACTTATCTAATCTAGCATACCAAGATTTAGGGGCTTGTTTTAGACCATATAGATCCTTATTCAACCTACAAACATATTACTTGTTATTAGTCAATAAGAAACCCTTAGATTTATTAATGTACACTTCTTCCAAGTTCCCATTTAGCAAAGCTAACTTGACATATATTTGGTATACCTTAAAGCCTTTAAAACCTACATATGGAATAAAAAACCTAATAACCTCTAAACTTGCTACTAGATTAAAGGTTTACTCAAATTCCACTCCTTATACTTGAGCATATCCATTTCATACTAATATATCATTTTTTATGGTGACTTATCCATTCTTATTCAGCTTATTTCTAAACACCCATTTTGTACCAATGATATTTTTGTCTTTAGGCCTAGGTACTAACTACAAAGTATCATTCTTCTCAATTTAATTTAACTCCTCATTCATGTTATCTATCCAAAACCTATCTTCACTTGCTTATACATAGCTTTTAGGTTCAAATTTAGATAGTAAGGTAGTATTCTAGTGATTAACATTACTCACCATTCTTCTTCTTGTTTGTATACCTACATTCTTATTGCCAATGATCTGAGATTTAAGATGATCCTTAAGAATATGCCTAGAATAACATTTTCAGTCCTTTCTCTCCTTAATTTCTTATTAATCATCATCTATCTCTATTTATCCTTAATCATTATTTTTCTAAGAATATGATTTATTTGTCTCATCAGTTTCACATTTGTACTCTCCACTATATTTTGTAACCTCTTGTTGTAGCATCTATAGGTAGCACTAACTAATGAATATACCAAGACAATACCTTCATCATATATTGATTCAAACTTTCCTAAGTCCTCATCATCTCTCTTGATATAACACTTACTTCTAAATACCTTAAAATGTTGAACACTAATAGGTCTACCATTTAACAATTCATATGGAGTCTTATTACCATTGATCCTAATTTATCCTCTTTTCAAAGTGTAAACTATAATACCCATAACTTCTCTCTAGTATCCATCAAAAAAATTTGACTCACTCAACATGGTCTTTACCATTTATTGAGATATTATGTTCTTTCTTTCAACTACCCCATTCTATTGGATGTGTTTTAGTAGCTAAGAACTATCTTCTTATTCCATTGACCTCACAAAACTCATCAAACTCATTTGACAAAAAACTCTCCTCCTTTATCATACCTAAGGCACTTGATCTTCACAGTCATCTCATTTTCAACCAAATCCTTAAATTGTTTTAACTTTACTATAGCTTCTGAATTCTATTTTAATAATGCTACCCAAGTCATTCTTGTGAAGTCATCAATAAGCAACATGAAGTAGTTATCATCTTGAATTATTTGAATCCTTGTATGAACACATATATTGGTACGAATTATTTCTAAAGGTCTAGTAGTAGAGTATTATTTATAATTGAATTTCCTCTTAGTCTGCTTATCATATTGACATGCCTTTTAAAGAACATCTACAGGTTTAAATTTTTTTGTCATGTTCTTCATGGACCCCTTAAAGCTGATATTGATTATATTGTTAAATTTTATATGACCTAACCTCCTATGACATATCCAAATTTCATATACCTTACTCATAAATAACTTCTCTTTTGTGATCTCATTTAATACATATAGATTGTTCTTAGTTATCTTGGCTTTGACAATCAACCTACCTGATTTTGCTCTCCTTATATCACATCCTTTTTCATGAAAAGTTAGTGCATGTCTTTGGGTGCACATTTTACTTACACTCAACAAGTTATGTTTCAATCCATATACATGTAATAGATTTTATATCTTGTTCTTCCCATTATGCAAGCTTAAGGCACCTTTGCAAATTATATTGATGGATGTGTTATCTCCAAACCTCACTAATCTTATGGAATTATTATTTAACCTGATGAATTTTCTCTTATCTCCTATCATGTGACTTGAATATCCATTGTATATATACCATTCAAATCTTCATTCTGAGTATGAAAGGTAGTTTGAGCTATCACAAATTCTTCTCCTCTAGATTCCTACTTCTCCATCATCTTACCCATAGGGTATAATTTCTTGATCCATTATTTAGTTCCATGACTACATATATTCTTAACTTGATTGGTCTTCCTCATAGGTATGATCTTATAATGTCTTGAAATATGTCCTCTTTGGTTGTATTTATAACATAGGATGCTACTTTTCCATCTATATTCTACATCTCTATGTCTAAATTGAACACAAACCATTGAAATAATACATAGCTTTTGACTATCTAACCTCATTTATTTTTTGATGATCATTTGATGATACACCATTTCCTTTGATATCCTTTTACAAAACAATACCATTCTTGGATTGTTAATGTTTGACTTCAAACATGACCACTTATGCATAGGTATTTATTCTTCTAGAATTATCACTCCTTGATAGATCATTTATTTTTGGAAAATGACTCTCCTTGTACTCATTTTTGTCTTATTTGAAACTAAGAACTGTCTTATCATGAGAGGAGGAAATTTGAATATTATAAATATTGTTAAGTTTTCTAGTAATCTATAAATTTCTAATATGTCTTCATCTTTATTCTATCTTTCTCTAAATGTGCCTCTAAATAATTTAATTTCATTCTAATCTAGGTGCATTACTCTATATGGTTATTCTCTTTTGAACAACATTTATGAGTTGTTTCAATGACTATGGATATATCTTCATTGCAATCATAATAAACACTTTCATTATCACAATCTATACTTATGCCTCAAAGATCTCCCTTAATTTGTTAGGTTTGCATAAGTAACCTACTCTGATACCAATTTTTGGAAGCAAAAAAAATGATAGGGAAGGGGTGAATTAGTTATCTTAAAAATAATCATTCAATTTCACTTATAATTCATGAAGCATTAATTCAAACACATACATCAACCAATACATAAACAAACATACAACATATGAACATAAGAGATATGTGGGAAAGCCTCATGGGGGATAAAACAAAATAAAACATATCTTTTATTATAGTAATATAAAAAATGAATTAGTATTTAGTGAGGCACCAACCCCATAAGGAGCACCAACCCCTCAATAGTCAAGCACCAACTCAACTAGACCTTTAGTAAGCACCAACTTATAAGGAGGCAATAACCTCTAGGTGACTCAACACTAAATCAACCATCAAGAACATATGATCACCTTTGGACACTTTTTTATCACTCAACTAATAATTATCACCTTATTTTCCTCTTCACACTCTTTTATCTCTCTCAAATAGCCTATTAGGCCTCTTCACTCAACTAACCCTCTTATTGATAGATTTTGGTCATACGGCCTTGTTCATCATATATAAAATCATTATTATAACTTCATTAAATATTAAACACACCTATCATGATGTTTTTAAATAATTATAATTTGTTTCCAAACTTATATCTCATTCATTCATGCCATCAATATTCTAACTAGTCAAACTAGGCCTATTATACCTTCTTCTTATACTTGACTCTTAATTTCACATACCTTATGTAAAAAAACATATATATACTTTTATCACCATTATAATAGATAAAAAACATGATTAATATGATAAAAACCCACTACATAGGTCATCCATCACTCATAAGGACCAAAACCACCATTAGGCCTAAAGGAGACCTAATGCATTAGGCCTTCTCAAAGCACACATTTCACCTTGACCACCGAGGAACATATTGAGACTTAATAAATGGATGAAAAACTTCACACACACTTAAATTATACCCATGATAATATCACTGTAGGTACCCAACACCATTTATTTCATTTCACTCCTTGAACCACACCATTAGGCCTACTCATAATTAGGCCTTCTTACTACTCGAAAGTCTATCAGCGAAAAATGAAGTACATAAACAATTTTATCAAAAAATTATAAAATTTAATCATATGGATAAAACATACATGACGTAAATTTCATATCCATGTGATTGAAACACTACAACATAGGACTTAAAGCCTCTAACTCACTCTTGTAACATGACCACTCAAAACTACTAACTAACTTCAAAACCCAATCACGATCATTTGACAAAAAACATTTGTAAAAGAGAATTTATGACTATAAATTCACTCATAATAATTTATATACACTTATAAAATCTTAATTTGTATTATACTCTTCAAATTTTGGTAAATCACTTCAAACTCATCTTTGCTAGAAGACTACTCAGAATGCCCTGAAACCTCAAAAACATAGTCATGAAAACAAAGACTTAGAACACTTGAATAATAATTTTTGTGAAATTTAAATGTGTTTATATGATATTTAATCATACTTAAAACATATTTAAATAAATATATTATAATTTTCTATTTTAATATTGATCTTACAGACCAATCTCATGGCTTCACTATACATAGACCTCACTATGTTAGACAAGTCAGTTTGAGAGCAAATTTTTGCCATAATAACACATCTAAAAATATTATATCCAATAGGTAAATTTGTTAAATTTATTAAAAATACATCATATTGAAATGGGATCCATCCCTAATTCATGGCAACACATCCCTAATCTCATTCACACTTTTGCCTCATTTTTCTTGTTGTCTACCTCACTAGGTTTTTTAGTGATAGTTCAACTTACATAAATAGTTTAGTTTATTATAAATATAATTAAACTCAAAAAATTACATGTAAACATAATAAAAATTCTCACACAACATTCTACAACTTTTTACATGCTTTAACCTAGTTAAACCTACCTGCTACATCAAAAATCCAAAAAATAAGGGATTTCTTGTAGCTTCCACTCACTCTTAAAAACATTAAATCTTACCTAGATAAACTTAATATATTAAAATACAACATAAAAACATCACACAAGCCATAAATATCCATACTGTGCACTCAAAATCAAAATCTTCACCATCAGGTCACTATGAGGGTTTTATGAGGGTTTAGACTGCCTTCCACTCTTAACTATCATTTATAAAGATTAGGCCCTCAACATAGAAATTAATGCTATTAATTTTAACTAAGACCGTTTCCCAACTACCATGAACCTATTATATCCTCATTCAATGGTTTCACATGTCAACAAGCACAAAAAAAACTTGTTTAGGTCTATAATACCTCATTATCATACTTAAGAGACCTTAGCTTCACTTTTTATGATTTTTACCTCAATAAAAGCCCTGAAACTTCAAGATAACTCTTGAAACAACCTCTAACATCTCTATAAAATATATCATGAGCTCTATCACCTTTTAAACTAAACTTGACCCCTCATTAGGCAATACTAGGTCTCTTTGCACATTAGACCTATACATGTAAGCCACACTAAGACATTGAACACACCTTTAAAAATTATTGAACTAATATTAACACATCATAATGATGTCATAAAACCTCATAATATGCTCACACACTACCAATAGTCTTATCATAAGCCCCAGACTTGTCACCTCATTATGCAACCAAGCTTATACTTTCATACTAGGTCTCTCAAGTACATGACTCATAAACTCAACCTTAATAACATAAAATATAACTATAAATGACATTAATGACACTTTTATGACACAAAATAAAAATAAATTCATACTTAGAACACATTATTAATAGATTATGCAGGGTGTACCCTAACATTCTTAGTGTAGTGGGTAGGGCAGATGGATGTCAGGCAGGAGAGGGTAGTGCAACCTCGATAAGAGGGAATAGATGAGGAGATGCATGATGATAAAGAGGATGGAGTAGGAAAGGAGGAGGATATGGGATAGAAGGGAGAGATAAGGTATGATGGAGGAGATGAGGAGGAGGAGAGGGAGGAGAGGAGGAGGAGATAGACATTACAGGGATCATTACTAAGAAGGATATATTGAGAGCTCAATGTATTACATTACAGGGATAGGTGGCCATAGTTTAGGGGGTACTAATCATTATGAAGATAGAGAGATGGTTTATAGACCAAATTATATGAAATGTAGGTGGATTAAAACAACCTTACAACTAAGTCATGATTTAGAAGTTGAGGCTTGGGATCGATACCACATAGAGAGGGATAGATTATGGTGGGGGGATAGAGGCTCTTCATGGTAGATGGTTATAAGGGTGTTTGGGATAAGAATAAGGTAGGCATGGGATGATACCACATAGAGAGGGATATATTATGGTATAGGGGTGGAGGCTCTTAAGGGTATATGGTTATAATGGTGGTTAGACCAAACATAGGGTAGGTAAGAACCATGAGCATAGATAGGTATAAGGAACTAGCAGTTAAAATATGGTATTATGAGTAGATTGTACTAAATATGCATTTAGATATTGTATGATATTCCACCCATTTGAACATAAAGGTAGATCCTATATACATACACAGGGTTAGTTAGCATAGGTAGTGTTTCCAATGAGAAGGATCATAGGAGAGATAAATATAGAGGAGGAGATAGGGGAGGGGATGGGAGCAAAAGTGATGGTGGAGATCTAGGGAGAATCCATCTGAGTCAATTATAGTTTATAGTGTAGCTTATTTTTATATTTATTATACTAGTAAAAGAGCCACACACTTTATATATGGATATTTATGATGTATATTTTGAGCATATACATGATTTTGATTATGAGTTGTGATGCTTATATTTTGAATTATATGGAGTTTATTAGATTATGGATTTTAAAATGTTATCGATTATGTTATTATGGATGCTTGTATTTAGATTTATGTGATTATGGATTTAGCTAAATATTTGATGTTATAGATTTATTATGCTTTCTAAAATGTTATGGGTTTACATTTAATTGATCATGAATAATATGGATGTGGATTAGATCATGGATTTATGGATTTTTATGTGATTTTATTAAAATGTTTATTGATTATAATTATGTTATTATGGATGTGTGTTAGATTGGTTAGATTATGGATCATAGATTTGATTATGGATGTGGTAATTTTCTTTTTAAGTAATTAATTAGTAAAAATTTGATCTACTTAGAATAAAGAGAATAAAAGGGTTTTATTACTCATTACTGGATTGTATCATAACCCAAGAAAACATCTTGAAATGAATGCATGTGCATCCCTAACTAGCCTTTAATAAATACACTAACAACCTTAGGTTAACTAAGTTTAGTATATATTGGTTTGAAATTTCTAGGGATTTGATTTAGGATTATGATAAAAAATTGATATTTTAAGAGGATAGTTTCACCTAGTATACCTAAAACTAAGGTTGATCCTAGGGTCCTTTTGTTCCAATCCATATAGAATGATCAATTTAAAGAAACTTGATCAATGTAAGAAGCTTTATTGGGATATTTCATGTATGATAGCCATCCTTCTAGGGAGTGGTCTATATTTTAAGAGATGTTTTTTGAAGTATATGTCCTTTGAGGGATCAATCTGCACTTTTTGATGTGTGTGTGTGTGTGTGTATACACACACACACACACGCGCGCGCGCACACGCACACACACGCGCGCGCGCGCGCGCGCACGCACACACACACACACACATTTGTAATTTTTATAGCTATCTTTTGAGGGATCAATATATTATTTTTACATATTTTATAGATACTTTTATTTGATTTTCTTTTGATCCCAACATTATTATTTCTTTATGGATTGGCCTCAGGCATCCTAAAATAGTTCCCCAAAGCTTTGTTTCACAAGATGATACTCTTAGTACTAACATGGTAGGGAAGATTTTTTAGGAAATAATTATTTTGGAGCTCTTTCTCATTATAGGAAAATATTAGATAATTAGAGCATGATATGAATAGAGTCAGAGTATTCATATTCAAGGTTAAAAATACACAATGCTATCAGATAACCACATGACTCTATTTATCATTATTTGGTATAGGAATGAAAGGGATATGGTTTTATCAAATCAAACCAAAATAAAAGAAGCTATGTGGACCAAGGTGATTAAGACTTATTAATAGTGGAAAGGATGCAAATTAAATGTATTAAGAGGATCTCATTCTATTTTTCTATCAAGAAAGGCCAAATAATTTGCCCCATATCTATATTTATAGGTGATAATATATGGTCCATGCCAATTTAGACAAATTTTACCCATTTTATTTTTTCCATATTAGTGACATGTTGATTTTATTTTAAGACAAGGTCACCAATATTAAATTCATGTTCCTTTATATGTTTATTATAGGATAATTTTATTATTTCCTAATATACATGGAGATGATCAAGGGCAATTGATCGACACTTGCCTAAGAGTTCAAGCTAGGCTAATCATTCGTGATAAAATTCATCCTTAGAAATGATATCTTTAAGAGAGATGTGAAGGGAAGGAACATGAAACTCAAGAGGAAGTACAACTTTGGTACCATAAACTAGAGAGAAAGGAGTAACACTTGTAGGGGTTCAAATACTAGTTTTATAAGCACATAAGGGAAAGGGAACATGAAGATGCTAGTTTTTTCCTAATCTATTAAAGACTTTAGTTAGGATTTTGATAATAATTTTATTGTATGCCTCAGCCTTTCTATTAGCTTGAGGATAGTAAGGTGAGGAGAAGCTTATCTTAATGTTAAAAGAAGCAAAGAGCTCTTAAACCTTTTCATTTTTAAAATATTTTCCATTATCTATGATGATGTTATGAGTAACACCAAAGTGAAAAATAATATGTTGACTAATGAATTTCAAAATTTTGTCAACTTTAGTTGAGATAAGAGGAATAGCCTCTACCCACTTAGTGAAATACTTAGTGGCAGTAATGATAAATCTATGATTCTAGGGAGATTTAGGATTAGTTTGAACTATAAGATTGATCCCCGACTAGGAAATGGCCAAAAGTATTTTGTTACCTATAATGCTTGAATAGGTACATGTGATAAGTTAATGTGATACTAGAATTTTACACTTTTATTAACATATTCATAAGAATCTTGATTTAAAGTGGGCAAATAATATCACAATTTTAATATTCTCTTAGTGATGGTACATCCATTAAAATTTCTACAACATGATCCATCATGAGCTTATTTGATAATGAGGGTAGATTCATAATTTTTGAGACAATATATAAGGATACCATAAAAAACATTATTATAAATAACACCCACTAGTATGAAAAAATGAATGATTCCATGTTGGAAAGCTCGCTTGTCATTTTTGGATAGATATGGAGGAATAATCCCCTTTGATAAATACTCAAATATCTACACAACAAAGATTTAATGAATTTTACTCTACATTGTGGAAGGAAGGAAGATTAGTTTTTGTAAAATTTGGTTGATTAACCTTGTGGATGAGAATAAATAAATTATATTCTTGAGATGATGATGGGATAAACAAGGCCAAAGAATACATGGTATCCATAAACTTGGTAGTTGATCGAGGAATGGCTTAGATAGGATAATGTTTGAAAGTAACCAATATTGATCAACCAAGGTCTTATATTTTTAAAAGGTATCATTTTTACATTGATATATGCCCTTAATCTAATTGACCACAAGTTAGGAATCACCATAGATATTAAGTGTTTTAATACCTAAAGCAAAATCAGTTTAAAGACCTATGATCAAAGCCTCATAATCATCCATATTATTAGTGCAATTAAAATCAAGATTAAAATATAAAGGTATAGGTATCCCCCAAGAGGGATTTAGATAATTTTAGATCCCCCACCATGCTCATAATTGGATCCATGAAAGAATAGAGTCATTTAATATTACAGATCTACTTGAGACATGCAGGTTATCTATTCATCTGGGAATTCATAATTAACTAGTTGATTATTAGTCAGAGGTGCCTCAACAAGCTAATCAACAATGATATAACCTTTAACTAATTTTTGGTGGATAAAATCAAGATAGTTTTTTTCTAAAAACATAATCCATTTCACCATTCACTTATTTTGATAAGGTTGTGAATGCATAAATTTTAGGGTATTGATGTTCATGATCACATAAGTTTTGTAATTGAGAAAACTATGGTAAAGATTAGAAGCTACAAAGACCAGATCTAGACATAACTTATTTTTTTGATAATAACACATTTCATATTTAACAATTATATGATTCATATAATAAACTACTTATTCTTTATATTTTTCATCACAATGGACAAGAATGGCTCATAGGGTATGGTCTGTGGCTGAAATAAACTAGAAGAAAGGTTGCCCTTCCTTGGGAGGAATGAGAAATGGAGGTGAATGAAGGTAGATTTTTAAAGCCTCAAAGTCCTCATAAAATATAAAGTCCCAATTAAAGTGGTTATCCTTCCTGAAGAGGTGATGGAATGGATGCTATTGATCATATATTTGGGAGATAAAATGATGAATGGACTACGATTTACCTTATAAACTATAGAGTTGCTTAACATTAGATGAGGGTGGTATTTATAAAATGACTTTGATCTTATCAAGGTTGAATTATATCCCATGAATAGAGATGATAAATCCTAAAATCTTACCTATCAGAACCCCCAAAAAGAATTTTTTGGAATTGAGATGGACATGATACTGAATTAAGTGAGCAAATATTACTTTTAGGACTGAAAGATGGTCTTTTCATAGTTTTGACTAATCGAAGAGATCATCCACATAATCCTTAATAAATCTATAGATTATATCATGAAAGTTATAATTCATGGCTCTTTGATAGGTGGCCTAAAATTTATTTAAGTTAAAAATCATAACTTGATAGTAGAAGGTCCTATAGGGAGTAACAAATAAGGTCTCATGTTGATCTTCTAGTGCGATGAGGATCTTATTATATCCATAGAAACCATCTATAAGTGATAACATTTTATGATTGACTATTAAGCCCACTAATTGGTCAATATCAGGGAGAGAGAAATCATCCTTAGGATAAGTGATATTAAGGTCATGAAAGTTAGTACAAAGGTGCATTCCTTAGTTGGTATTTATGATATGGATGATATTAAATACCCATTAAGGGTAATCAATAGGCTGGATAAAGTTGGTGGATAAGAGACATTGCAAGTCTTCCTTGACTAAATGTATGATGCAAAGGTACATCTTTTGAATATTTTACTTTATAGGCTTGACATTAGGGAAAGTGATACTATTATGGATGAAAATAGTAGGTTCTATTCTAGGCATGTCACTATAGGACCAAACAAATGCTTCACTATGATCTATCAAAAACATTGTGAAATCCTAGTGATCTTGATGATATAAATGTTTATTGACCTTAACAACGCATGGAGTCTCATGAGATCCTATGTTAATGTCAATGGTAGCCTCATTTAATAGAATAGAGGTTTCAAATGGAAGGGATTTACATAGATGGGAGTTTTTTTGTGCCTAAATGAGTTA